>OX467712.1:51193330-51793330 GCA_950111635.1 Agelastica alni | reverse complement strand
ATGATATGGGATGTGCAAGCAGGATTTAGAAGAGGAAGGAGATGTATGGATCGGGTATATTCATTACGAGGTATAGTCGAAAAATTCTTAGCTAGAAGTCAGGTCTATTGCGCTTTTATATACTTGGAAAAGGCCTATGACGAAATGGTGAAGAGTGAATTGTGGTCGACATTGTCTATGTATGGGGTAAGCAGTAGTTTAATACGAGCACTGAAATCACTTTACGAGTATTCCTCTGCTTGAATCAAGATAAACGGAGCTTGCACGGACTGTTTTAACATCTAAAATGGTGTGAGACAAGGATGTGTGGCTTCGCCATGGCTGTTTAACTTATACATAGACGATTGTTTAAAAGATTTGAAAGAGTATGAATTAAAAATGAATGATTTGATCGTCAAATGCCTTCTTTACGCCGATGATCAAGTCATATTAGCTTCATCTGAAGAGGAGTTGCAGGCGATGGTTAATGTTATAGATGATGCCTTGAAAATCAAAGGGATAAAAATAAATGTAAAAAAAACGAAAGTAATGGTTTTTGAAAGAGAAGAAAGCATGACAAACTGTGAAGTTTCGATTGAGGGAGAAAGAGTGGAACAAGTAAATGAATTTGTGCACTTGGGTTAAAGGTTTACGGGAGATGGAAAGTTTGACAGTGACATTAAGCGAAGGGTGTTGGCAGGAAAACAAATAAATGGGGTGTATAGCTGGATGGTGTATAGCTGGATGTATAGCTTTATGAACAGCCAGAAAGTGTCAAAAAAGGCACGTCTGGCTGTGCATAGAGGTGTGTTGGTTCCTACACTTATATGTGGTGGTGAATGTTGGGTTTGGCAGAAGAAGCATGAAAATAGGATTAATGCTGCGAAGATGAGTAGTCTGAGAAGTATAGCCGGAGTGACTCGGTTGGATGAAGTAAAAAATAGTGAGATAAGAGGACGCTGTGGTGTAAAAGAAGATGTAGTTACAAAGATAGATAAGGGAAAATCTGCAGGCTAATTTTGAATATTTCTGTTACCACACACACTAACGTAGACAGAACCTGATTTGCTAGTCTTAGATTGAAAAAGCAGTTATTTAAAAAATATATTAAATTCAAATGATACAAGACAGGAAAAAATGAAGCTAAATAAATAATGACAAAGGTAAACCAACCTTTAATTACTTTATCCAAAAAACAATACAAAAACGCCAGGCTTGGCATAAGCAAAGCTAACCGACAACCGAACAAATAAAAAAATTCCCGTTACAATAACCTATCATCCAACAAAATTAAGGGTATGCGGCTGCACACCCTTTTTAAATAAACATAAAAAACACTCTTAATTTTTTTCAACCCTTCCCGGGAATTTTAATAAAAATGTTGTTCACTCATAATTTTTAAATACTTCAAAAAAAAAACAAACAAAAAATTCCTTTATTTTCTATAAAATTTTGATTAAAAAAATATTTGATTGTCCCATTTGTACTTTGTATTTAATATCTCTTTTAACAACTCTATCGTTAAAATCTAATAAATAGACTTTACCATTTGCTGCCTTTACTGCTTTACCTAGTTTTTTCCAGAATATATCCTTATTTTCGGCCTTCGTATCTTTATCTGATCTATAAACTGCAATTACTGAATACACATTGGATTTATTCTTCAGTACAATACTCAGTACTCGTTCATTTATTGCTTCCCATTTATTCAATTCATGTATTATTTTTGATATGCAAAATTTCAGTAGGTACAAGTTACTATCTTTCAATTTTTTAAATATAAATTTAATCAAAATTTGCGATATTAATGTCAATAAAGAATAAGTGATACGTAATTAAAGAATATTAAAACTTGAAAATTTCGGAGTTTTCTTCAAACAGATCCACTAATTAGTAGGCGTTTTGGCAAAGATTCATTGCTCTTTAAACGAATAGAGACTTGGCGATTACTGCTTTCTCATACTTTCGACGTGTATTATCTTAATGAAATTTGAGGTTAGGAATGAAAAGCGCCGTTTGGTCTAGGATTACCTTTCGTTGGTTTCTTAAGACATTCTTTATAAATATTCATTAATTTAAAAACAAAATACATTACAGTAAAGTTAAACGACCATTAGATAAATGACATTAGATGTTTGACATTTTTTGTTGTTGTTGCAGAGGTGAAAAAAAACATTTACAGAGAGGTATGAGTCTGAAAGCTCAAGCTCCACTGACTTTGTCAGGTCTACTTACTAAAAATTTTACCCCTATTTAGGTCCTTATGGCTATTGCCTCCGGTGACACTTAGGCCTGTTGGCCCATTGTATCTTGCTTATATGTTTTTGTATTATTGTACAATGGAGACCCGACCCGCAAACCGCTCGGCATCCGGAAACAGCAAAACACACACTGCGCCACCGCGAGGCACCGGACCAAAAAGACAGGAAATCCCCGGTACTTAGAACTACGCTGCACCCAATCCAGTACCTTGTACAAGTTCTGTACTTGGTGGGAACAATGTACCCGCCCAAGAAGCGCCCATCCTCTCCAGCGCCCATTAGCACGGGTAGCATGGCACTTTGGATAGGGAGTCTTTTAGTCGCCTTTTACGACAGGCAGACCATACCTGGGATCTATTCTATTTTCCCCGTATCCCCAGTGGAAGTTTGGCATTACTGTTTTTCCAAATTTTAATATTTCTTATTGTAAAAAAGTACATACATACATTCATATTTCTTCTTCTTATTAGTCTAACGTCGAGAACGACGTGTAGAGATCACAAGTTAATGTCAGGTGTTATTACTCAGAACTCTTCTTACAGTCTCTCGCCATCTCCCACGGTCAGCAGCAGTTCTAATGGCTTCCACTAGTGGACGATCGGTTACTTTTGATACATTGTCTGTCCATGTAGATGGAGAGTATCTGCGTTTCCTTTTGCAAGGGGTTTGCCCTGGACAATCAGTCTCTCAATGTTGTCGTGACGAGTTATATGTCCAAAGAAGTTCAATATTCGCGCTGATGTCAAGATACTGAGACGGTTTGATGGTCCAATCTCGTTCAGCACTGACACATTGGTGCGATGTGCTGTCCACGGCATTCTTAGCATTCTTCGCCACACCCACATTTCAAAGGAGTCGTGTCGACGCCTGTCGGCTGCCTTCATAACCCATGTCTCGGAAGCGTACCAGAAAATGGAGAACACTAGGGCATGGACCAGTGATTTTTTGGTATTAATGGATATATATCGATCTTTCTTTCATTGCTGTTCGGCAAAGTTGAATACCACGGCGGATCTCCATCTCGCAGCTGCCGGAGGAGTGGATAAGGGCACCCAGATAAACAAACTGATCTACCACTTCACAGTTGGCAATGTGATGTGGTCTGTTTGCTGCCTTATCTGATCTATCAACTATCAATACCTTAAATTTGGCATAGTTGATTTTTAGACCATACTCTTTTGATGTTCTCTCGAGTCGTAGCAATTCTGTAAGTTCTTCTGCTGAGTTAGCAATCAGAAAAGTGTCGTCAGCATATCTAAGATTTGAAATTTTTTCCCATTTATGGCAAAGCCTCCTTCCCACTCATCAAGTATCTCTCTCATTAAACATTCCGAATATATATTAAGCAAGAGAGGTGATAAAATACACCCTTGTCTAACTCCCTTTTTGTTATCTGCTGTTCTGGAAATACGATTGTCAATTTTGAAGACTGCTCTACTTTGTTCATAATACTTTTTTATAAGATTTACCAGATGAGTAGGTACTTCCGCAACGCATAAGATCTCCCACAACTTTGACCATTTTACATTGTCGAACGCTTTTTCGTAGTCGACAAAACACATATACATGGGTGAATAGTATTCTCTGGCCTTCTTCATAAGTATTCGGACGTTTAGTATTTGTTCTCGTGTACCTCGCACTTTGACAAATCCTCACTGTTCAGGTGCTATTTGGTGATCGAGGAAGTGGACCAACCGAGATCGAAGAACATACAGCATTATTTTGCTCGCATGTGAGATCAGGGAAACCAGACGATAATTCTTACAGTTCATCGTTGATCCCTTCGTATGAATGGGTATTATAGAGGATACAGAGACCATTCGTCTGGCCACACTCCGTTGTTCCAAATTTGCTGGCATAACAGATGTAGGTATTTAATGTTCCTCTCCTCAAGGGACTTTCAGACCTCCGCAGGGATCGAATCTATTCCGGTGGACTTTTCTTTCTTAAGTTCTCCGATTGCTGCGACTACTTTACTTGAAAAGATATTCGGTCCAGTCATACATATGGTCACGCCTTTTTTCCCATAGGGGTAGGCAGAGACCACTTCCTTCCACTTGCAACGGTTCTTACACACATCTTTTGCTTCCTCTACTTTCATCAGTGCTCTCAAACATATTCGTCGGTTGTTGGTACTCTTGACCTGGCCTTTCTTCAAAAAAATGTTGATCTGATCGAGATATGTTCGCCGAGGTCGACCTCTACCGACTTATCCATTCACACTCACCTTATAAATTTTTTTCGTCAATCTTTCTTCATCTATCCTTTCTACGTGTCCAAACCATCTAAGCATTCCTTTACCTATTTTTGTAACGACATCTTTTAAAAAAGAAATATTTTTAAATTTAGCAAGTAGTTTGTGTATAAAAATAATAACAATAATTGGCAGTCATTGGAACTGCTAACAGAAGTGAAGACTTAAAACAATGAATTAACAGGTTTTAATTGTGCGCATGTGCAAACACTACCGACACAACATATCTTTCCTTAAACTGAGTTTTGTAAAATTTGGTTCAAATAACCCCCGCACAACGGAAATATATCTTTAAATCGGGTTCATCCCTAAAGTTAGTTCAGTAGAACCAACCCTTGAACCGAGACTGTACAACTGGGTCATATGAGGCGCTCATTGCATGTTATATTGCAAAGGAAAAAAATTTAAAAATTAAATAATATCAAAAAATTTTAAACGCAATATTGATCCGAATATTAGAAATATTTGCAAATAAATGCTTTGTTTTAATATTGTTAAATAAGTGGTACATATTCAAAAATAACAGTTTTTATTAATAACTCCGTGTTACAATTTACTTTACTAGACTTAACTATGTATTTTATCTTTATTTCCAATTCACTATTTATCAATTAACTAAGTGCTTCTTCTTCTTTTATTTGTCTGTCAAAAAGTGGCCTCGAGCTGACAGCTCACTTTTATTAAATTATTTATTGTTCGGTGATTTTAATTTACAAATTATAAAAACACTATGCAGAGTAAAGATTTTTTATTTTTTTGTAGCTTGGGCGGTTGCCATTCAGCCAGTAACATACAAACTTTTATTCATTTAATCTATGTAAATGGTAAAAGCTTTCACACATACCATGCATACCTTCTTAGCCTATACAAAGAGGATAAAAACAGTGGTGCCACACAAAGTGCCACGTTTTTCAAGAAAGTGAATTCCTCAAATCATCCCATCACAATGTCCGGAAATACCCTTGAACCAAGTCCCTCCATCTCCATTTTGGGAGTCAAGGTGTCCAATAATATGTCTTGGCATGACCATGTTGCTAACATCGCAAAGTCGGCAAGCCAGAGGGTAGGTTTTCTGTGAAAAGCCAGAAAGTTTTTTACTCCTGATCAACTGTTGACGACGTACAAGGCTCAAATCCGACCTCTACTGGAGTATTGCTCGCACATTTGGGGTTCAGCACCGAGGCATTCTCTAGATTCCATTCAGAAAAGAGCCATTCGTTTAATAAACAGCTCAACTCTCACAGATACCCTTCACCCTCTAGAACATAGAAGAAGAGTTGCAGACCAGTCATTGCTTTACAGATATTTCTATGGCAGATGCTCCAGAAAAATAAAAACTCTTGTACTACCATTGGCCACATTCGGCCGAAGAACTCGGCACGCTGATCAGTCTCACCCATTTACATTCAAGATTGACACTACGAGGACCAATCTTCATCAAGAATCCTTCTTTTACAGGGCTGCTACGGAATGAAATAAGCTTCCAAAATTAGTTTTTCCAGAGAACTATGACTTGCAACTTTTTAAAAAGCGTGTCCACAATCATTTCCTTTCTATAATCCCTTCCCCTTCACATAGTCGCAGTGCGGGCCGTCCGCGGCCCACACGATAGGTCTACCCTTTTTGCGACTATTTTTATAAAAAAAAAAAATGGGATAAAGACAAAGGTTACAATTCTAACTAAGTTCACAGGCATACTTTAATTTCACATCAAGCACTCGTAGATATTTTTTTAAATGAGAGGTAACGGATAACATATATTAAAAGGTGGAAAAATATTGTTTTTTATTAAATTCATTACCAGTTTATGAGTGTCAGGTGCATATTTTAAACATTCAAAGAAAATATTATTTAGATCACCTTTTACTTGGCATTCGGGACACTGTTTGGAGTTATTTTTGGAGTTTATTTTATATAAATGAGAAGGGTAACAAGTATGTCCAAATTTAAACCTAATTAAGGTCGTTATATATTACCTAGGAACAGAAAAATCCTTGAACCAAAACTGGTTGGGGATTTTAGGTTGAATTAGTGCATACTGCGTAGACGAGGATATTGTAAAGTTATACCATTCTTGGGTCCATTGGTTCAGAGTAGAGATAAATAAAACAATCCTATAGCGCCCAAAGTTTTGAGAAAAAGGACAAGGGATACATTTTTCATTTTTTTTTTACTTTTCCAAAAAGGAAAAGGGATACATTTTTCATTTTTTTTTACTTTTACGTTCACTAGAGCAACTTTTTATTGCGTAATTGTTTTATTTAAAAATTATTGCATAACTATTTCTCCTTGACATACTTCACTTCATCTAAAACAGTTTAGGTTATATCTAACCTCACGACCAGCAGGCCTACCTCTATATAATATTGTTACATTCAGGCCCTGTTTATCGGCATCCGAACATTGTCCACAACGAGGGTGCATATTAATGAGCCTTTGTCGGCTTTCGCCTCCGTCTAATAAACTCTCGCCGCGCCTAGAGACTTTCAGATGATTCCATTGCTTTCGAGAAATGGTCTAGAATTATGATTGAGAAATATAAAAAGGACAATGATCGAAACGAAGGACAGTTTTAAAAGTATTTATGAGTTATGAAATTTAAATAGTGGTAAAAGTTGTAGTTAGTTAAATATCTAAGTGAAGGGGAAGGGATTATAGAAAGGAAATGAGATTGTGGACACGCTTTTTAAAAAGTTGTAGGTCATAGTTCTCTGGAAAAACTGATTTTGGAAGCTTATTCCATTCCGTAGCAGCCCTGTAAAAGAAGGATTCTTGATGAAGATTGGTCCTTGTAGTGTCAATCTTGAGAGTAAATGGGTGAGACTGATCAGCGTGCCGAGTTCTTCGGCCGAATGTGGCCAATGGTGGTACAAGAGTTTTTATTTCTCTGGAGCATCTGCCATGAAAATATCTGTAGAGCAATGACTGGTCTGCAACTCTTCTTCTATGTTCTAGAGGGTGAAGGGTATCTGTGAGAGTTGAGCTGTTTATCAAGCGAATGGCTCTTTTCTAAATGGAATCTAGAAGACGAAGAGAATGCCTTGGTGCTGAACCCCAAATGTGCGAGCAATACTCCAGTAGAGGTCGGATTTGAGCCTTTTACGTCGTCAACAGTTGATCAGGAGTAAAAAACTTTCTGGCTTTCCACAGAAAACCTAGCCTCTGGCTTGCGGACTTTGCGATGTTAGCAACATGGCCATGCCAAGACATATTATTGGACACCGTGACTCCCAAAATCGAGATGGAGGGACTTGGTTCAAGGGTATTTCCGGACATTGTGATGGGATGATTTGAGGAATTCACTTTCTTGGAAAACGTGGCACTTTGTGTTTTTTGGGCGTTAAACTGAACAAGATTGTTGGTTCCCCACTCGACGATTGCTTTAAGATCTCTATTGATGGAATCAACCTGTTCCTGCTTGAGTCTATTTGTATCATTCACTGAAAGTGATCGATAGGATGTGAAAGTTGAGACAAGTGTGCTATCGTCTGCGAAACTGTAAATGGGGTTCGTGGTGGTTTTCAAGAGGTCGTTGATGTGTTAAAGAAATAAGGTGGGGGACAGGATGGAACCCTAGGGGACCCCGGCATTAGTTTTAAACGCATCAGAAGAAATACCGTCAACTGCCACATGTAAGGAGCGATCTTGCATGAAGCTCAAGAGCCATTGGCGCAGTTTGGTTGGGAGACCGAAGGCAGATAATTTACTTAACAATGCCTGGTGCCAAACGCGGTCAAATGCAATGCAATAAGAGTCCCATATAGTCCCTCCATATTAAAATCATTATATAACCAAATAAAAGTAAGTTTTCAGCTTAGAGCCACTTTTTGACAGTCAGATAGAAGAAGAAAAAGGCATGACGTCACCCATCTATAGCTGACGCTGATGTCAGGTGATTTAAAACCAGTTTTCCTCCCACAAAATTGTGAGTAGAAGGCGAATAGAACTTTTGGATTCTTTATCAGGACAATGCACCCGCCCACTGTGAAGTAGTTTTTGGCCTAAATACAAATTCCTATTCTCAACTACCTTCATGTTCACCTTATTTATCTCGGTGTGACTTTTTATTATTTAGAAATGTAAAGAAATCTTTGAAATTGACTCATTTTTAGTATGGGAATACGACGTGATTACTTAACAGCCTAGCTTTATTCTATTATTAACATTGAAGTAATAACATTAAATATAAACCATACAAAATGTATGCTACTGTTATGCCTATGGGTTGTTAACTAAGTGGAACACACTTAAAAATATTAGTTTTTATTTTTATAACTCACAAATTACAATTTACTTCACTAGAATTAACTATGTATTTTCCACTAATAACTATTTCTCTTTATTTCCAATTCACAATTCATCTACTTCTAATCTATTAATCAACTAACTGTCATTAATGAATTCACCGCGGCCAATGGGCTTTCTTATATATCGTCATGGAACATTCCCCAAATCTTGAATTGAGAATCATCGATTTTGGCGATTTTGTGTCAAAACACTCTCAAACGATAAATTGGACATGTCCGGCATTTAAAATGTTGGTCGCCATTCATAACACTACTTTCCAATAACAATTTCACTATTCCTGTTTTCAGTTACCGTTGAGGGCGCTGCGAGATGTAAACAAATATGGAGACTAGTAATTTCAAGAGCAGAGTTTTATTTACAAGTAACTTTTCTTGTGATTTATTGTCAGTTGTGTTGTTTACTGATTTACAGGAAAAGAGGATTGTTAAAAGCGTCGTATTGTAAATATTAATCTGTAGGTCAATGCTTTAAAAGGAAGAATAAAACGACACGAAGATAATCTTGAATTTATTGTTGCGAAAATTAGATTCATAATTTGTAAGCTATATCTAATGTTAAGGGGAATCACCTAATGGTATCGATTTTGAAGAAAGAAAACCATCTACATTACTGGAAATTTGACATTTTTAAACTAAATCTGCGTTTCGGAATGAAAGCACCCCACGCTTTTAGAACAGTAACATTAATTTTCTCGTTAGTAATTTTATTCTTAGGTTAAGAATTATTTTTTACTTTTTAGTTTGATTAACTCTAAAAGCGTGTTTTTTTAGTTTTTTTAAACTATAATTTATTTTTCGCTTTTTAGTTCGATTTTTGTTTGTTTGCCCTTACCTATTTTATAGTTGCATCATTATCACGTCAAAGAGATTATATTTCTACAGGGCACTTTTCCACATTAACAACACCGCACTTTATTATTACATAGTTCAACCACAATTTTTTTAAAACACTTTCTATTGTGAATAATTGTTAAAAACACATGCAAAATTTACTTTGAAAATCAAACTAATTTTAAGTCATTGGAGAACTGAATAAAAAAAAAGTTAAGCTAGCCCATTTTGTTAAAAAGGGTGTTAAACTTAAAAAATGATTACCAACTTAATATTTACTGTAAATTGCTACTGGCGCCATCTATTAGATAATAGGCAAACTACCTATTTTGGAAAGTGAAAAACTATCGCGTATTTTTGTTTCGTTAAAAGAACAGCGCGCATGCGTAGTTCACGCACTAGTTCTATCTCTCTTACTCTCATACAAAGGATCTCTGAAAAAATTTATGAATCCTTGTGAAAGTATTCAGGATAATCGGATATTTTGATCGAATTATTGCAATGTCGTTGGTCTTTGACAAGTGTGCAAAGTTTAAATTAAATCTGATCGCTTAAAGTATGACAAAATCGAGGCCAAAGAGTCAGTTACAAACACACAAGCAAACAAACAAACATACAGGTTAAACTAATATAAGCGTGTTAAAAAGAACCATTGATACATCTTTTATTAGGAAAGGTATAAAGTGTAAAATCCTATTGTTTTTTTTTAGAGGAATATTAGTTAACACAGCATTAAGCATTGTAAAATGTCTTTTTCCTAGTTCTTTGTTCATTTACTTTTCTTTTCGTTTTGTAGCCTAACATTTAAAAGATCAATAATAAGTCTATTTTAATTTCAGCAGATACCTTACTTCTTCTTCTTTCGGTGCCATATCAGGTCTCCCTAACGTTGGCAATTACGATGGCGAGTTGTTCGCGTTTTTCGGTTAATCTGAATAGTTGTTCGGCAGTGCGTATTCCTGTCCAATCGCGAATGTTCTGCAGCCATGACATCTGTTTTCTTCCAATTCCTCGGCTGCCTTTGATTTTGCTCTTCATTATAAGTTGAAGCACCCTGGATCGGTCTCCTATGAGAACATGCCACAGGTATGATATCTTTCTAAACTTTATAGTGACAAATAACTCACGAACCGCATTTGCTCTATTTAACACTGCTTCGTTGGTCTGCCTAGCTGTCCAGGGTATTCGGAGCATTCTTCTATGTAACCACAGCTCAAACGCTTCCAGGCGATTGATTGTAGCAGCCTTTAGAGTCCAGGTCTCACCTTCATATAACAACAGTGACTAAATATAACATTTTATCATTCTTTGGCGTAATTTTAGATTTACCTTACTAATTTGAGATATTCAGGAGTCCTTCGACAAAAACATTATTTCTTCAATTTAATAACAATCACAATTTTAATTTTAAATTTAAGGTCGTTTAATAGTTTTATTAAGATACCTTCAAATACTTTTTTACGAATCAGCAATATTTTGGAATGCGTCAACAACAATCTTATTTCTTCAGTTTTACATCAAATTAACAAACTAGCAAAACAAACAGGGCACGATTTTCTTTGCCAAATTATGATTCCTTACAAACTAGTTTTATAAATTATCCATCAGGTGGCGTCTAGACTTGGCAAAGGTGAATAATGAATGTGAAATAATTAACGTTAAGGGTAGGTTTGCCCATTATTTAAAATACTGAACCAAATTTCTCATAACGTTGCCAGCATGATTCTCACTTAATTTGAAGTCGCAAATCGAGTTTGTCAAATTGGCCGAGGAGATATTCCAATCTACTACAATGAATTGAAGCTCTTGAAGCCAATTATAAGGATTGTTGAAAATTAGCTGGACTAAAATGTCAATCTAGTAATAAATGAGAAACGTCGATTGCAATGTGAACACGATCTTTAATAAAATTATTTGATGTATAATTTATGCTTTGAAATTATAGATATATAAATGGTTTTAATATTGTGCCGGTCCTCAAAAATTAATAATATCCAATCTTTAACCTCGGACACAACAATTATGGCCACCTCAATAATGGTTAGCTCAAATCTGGTGTTTGGGCTTATAAAAAAATACATTGATTCAATACAG
Source organism: Agelastica alni (assembly GCA_950111635.1). Taxonomy (NCBI): domain Eukaryota; kingdom Metazoa; phylum Arthropoda; class Insecta; order Coleoptera; family Chrysomelidae; genus Agelastica; species Agelastica alni. Next base: position 51,781,604 of record OX467712.1, on the reverse strand, counting down.
CAAACTCCTCTTTTCCTGGTAGCATAGATTTTAATGTTTAGAATTTTCTTTGGCATTCTGGCGTCTTCCATTCTTTGAACGTGTCCAAACCAACGGAGTCTCTGGGATTTTATAAATTTCACAATGTCTTCACCGTTCAGGATCTCTGTTTTTTTCCGGTCGTTGCGGATGTGCCATTCTGCTTCGTTGATTCTGACTGCTCCATATATTCTTCTGATTATTTTACGTTCAAACCTTCTTATCTTCTTCCGATCTTGTACCGTGAGTGTCCTATTTTTACTACCATAGGTTATTATTGGTCGAACTAATATCTTGTAAATTTTTAGCTTTGTCTTACTTGTTTGACTTTTAAGAGTTGGCGGTCCTTTGTTCTAGCGATGATTGCCACGTCATCCGCATACACACATATTTGAGTGGGTTTGTTGAAAATGGTTCCTTTCTGGTCAATAGGCCGTATTACTTTATGAAGAGCTATGATGAATAGTGTTGTAGAGAATCCATCGCCTTTCTTAACTCCAGATGATATGTCAAATGGTTCACTCAGATTGTTTTCAATTTTTACCTTTGCTTTTGTGTTGGTCATGGTCATCATAGCTAGGTTGATAAGTTTAGGTGTTATGCCAAGATCTTTAAGTGCGTCTTTTAGTTTAGACCGTTTTAAACTATCGAAAGCCTGTTTAAAGTCCACAAATAGGATGTGCAGGTCGATATCATACTCATAGCACTTCTCTAGTATCTGCCTCACGACAAAGAGTTGGTCTGTAGTGCCCCTAGATTCCCGGAACCCACATTAATATTCACCAATCTTGTTGTTTGCTTTTATTCTGTCATTGATGATGGTTGTGGGAACTTTGTAAGAAGTGTTCAGTAGTGTAATACCTCTATAGTTGTCACAGATAGCTTTGTCCCCTTTTTTGTATATTGGACAGATTATACCGGTGCTCCAGCAGTCGGGCATTTTTTCCTGCATCCATATGTCTTTGATTATTTCTCTCATAGCTTCTTCCAATTGGTATCTCCCGTACTTAATCAACTCCGCAACAATTTCATCTTTCCTGGAGCGCGGTTGTTTCTCAACCTTCGTATGGCTTTCTGCACCTCACTCAAATTGGGTATTTCATCTCCTTCCGTGATGTTGTCTGGTGCAGTCTAAACTACATCTATGCCATCGTCTGATGTGTTGTGTTTGTTCAGAAGTTCTTTGAAGTGTAGCGCTCACCCTTCCATGGTTTTCTTCTCATCAGTGATTATTGCTCCACTCTCATTTCTGCAACCTACTATCTTGGGTTGAAATTCTTTCCTCATCTTCTTCATAGCCGCGTAGAACTTTCTGTCTTCACCTTCTTTATTGAGATCTTTAATATCTTGTATTTCCTTATTTAGACTTTCTCTTTTCTTCTTTTTCAGCATTTTCTTGGGGTCCCTTTTCATCTTGATGTAAACTTCTTTGTTGCGCCGCGCTGATTAACTATACAATTAAACTTTTACGGCGCAGGTGTCGCCAGCTGATCGAAGATACCAATTGTTTTTTTCGACCGAAATCGATTAGTATTAAAACGCTGTTCGTTTAAAAACTTCCATAGCAACTTTTCCTGTAGCTTGCATTAGAAACTATAAGTATTCAACACACGGCAAGTCCCTTTTTTTGTTACAAAACTAGTGAGGTATGAATTGTGGTATACTTTGTCTATGTATGGGGTGAGCGGTAGTTTGATACGAGCACTGCAATCACTTTACAAGGATTCTCCTGCTTGTGTCAGGATAAACGAAGCTTACAAAGACTGGTTTAACATCGCAATGGGTGTTAGACAGGGATGAGTGGCTTCGCCATGGCTGTTTAACTTATACATAGACAGTTGTTTAAAAGAATAAAAAAAATTGCATTTGGATTCGTCGATGATCAGGTCATATCAGCATCATCTGAAAGGAAGTTTCAGGCGATGGTTAATATTATGCCCTAAAAATGAAAGCGATAAAAGTAAAAGTAAGCAAGATAAAAGTAATGGTTCTGAAAGACAAGAAAGTATAACAAATTGCGAGGTGCTAATTTAAGGAGAAACTGTAGAACAGTTTGTATACTTCAGTTCAAAGTTTACAAGAGACGAAAAGTATGGTTAATATTTTGTATGATGCCCTAAAAATTAAAGGGATGAAAGTGAATGTAAGCAAAACGAAAGTAAGGATTTTTGAAAAAGAAGATAGCATGACAAACTGCGAAGTGCTGACAAAAGAAGAAAGAGTGAAACAAGTATATGAGTTTGTGTACTTGATTCAAAGTTTACGAGGGACGGATAGTATGAATGTAATATTGAGCAAAAACACAAATAAATGGGGCCCTACATAACTGAGCAGCCAGAACGTGTACTTATGTATGGTAGTGTTGGTTATGTTTGGCAAAAGAAGCATAAAAGTAAGATCAATGCTGCGGAGATGAGTAGTCTGAGAAGTATAGCCGGAGTGACTCTGATGAATAAAGTGAATGGTGAGATAAGGGAACGCCGTGGAGTAAAAAAAGAAGTGGTAACAAAGACATATAAAGAAATGATTAGAAAATTGACAAAACAGATTTATAAGGCGTTTGTGAATGGGCAAGGCGGTAGAAGTCGACCACGGTGAACGTATCTCGATCAGATCGACATTGTTTTGAAGAAAAGCCAGGTCAAAAGTACCAACAACCGACGAGCATGTATGAGAGCACTGATGAAGGTAGAAGAAGCTAAAGATGTGTTTAAGAACCGTAGCAAGTGAAAGGAATATTTTCTCTGCCTACCCATACGGGAAAAAGGCGTGACTATTTATATATTTTTTTATTCATTTTCTGTTAATTGCAAATCTCGCTTTCTTCTAATACAGTCTACTGTTACAGAGATTTATTGAATTTGAGTAATCTTACAATTTGTTTAAAACATTAAACGCCCTTAATTCAGAACTCAGCACTAACAATGTCTTATTATTTAGAAAAGTATTGCAAGTTTCTACATTATTTAATAAAGCTTGGTAGTAAGAAAACACTATTTCAAAAATCTAACCATTTAAAAACAAAATTGAACACATTAAAGACAAAAAATATTTGTTCTGGTGTAAAATAGGGTAACGTGGGTTTAAATAATCTATAAGCTTAGTCCTTGGTGATAAAATATAGCTTGAAAGTTTGCTAATTTGATTTCCTTGTTAACAACTGTACGACCAAAGAATTTATCGTTAAGTGCTTAATGATCTTTAAAACGAAAAAAGTTCATTTATATTTATAATAAAGTGATAAACTTTCACTCGTTATATACCTCTGAAGTCAATTAAAGACAAGCTTAAGTTCCGTATTTTGGCAACCAACTCGAAACAACCCGGTCTCCAAGTTTCACTGAGCATGAAATTAGTTTTGCACATTAAAATTTTAGGAAAATATTCATTTTCCTAAGAAAATTTGTCACGGCTGGTTTGAATTTCCGAGGATCGTTAACCCGGTGCCTTCAAACTTAATTTGATATTTTTGTTCATCGGTTTGGGTTGGAAAATGAGTTTCGGAATTTAGTCATTTAATTTATTTAATAGTTATACCAAAAGTAATTGTCAATACGTCTAAGATTGTAAACCAAATCATACAAATACTTTTTTACGCTTCATCTGCTACAATAAATATATAGAAGAAAATTTTTTTTTTTAATATTGTCTAATAGTTCTTCTTACCATGATCCCTTTTTGAAAATAATTTTCAAAAATTTATATCTCAGTATACATAAAAACATCAAAAGAGTATGGCCTAAAAATCAACTATGCCAAATATAAAGTATTGATAGTTGATAGATCGGATGAGACAGCAAACAGACCACATCACATTGCCAAATGTGAAGTGGTAGATCAGTTTGTTTATCTGGGTGCCCTTATCCATTCCTCCGGCAGCTGCGAGATGGAGATCCGCCATCGTATCCAACTTGGCCGAACAGCAATGAGCCAATTACATAAAATTTGGAAAGATCGATATATATCCATCAATACCAAAAAATCACTGGTATATACCCTAGTGTTCTCCATTTTCTGGTACGCTTCCGAGACATGGGTTATGAAGGCAGCCGACAGGCGTCGACACGACTCCTTTGAAATGTGGGTATGGCGAAAAATGCTAAGAATACCGTGGACGGCACATCGCACCAATGTGTCAGTGCTGAACGAGATTAGACCATTAAACCGTCTCAGTAGCTTGACATCAGTGCCAATACTAAACTTCTTCGGACATATAACTCGTCACGACAACATTGAGAGACTGATTGTCCAGGGCAAACCCCTTGGCAAAAGGAAACGCGGACGCTTCCCATCTAGATAGACAGATATTGTATCAAAAGTAACCGAGCGTCCATAAGTGGAAACCATTAGAACTGCTGCTGACCGTGGGAGATGGCGAGAGACTGTAAGAAGAGTTCTGAGTAATAACACCTGACATTAACTTGTGATCACTACACGTCGTTCTCGACGTTAGACTAAGAAGAAGAATACATAGCTACATATATACATAGCCCTTAAAAACCATATGCACAATCTGTGGTTGGCCAAAAGCCCTAACTAATTGTGGATTTTGTGGAAAGTAGGAAATCAGCTTCCATATCCTCGGTGAATGCCCTGCGTATGCCAGACTAAGGCTAACTTTACTGTGCTTAGCTTTTCGTGAGTTCGAGCAACTAAGATCTGCTCCTATTTTGGAGAAAGGCAGGTATAGCAGGTTGGTACTACCATCACGGGAAGACACAATGGACATTGTCTAAGTGCTGTTGGCGGGAAGCATTTATAAAATAGGCTAATTTCACTACGGCTTTTCTCGGGAGCTGCTTCAGAATTTCTTCGGTAATTAAATCGAATCCTGGAGCTTTTTTTTGTTTTGATTTCGTCTGAAACTTCTTTTGGTGATGTAGGTCGTATAGAATCTTCTTCTTGTATTGGGTCATTCCATTCTTGAATATTTTTTTTTGCCAATTAACGCAGTCAACAGCCTTGCTGTAATCCCAAATTCTCTTGCTTTTTAAATGGTTTGTCTCACATTTAATATTTGTTCTCTGGTCCCTTTGCCACTGACGAAGCCAGCATGTTCTTGTGGGATCTGCCATTCCAGAAAATATCTAAGACGTTGAAGTAAAATTCTTAGCATGACTTTGCTAGGATGTGAGATAAGTGCAATGGTCCTATAGTTATTGCATTTTTGACTGGACCCTTTCTTGTGCAATGGATTGAAAGTAGATGTGCTCCAGTCATTTGGCCATTGATCTGTTTGCCATATGTTTTTACATATTTTCCATAAAAGATTAATACCTTTTGCATTGAGTTGTTTTAGCATATCTGCGCTTATGTTGTCTTCGCCTTAGCTTTTATTATTTTTTAGGCTTGCTCTACCTCGCACCTCAAAATATCAGGTTCTCTTTCCACATCCCCAAGGCAAGATAAATCCGTCAGTTATTCTTTACAGTCTTTGTTTCCGTAGATTTTTGCAGTACTGTTGCCATATCATACCTATAAGGATCTCGAAAGTATCCATTTATAAATTTTTTTTCATTTACTTTCAATTCCATTATTTTTTTTAACAGATCAAAATTCGGTAACCTTTATCAAGTATTTACGATACGCCATTAGTAACCTGTAAGCGCCGTGGCTTGAAATGGTTGTTATATAATTCTTCGGGGTTGTAAATTCCAGAATAATACAACCATCAAGAATTAATCGTGGACTGTAGATTTTAAGGAGGTGTGATTAACTAATAAAAATGTAACTGACTTTATAAAAAGAGACTTACCATAAAATGATTTTTGTTGGTTCCAATGTAAGTAATAGGAATCCCTACTGTGAGTTTTCACGATCAACCGTTTCCGCTCTAAGTATGAACTCCTGCCCCTTTTTGAATTGTTCTGTAAACGGCGCCTTGGAATAATGACTTTTTTAATAACTTCCTAAAATTTTACAATCTGTCTTATTAAAAACAATAAGCACGTAGGTTAACAAGAGGCAAAATGACATAGAGAGTAATAAGCGAGTAATGCGTATGTTGCATTAGTTTTTTTTACCTAGAATTTGGGACTAGACCAAAGGCACGTCACGCACTGCACTATGGTAACTAAGAATTGATGCAAAAAAAATGTATAAAACTGATTTTTAAAGTTGCAACCTATACTGTAGGTATGTGTGGGTCGATTGTCCATCAGAAAACAATTACACTCCTGGCTATATGCCTACGACGAGCATTGAGTTACATCTGATAAATAATCGTGCATAATTCCATTTCTGGTAAAATGCAGATGCTTGTAAAGTAAAAGAAAGAATTATTAAATTTATCCATTCGAAGTGACCATCCATGGATACCCCTAAACCGGTTTTTGTTGTTGATCACACTGGCAGAGCCAACTAGCCAGATATCGTTATTGTCGTTTTATCATATAATAGGTAGTGTTAGTGGTTTATTAGTGATTTAGAAAATTCCTGAGATTTTTAATTTAATATTTTTATTTTTTTCTTTTTGTTTTTTTTAATATGGGATTTTTTTCATTATTTTTTTTTCTTTTTTATGTTTATGTATAGATTTTTTTTCTCGTTTTTTTTTCCGTTCAGGATTAGATATTTCATGAAAGGTAGCGATGCTACTTACAAAATTATGTTACAAGTTTTTATAAATTGATATATTTTTTTTTACTGAAAATAGTCGCAAAAATGGTAGACCTATCAAGTGGTCTGCGGACGGCCTGCACTGCGACTATTAGAAGGTGAGGAATTATTGAAAGATGATTGTGGACCCGCTTTTCAAAAAGTTGTAGCCAAAAAGAATAATATAAACTTTTCCTTTTAAACTTTTACTATCAACTTAAGACGTCATTACACAATTTATTATATGTAATAAAAGCTTGTCGTGAGATTTACCCTATGTAGATAATCAAGTAAATTAAATAACTAAAACTAATTGAATTTAATTTTTAGAATTTTCTGACTAAGTAAATATGAGTACTTAAATTTCGCGAGAAGCTTTTATTACATAATAAATTGTGTCATGATGTCTTAAGTTGATAGTAAAAGTTTATTTTATTCTTTTCAGCACATTAAAATAAAAGCTTGTTTTTAAATTTTATTTTTTACTCCTAATTTATTTTAACTTCATGATTATTATTTCGTTAGACAATACTGACTTGTACATTTTGCTTCGTCACTGGAGCGTAAACAATTCAAGCTTAGTTCTCTGGAAAAACTGATTTTGGAAGCTTGTTCCATTGCGTCACAGCCCTGTAAAAAAAAGATTCTTGGTGGAGATTGGTCTTTGTAGTGTCAATCTTGAGAGTAAATGGGGGAGACTGATCAGCGTGCCGAGTTCTACGGCCGAATGTGGCGAGTGTTGGTAAAAGAGTTTTTATTTCTCTGGAGCATCTGCCATGAAAATATCTGTAGAGTAATGTCTGGTCTGCAACTCTTCTTCTATGTTCTAGTGGGTAAAGGGTATCTGTGAGAGTTTAGCTGTTTATCAACCGAATGGCTCTGAATGGAATCTAGAAGACAAAGAGAATGCCTAGGTGCTGAACCCCAAATGTGCCAGCAATACTCCAGTAGAGGTGGGATTTAAGCCTTGTATGTCGTCAACAGTTGATCATGAGTTAAAAACTTTCTTGCTTTCCATAGAAAACCCAGCCTCTGGCTTGCTGAATTTGCCATTTTAGCAACATGGTCATGCCAAGACATATTATTAGACACCGTGACTTCCAAAATTGAGATGGAGGGACTTGATTCAAGGGTATTTCCGGACATTGTGATGAAATGATTTGAGGAATATAAAATATTATATATACTATTATTTTCTAATGTCATCAGATTTGTTAAGTTAAAAGGAAATTGAATTTTTTTGTGCCAAAAACAATGTGTCTATTTTAATTTTTTTTTAAATTGCAACCTAGTATATGTTGTAAATCGGAAATTTCATCAAACTGCTTCAAAATGAAAAAAAAGCAAATTTAAAAAGACGTTTGTTTGATAGGTACACTTGTAAAAATGTGTATTTATCCATATAGAAAATTTCGTTGCAATTGATCGACTCTTTTTAGGTGTTGCGATTTTTTTGAAAATCAGTATACCTACGCTGCCAGTAAATTTAAAAAAAAATGACCAGTAAATGCGCTTCTAATGCTTTTTTCTTCGATGGAAAGAAGTAATATTTGTCCCAAAGTTTTTGATATAAAATTGATGATGCTAGCAGGAAATCGAAAAATTGCGTAAATAAAAGACTCATACTAAAAGTAAATAGACTTTCGGGATATTTATATGGGACAGAAAAAAGGTAAAATGATTCGTCTTGGGCCGCTAACCAGAATAATCCGGTCGTTTCTTAGAAGTTGTCGTGAAAGAATAGTTGCGTATATCCTTGAAAACGGGAGAAAGAGAGCCAGTTTCAATAATTTATCTAATCACTTCTGTCCATAAATATCCACTTAGACGGTACAGTTCTTGTTTCTGTTGCAAACATAACATAAATCACTTTAAACAACACTGGAAGATAAACTAAATCACGGGATTTACCGGAGGAATACTCCCCATAGGCGTAGAATACGTATATTTCTAAAAAAGACGTATTCTAGAACGGTAACTATCTTCGATTTTGTGTCTTAGATAAGGTTCAAAATTATTGCGAATTGAAATCCAAAATGTACACTATTTCCACCGTCTTTATTAACAGTACGGGATATTTCGAATTTTGAATACGAAAAAAATAAATCAAAAATATTATACTGACTAGCAAAACGTGGTTTACTAAAAAAAACAAGGAAAAGGGTTTTCATAACTTCTTTCGTCTATGGACAGCGTAAAATAATTTGTAATTGATTCTCTCTCTTCTTTTCCTTTTAGTAACCTTTTATTATTTGTTCGTGTTGTTTCTTTCTTTCTTCCGTCCACATTGCTTCAGTCTTCTTTTTTGGATCACCTCCTGCCACATTGTTATACTTCCAACTTTCATGTTGTTTTATTTGTGACAGTATTAATAGTTTACCCACGGCGGAGTAGCAGAAAAACTAATTTTTCTACAACTGCTTAGCAAAGTAGCCTTTGCTTTCAAATTTCAACGCAAAGTTAACGTTTTTCGACAAACGTCATTTTGTGTCAGCTTTGCCGCTCTAGCGCGGAAATATTTCAAAAACGCTTGCATCTCTTACTTATTCTTTTATCATGGAAAATAGTGATCAAAATTAATGAGTATCCTAAACTCATCGCATTTTTCAAAAAACTATTCGTTGGATACAAAGCAAAAAAATCCAAAAAATTTACCACTGAAGATATTCACAAATTTCTACGAAAGACTACCGATGAAGAATATCTACTGAAAAAGCAAATTTCAATTATACCTTACACTCTCTGTAGTTTTTTTTTTTTTTTATGTTCTGGTTCCCACGAAAAGGGATATCCTGTAATGTTCAGAGAACATCGTGAGAACCAAGGGAAAGAAGGTAGGAGTTGGTGTTCTTCTTAAATTTCTGGAGGTTGTATGCCTCGGGGAACACCTCCCTAGGCAATGAGTTCCAAAGCCTCGCAATTCGTTGGATGAATGAGTCTTTGGAAAGTGATGTTCTGCAGGTCTCCAAAGTGACCACGAAGGGGTGTGAAGACTGAACTTGACGGGTTAATCTCGAAGAGACTGCCAAAGGAGGAACGATTGTTGATATTTCAGAAGAGTATCGCCCATGAAAATATCTATAAAATTGAGACAAATCGCCAACTTTTCTACGGTGTTCCAGACAAGTGAGCGAGTTTGTAAGCGAGGCATCACCGACGAGACGAATTGCCCTTTTTTGGACAGAATCCAGTAGCTTCAGGATATGTTTAGGTGCTGCACTCCAAATATGGGAACAGTACTCCAGTACAGGTCGGATCTGTGCCTTATAGATCATAAGCAGCTGACTGGAGGTGAAATAGCTCTTGGCACGAAACAAAAAACCAAGTTTTTGGGATGCACTTTTGGCAATGGACCTCACGTGATTTTCTCAGGAAAGGTTATTGCTGATAGTAATACCAAGCATCGATATGGATGACTTCAGTGGTATGGTTACTCCTGACAAAGTTATGTTAGGCACAGTGAGATCGGCTTTTCTAGAGAAAAGACATGCTTGTGTTTTGTTTGCATTGAATTCTACCAAGTTATTGGATCCTCATTCGAGAATTGTTGCTAAGTCCAAATTTATATTGTTAACATTTCTTCCTCGTTCATTTCTGGTTTCACGGGCTGATATAGGGGCCCTGGAAGAGAATGCGGTATGGAGGGTACTATCATCGGCAAAGCTGTGTACGGGACATGAAGTTGCTTTCAATAGGTCGTTGATGTGAAGTAAAAATAGTGTTGGTGCTAGAATGGATCCTTGCGGAACACCAGCATTTATGAGTAGAGTGTCAGATGAAACTCCATCGACCACTACATGGAGAGACCTGTTTGAGAGAAAACTAGCAAGCAGAGAACACAGCTGAGGGGGCAAGCCATAAGATGGAAGCTTGGCGAGGAGTCCCTGGTGCCAAACTCGATCGAACGCGTTGGAGATATCTAATGCCACAGCTAAAGTTTCTCCATACTTTTCAATAGATAGCTGCCATATATGTGAGACGTATGCGAGCAGGTCACCAGTTGATCTCTGATGGCGGAAGCCATATTGCCTATCATTGATAATTCCTGAGTCTTCCAGATATTTCATGAGCTCGATGTTGATGGCTTTTAATAGTTTAATAAGCAGTTAGAATAGTTTCTTAGTTGAATAATACCATGAAACTCTTGATTAGTTTTCAAACTGTTCGCTTGGGTTCAATTCCGGCCGGTGCCACTTTTTTTTTACGAGTTATTTTCCCTTCTATTTCGTTAAAAATATGAATTATTGGATTGGTAGCAATTTGGATAGCTTAAACATTTTGGATAGCTATTAACTGTTAATTTTTTTATAGGTAATTATAATTATGGGTGTTGCTGGTGCCTGGAGATCGGTGACATAAAAGATAAAGATTCTATTTTAATAATCCGAATTCCAGATTCGAAAACATGAATAAGCCGTGTTTTTACGATTGTTAGTCATAATGAAGAAAATTCAGTTGATTATTTATCAAAAAGGTAGATGTACGAAACAAGTCGTGGGTATAAATACAATCGGGAAAATTCACAGTGAAATTGCTAAATATTTGGAATTACCTGAGCATACTTTATATACAGGCCACTGTTTTCGACGAATATCTGTTACTTTATTGGTGAATGGTGGAGGAGATCTAATACAACTAAAGAAACATGTTGGATGAAAAAGTAGTAATGTCGCAGAAGGTTATATAGACAAATCAATCAAAAATAAGATTGAAACCACCAAAAATATAATTTCAAAACCGCATGTATCCACATCTCGTTCTATAGATTTCCAATCTTTGGAAGAATTTCTGTTGGAGAACTATCCTGATGGACCATCAGGTTCGGGAATAAATATCAAAGATTGTTATAATTGCACATTCAATTTCAATTTGGTGAATAATAAACTAAAGTAATTATTTGCAAGAATATTATAAAATGTTATAATTAAAATACAAGTAATATTATGTACAGTGCAACAAGTAGCTCTAAAATAACAAATATTCGGCTGAATATACTTCACATTTGTAAACTTCTTCCTCCGATTGTACTTGAGACTCACGATTATTGAAAATTTCGTCGTCGCCGATCGGATCGTTATTCGAATGTTTTCGTTGTGCGCAGATTTTGTGATCTCGCCCGCCAACCTACTTCTGTTGCACTGTACTTACTTATTTTAAATAAAATAATTAATTTTTTTTTTCTGTCTAAAAACTGCATTTGTAGAAAAAATCTTGTGTGTATTTCGAGCACAAAGTGTCATTGCCGCTCTCCAAAAATTACAAGGCTCAGCTTAGCGTCACTTTGCGCTCTTAATACACAAGTAGCTATAATGCTACACTTAAGCCCAAATAATTCACCAAAATAAAAAAAATCCAGACCTACTCAAACAGAATTTCCTTGCCTCAGCCATTCTCACGCTTACCCCAAAACGGATAAAAGATCAAATCAAAACCTAAAAACTAAACAATAGAGAAAGGCCGGTCTCCAGAGAAATAAATTGTGTGGAGAGAGAGAGAGGGTACATCTAATAACTAACTACAAAATGGTATACCTACTAATTATTATAAAATTGATTTCTAATAACCTAAATAGTAAATATATACAAAATTAAAGTTAAAAAAATAATTTAAAACAATCAATGACGAGCACGCTATAAAAAATCAGGCTACAGGCTACAAATTCGTAAACGATGTTTATCGGACACACGAAGTTCACACAATAATCTCCATTCCCAAGATATTTTTAAAAATTAAATCCTCATTATTGTCGGTCGACAAAATCGATATCGATGTACTTTTTACTTTTTCCTTCTCGTCGCATGGTCAGTCTTGTTTAACTTAATTCACAACGTACTCCAGCGTTGGCTTAAACAATTGGCACTAGTACCCAAAATAATAAAAATGACAATAATAGAAATAGCAAAACAAAAGGAGTAATAATAATAATAAAATGACATCAATAATACAGATAATGCTTATGGTGCCTAATGCACAAAAGGCCCGTCGTGTTTGTCAACTTTGACCTTGATGTTATGTGAAAGATCAGCAACGAAGGTAACCATGAAAACATATCTACAAGGAAACATACTTGATATTCCAGATTTTAAAATAGTTTTACATACATGGTGGGCCACCAGTCAGTTTTGTCTAACGGTTTTATACAAATTTCATTGTGGCGATGGAGACAGAGATAAACTCTTCTGGTGCGAGTGTATGGACAGGGAGTTTAAGCGGTGGGCTAAACGACCCTTATTCTTTAAAGGTACTATTAATTCTGTAAGAAGTATTATTAGAACTGAAAAATAGTCCACTTTAAAAGAATCTGCAGCCAGAGGTAATTTGGAACAATATGGCAAATATTGATGAATGGATTGGAAGAAGAAATATCGTTAAAGGGCTTTCACGATTCCCAGGTATCATACACATGAATTTTATAGTCTGGGGTATACTTATACTAAAAAATAAGATTTATTTCGTGAAGTTTCGGTACTTCGAACATTTGAAGACACAAATCCAATCAGAATTTAAAAACCTACAGTTCCAGAAGACAAAATTTGTAAATAATTTTTCAATAGATGCAATGTTTGCTTAAAACAGCATAGAGAACACTTTTAGCATCTTTTCTAATTAGGTTTATAGAACTGTACTAGTATTTGTGTGTTAAAATAGTAATTTATGTACCAAGGACAAAAAACTGTATATTTTAGTAGAGCCCGCAAAATGATAGCAGAGGCTAACAAGCAGGCGAGAGATTAGACAGTTTTTCGCCGAGATGCATATTACATTTATCGTCGACCGCTATATACCTTTATAAAAGTAAGCATTCATTTGCTGCATTTGCTGGCCTCAGCTACGTCACACTCTTCGAACTGCAGACTCGATTGTAATTTTAATACATTTAAACAAAATGTATTCCGATTTAAAATGTAACAACTCTCTATTTTAATTATACTACAAAATTAAATCAATCTCGAAGATAAATATTAAACGTACAGTTTGTGCAATTATTACGGAAGGGAGTTTCTTATAAGGAAGGACCATGCAGCCTTGAAGTGGCTACTGAATATGAAGAACCCTAAAGGTCAGGTAACAAGATGGATCAAAAAGTTGAACCAGTACCACTTCAAGATCAAACATCGACCAGAACCATTACATAACAACGCAGATGTCTTGTCCAGAAGACATTGTGCGGATAACTGCAAGCACTGTGGGTCGAACGTCACGAACGAATTGCCGATATAAGACTGACAACTGAAGATGAATGGACAGCAGCCCATCTAAGACAAGACCAAGAGAGTAATCCCAGCATTTTGAAATTTTTACGTTGAAAGGAAAGAGGAGCCGAAAGACATACTTGGAAGGACATCTCCGACCAGGCACCAAAATTCAAAGCCATGTGGGCACAATGGGATTCCCTTACTGTTGAGAATGAATTGCTGAAACGAGTCTGGGAGTCGGCCGATGGCAAGAAAACAAATTCCCAACTGGTCGTGCCCAAGACAAGGATTAATGAAGTCTTAGAGGAGATCTATGGAGGAAAATCAGGTGGTCATCTAGAAGTTAATAAAACTTTGGATAAAATAAGACGAAGGTTCTATTGGGTCCAATGTCGTAACGTAGAGAATTGGTGTAGAAGATGCCCAGTTTGTAAAGTGAGCATAGGCCCTAAAACAAAATCCAAAGGCAAAATGGAACAGTACAATGTAGGAGCTCCTTTTAAACGAATTGCCATCGATGTAGCTGGGCCATTTACAATGACGAATGATGGCAACAAATACATACTGGTTGCTATGGACTACTTTAGAAAGTGGGTCGAAGCTTATGCCCTGCCAAACCAGGAAACATTTACAGTTGCAAAAGTCCTGGTAGACAAAATGTTTTCACGATTAGAGGGTACCCATGGAGCTACATTCCTATCAAAGAAGGAATTTCGAATCGAACTTATTTAAGAAATTTTGCAAATTAATGAGAATCAACAAAACCAAGACTACCCCACTACATCCACAGTCAGACGGCATGGTTGAAAGGTTTAATCGGACTATGGAAGAACATCTGTCCAAAGTAGTGAATGAACATCAGAAAGACTGGGATCTACGTATTCCATTATTCCTGATGGCCTATAGAGCAGCTGTTCATGATTCTACAAAGCTCACTCCAGCCAGAAGAACTTCGTTTGCCTTGTGATTTGGTGTTAGGGTAAGCAAGAGCCGAAGAGAAAGAAGCTCAAGATTATGCAGACGAGTTACGGGACGGCTTATTCAAAATCCATGAAACGACCAGGAAGAGATTGAGGTTGGCCAGTAATAAAATAAAGGCTCGCTATGACCTAAGAGCAAATTCGACGAGATTCAAGGAAGAAGATCGAGTATGGCTGTATAATCCACAACTAAAGAAAGGTGTGTCTCCCAAGTTGACACCATCTTGGGAAGGGACATATAAGGTGATAAAAAGGATAAATGATGTGGCTTATAGAATCCAAAGCAGTCCCAGAGTCAAGATGAAAGTCGTCCACTTAAAGAGGTTAAAGCTTTACAATGGTAAGGTTCCGCAATTATTTGATCGGGATGATCAAATTTAAGAGGGGGATGATGTTACAACCTGGACCAGTTTATTTATCGGCTTCCGAGCATCGACCACAACGAAGGTGCATATTAATGAGCCCTTTGTCGGCTTCCACCTCCGTCTAATAAACTCTCGCCGCGCCAAGAGACTTCTAGATGGTTCTATCACTTTTGCGAAATAGTCTGTAATTATGATTGAGAAACATAAAAAGGACGGCGGTCGTGAAAAAGGACAGTTTTTTTAAAAAGTGTTCATAAGTTATGAAATGTAAATAGTTTTAAAAGTTGTAATTAGTTGATTATCTAAGTAATTAATAAAAGTAAAATTTATTGTGTAAAAGTAGTTGAATAAAAATTGTTTTGTTACTGTATCGAGAGTTTAAAATCACCGAACCCTAGTACGAAGTAAATTTCGTAACAATAATAATTCCTGCTGTCAAAGAAGGTGCAAGAGACAAGTTTTGATTTTGGATACTGCCACGTCTTTTTCGTTCTCTATAGAGTACTCTGCCAGCGGTCTCTCTACTGGCAAATTATGCCCGAGCTCAACCGTAGAGGGTAGAAGAAAAAGAAAATAAAAGTGAGCCGCGCCACCGACTTAGACGGTTCAAGCCGGAAACCCCTAGGTCTTATAGGCACTAGCAGAGCCACATGATAAACAACTAAGATTATGGTGAACCAAATAAATGAAATTATAGCAAAAATATATTGGATACTTTACTCCTACAATAAATCAAAATACACAGCTCAATAGCAACATTATAACAAATAAAGTCAAAATCAACAGCCAACAATAAATCAAAGTACTCAGTTCAATAATAAACTTATAACAAATATAATCAAAATCAACAGCCAACAATAAATCAAAGTACTCAGTTCAATAATAAACTTATAACAAATATAATCAAAATCAAGAGCTATTAATAAATCAAAGTACTCAGTTCAATAATAAACTTATAACAAATATAATCAAAATCAACAGCTATCAATAAATCAAAGTACTCAGTTCAATAATAACATTATATCAAATATAGTCAAAATCAACAGCCAACAATAAATCAAAGTACTCAGTTCAATAATAAACTTATAACAAATATAATCAAAATCAACAGCCAACAATAAATCAAAGTACTCAGTTTTGGCATAATATCTAATGCAATAAATAGTTTCCAACAATGTACTATATTAATAAACTAAAACAAAACTTAATCGTGGTGTAAAAAAAAATAAGTCACGTCGTTAAATATTTAAAAATAAAACACTTGTAACCTTTGGGTATACGAATTCACTACTCCTATGGCCGGTTTGGTAATGGAACGGCACCTGCTACTTAACAATGGCTTACCTCAAATAAATCCCGCATGCGGTTATTTTAACTCGACACGAAAATCCAAAATATCAACAACGAAGGTAAGATAGAATGGTCAAGTTAAAAATTAAATGGTTTTACTTCAAAATCCAATTAAGATGGCCCAAATACATCCAGATATGAAAGTAAAACCGTAGAGGTTTTGCACACTTGCCAATATCACACCGTCCCAAAAATTCTTACCACCACTCCCAAGACTGCCACCAAACGACTCGCACTACTTTCCCAAGCCAGATATCAAGAAATGACACGGAACACGCGTCAACCAACAATCTTCGCAAGTCCATGCTCCACACCAAGAATCGCGCTCGTCCGTGTTGATAGCCAGCCCCATCCACACAGAAATGCAAACCAAACAATAATATAACCGACAACACACAACAATCGAGGCCAAAAACCAAAGCAAAATCTAATAACGAAAACCCCCACTCAATCTCCAGCGATCAACAACTGAATCCCACCACAACAAGGTATGCAACACCATTTACAACGAATGATATATTCAAATCACAACAAAATACGGTACGCGACACTACTTACGAGTACCTGAGGAATACAAAATCATCAGAGACACAATTATAATGGAACTGTAGAAGGGAAAAAAAGGCACGTTACAATACTTGTTGATGCAACTTAAGATGCAGGTGCTCCTGCAGCACTATTCCCAAAACTTCTCTCTTAGAGTGCTTTACCTGTTAAAATGCTTTTTGATACGTTTATTTTATTGGGAATAGAATCCTCAATGTAACCCTCGGCGACTATTGAGGATTTCCATCCTCCATTTTAATGCGACAAAGCTTGGTATATTCGCAAATGTATGCTAACCAACCACTTGCACTGCACACTTTCCAAATTTATAATTGACAAAAAATATATTATGATTACAATGCTTCGGCCTTAGGTTAGTGTATTGTCAAAATATTTCTAGAGGATTCACTCCGTCGCCTAGTTTGACTGTAACTTTAAAAACGCGCCTTTTACCATTTTTTGAGCCTGGAATGGTGATTACAAGCATTGCGCCTTGATCTTTGGCCGATTTTTTTTACGTACTTCGTCCCTTTAACAAGACCCAGCAATTCCAATAATTAAACAGAGCTGTAATAATATAATGTCTATGAAGTGTGTAGACTGAAACGACTGCTGCCATCCGACCTGCCTACAGGACTTCGATAAGTGATTATGCTTAAGTTTACGTATACTAATAAACTCTAGATTTAGGATTTAAATAAATTTTAAGGAGATCACTTATTGGAGTGGTACTCTACGCGTCATTATCTACTAATAATAACAAACGCTTATTGCCAACCAGGCAGATTGCAGTACTAGAAAAATAGGCCAGAAGAAAATTGTCTGAGATATTCTCGACATTATGTTCCTGACGCCAGTTCTTGAATGTGTTGTATTGTTTTTCGTATAAAATTCGTGATATCTCGGGGAGTAAATCCAACAAGTCGTATTTGCAAATTCCCACAGCTCCGAAAGAGTGTTACTGATATCCATATCGCTATCACTATCCGTTCTTGATTATTATGAACACTAAGTAATTAATTTGAAAACAGTGACAGTTATTGTCACAAGCGCCTATGTTTTTATTAAATCGTGGATTTACGAAAATGACCCAATCTCCGCTCTTGCACCGTGCTGTATCATAGTGACCATAACGGACGAAAAATACTTGCCTTCAAAAATAGTCGATTTTTCATCAGGAAATTTGTACGTAAAATGTCATTTTTTGTAGAGATCGACAAAAAATAAATTTTTTGTATTTTTAAAAACCAACTAATGGCCTACACTGTATTTCATGTTCAAAATTAGAGAAAAATCTATATGCAAGATGTTATGTAAAAACATATTGCGGTAACTCGCTTTTCTCGTTCCTCTTTACACAAAATGAAGTTTGTTGTAAGTGGTTACATGGCTTCTAAAAAACGTTTTTTAGTACTATTATTCACGGCAAATTAAAAATTGGCAGCTTGTTAACAATGAAGTTGGATTAAATTTTACAATATATAAAAAAAAAAGCTAATTTAAGCAGCACTGTCACGGCACTGCTGTACCTCTTCATAATAAATGGCAATGCTGGAAAAACGCATCGGGCTATCGCACAAACCTAACGAGCAACGATTTAATGAGCGACTTTGCCGACAGATGGCTCTCAGGTGGTCGGCTCTAAGCTTTCTGCGACCCGTAGCTGAGTACGCTAAGCCCCTCCATTTTTATTAGCGGCGCTATACGGGGTTGAAGCACAGACCTGTGAAAAATGGGGGATGGAGGCACCGCTTCAGGCGCTCCAAACCTGTTTTATTATACCGTTGTCATTAGTGTTTGCTGCTGTTTGCAGACGAGTTTCAACGGTTAAAGAGGAAATATATTGACGTATGGGTCAGTGAGTAATCTTAAAAAATTATCATTCTGTTATTACGCATTTAAATCAAAGTATATTTATGCTTGTATTAAGATCACATTGTTGTAACTTTTGTTGGAATATTAGTCATTTTATTGATAGTTTAATTACTTCATAACGGAGAAAATTAAAAATAATAATTACTTTGACGAATTAAATTTATGTTTCAAAGTTTAAAAGGCATGCCAACTTTATTTAAAAAATACACAATCATAAGGTGATAATAGTAAGTTTGTTAGTATAAAAAGTTTTTACTTCTCGACATAAATGAAATGGCTACATAAATAATAATTAAAAATGTAAAAGATATCTGTTTTAAAAAAAGAATTTTTTTAAATTTTAATTTTTCCATACTTATACATATTGTACAATACCTTTATCGCTTTATTGTCATTGTGTCAAAATAAAAATGATATTTTTAGTAAAACCTACTTTCTAGTTATTTTCATGGTGAATATACAGGGTTAGTCAAAACTATTGGGAAAAAGAGTAAGTGCAGATCCAAAATATGAACATTGGACCAAGAATGCCCCAATAAAATGTTGCTGTGGAATACAGGATATCAAAGTTGAATTTTTGTTTTATTTTTTAGTAATAATTTAACTGTATATTTATAAATTCTTATCATACACAAAGGCATAACTTTAGACAAGGAAAATTATTTTATTCATTATTCTATATTTTATTTCATGGAACGCCAAATAAACAGTTTAGGGTCACAAAAAGGGATTTCAATTCAGAAACAGTAGGCAAAATTGTAAGTGCTTTTATTAAGTTAATAAATTGGAAAAATAAACAAAATAATTTTATATGTTCAGCGTTCTAATACTTACATGCCTTTTTAAATTTTTTGGATTAAAGACTTTCTGATTTCAGAACAAAGTATTCCGACCCTTTTAAAATTAGCCAAATTTTGTATTTTTCTCTAGAGCTTATTACGAGAATGAGTTTAATGGAATAAAATAAGGACTTCATACAACCCCAAAGGAAAAAATCCATTGGGTTATACCTAAAACTTCTTGGTGGTAATTTAAAATTACTTCCTTTGCCAATCGTTGAGGAATGTGTCACTAATGTAATTTCTAACTGCTAGTGGGAAATGAGGTGGAGAAAAAAAAATTGTTCTTTTTACATCCAGTGAGAAATCATCTCATTTGTAGGAAAAATAAGAATCTCTATTTAAATTTCAAGGATTCCTAATAGTCAGTCACCTATCTATTATACCACACCAAATATTTAATTTAAATTTATGCTAAAAATGTCTTTCTTTATTAGCATGCGAATTTTGTACTTACCAGTAATGACTGTTTATTCAATTAAAAATCACTCGTCTGGTAAAAGTTCCGTAAATAAAAGGTATCCTTAATAAAATTTCTGCCAGTGTTAGGTTGATTAGAATTCGTTGGCATAGCTGATAACATCGTGGTAGATCTCTTGTAAGCAAATTTCGAAAGGGACCTCCAAAGAGCAGAAATCTATATTTTATCAGATAGCCAAGAAGCACTAAAAGCTCTGAACCTACAATAGAAGAAGTATCACGAGCTATTCACAAACTAAAAAACAATAAGGCCCCAGCAAACGATACTATATCGGCAGAATGTCTAAAACATGGAGGAGAAATTTTGGAACTCGCTTTCTATCAGCTCATCTGCCAGATATGGAAAGAAGAACAAATACAAACCCCATGAAAAGAAAGTATTATAATACCCATTGATAAAAAGGGCGATAAAATATGCTGCGCAAACTATAGAGGTTTATCCCTTATTAACACAGGATCTCCCTCAGAGACCGAATACCAAATGAGATTATTCGCCAAAGAACAGGTGTTATAGATGTAATCGAAAAAATAACAACTTTAAAGTGGAACTGGGCTGGCCACGTAGCTAGAAGAACTGACGGAAGATGGTCTAAAAAACTATTGGAGTGGCGTCCGAGGCACGAAGCTTATCGTAGTAGAGGGCGCCCCCCCACAAGATGGACCGATGACATCAAAAGAATCTGTGGTAATTGGATACAAATGGCTCAAGATAGAGCATAGTGGCAAAATAAACGAGAGGCTTATGTTCAGCAGTGGACTACTATAGCTGAGTGATGATGAACACAGGATATAAAGTATTCTCTCTAATTCTATTAGAGCGACTGACTGTGTGTGAAGAGTACCAAATAGGAGAGTACCAGTATGGATTCAGAAAGAATCGGTCAGCAGTAGACCAAGAAGTGTTAATAATACAAAAAAACATTGCATCAGATTTTTATAGATTTTAAGCAAGCATATGATAGCCACCTAAGAGTGGAATTGTAAAATACCATGGCAGAACTGGGCGTACCGAAAAAGTTAATCAGTCTCACAAAAGCTTGTGAAGAGGGATCTACAAGTGTAGTAAGACTTGAAGGAAAATTGTCAACCTTCTTTTCAATCAACGGTGGTCTCAAATAAGGAGATGCGTTATACCCACTCCTCTTTAACATCGCCCTTGAAAGGGATCGTACGAAGGGCAAACCTGGAAACGCTCTTATTTGGAAATCAGGGCCCGCGCATTTTAGTGGCTTTCGCTGACGATTTAGATATAGTAGGAAATACAACTATCAACGTTAAGGAAGAGTTAATTAAACTGAAAATTACTGCAAAGAAGGTTGGCCTACAAATAAACGAAAATAAAACAAAATACATGACTACAACAAGAGCAAAACGAAGAAACAGGATAGGACAAAATGTGACATCTTAACAATATAGGCGTGTCTGACACACCAAAGGAGTGATCCACCTGGGGCAAAAGCAGTACATGAGCTTCTACTCCTTAACAGGTACAAAAACCAGACAATTCTGCAGTGTCTAGTAAAAAATGTTAGACCTCTTCCATAACTCCTATTTTTCATTCATTCGTTCATTCATGTGCCAATAATTATGACATCCTGTATAATGTAAAAAAACTTTTTTATTTGAAGTTTTATTTTTCAAATACTATTTCCTCGTTATGAACTCACACTAAAATAATACTTGGCAATGCTATTTTTGATGTTTTTTTATTATTAGTCTCAAGCGGTCATTTTGTCTCTCAAAATTACTATCATAAAAATCTTTATTCTTGGAGATATAACGTTAACAAACTTTGATTAAAAATCTCTCCTGTAAATAAAATTTGGTTGATCAAATTAGAAAAATGAAATACAAAATAGAATATTTACCGTAAATATTACAAAATAAATACCATGGTGCGTGTAAGTTTTTGTATTTATACTTCAGAGTCCTGAAGATGCAAAAATAAAGTTTTAAAACTTAAATTTTTTAAAGTTTTCCTTAAATATCCCAACCGAAGTCCTACCAATTCAACAATTACAATTTGAAATTAATGTCTACCAATCATAAAAGTTATTACATTTTCTATAATAATTGATAATCTGTATACAGGGTCTATACTATTTCATAGGGACAGTATTAATATCTAGTAAAGTAGAACAGCTAGAGAAATTGTTAAATGAAAAAAAAGTTGTGTATTTATGTAACTGCTCAAATCTGCATAACGGTAACCGGATCCGTATTGAAAAGATTTGAAAATAATGGAAAAGTCCCATTTTCCTATTTTTGTGCCAAAAAAATCAATTTAACTTTTGGTTAAAATTGGAAAATGCTACAATTTGATTTCTTTAGTTTTTTTATACAACTTCATTCAGGGCCATTCTCAACAATAATATTTTAAATACGGATTTGAAATTTTGTTTCCAAAAATGGTGTACTTAAGTTATCACGAATACAACCAGGTATGTAACGCTGTCGAAACTTAAAAACCTTTTATAGTTTACTGTAATAGCATTACAGTTTTTTATAATTTTTGCATATATATATATATATATATATATATATATATATATATATATATATATATATATATATATATATATATATATATATTGTTATTGTTTCACTTCAACACCGTTCAACCGAGAACCTTTTTGTACTATCCGCTTTGTTGAAGCTTCCCACCAGGTGGCGTTGCAGCATATTAACTTCTGCATCGTTTAACTAATCACCTTGAAAATTGGCATGTATGTATTTTTTTGTGTAGAAATATTTTTCATTATCCACTTTGTTGCAGCTCTCCACCAGGTGCAGCGTACCGATTTCTACACCTAATAACCGATCACTATGAAAATTGGTATCCTGCTTAATTTGAACACAGAGAATGTATTTGCTGTATTAATAGCTGTAAAGTCAAGTTATTTTTCAACAATTTTTTATAAAATAAATATTAAAAGTGGTGCTCTACAGTAACTTAGAAAGTATAAAGTATAAGCTGTTATAATAAAGACTGGCAGGACAACGTCTGCCGGATTCAGTTAGTAACAAATAAAAGTAGTGATTAACTTTCTTTTTGTTTGTTTTTTATTTTAAAATGTGCGTGTTATTATTTATTCATAATGGCACTGATTGTAAGTGCTATTAGGAAGATTTAAATCCAAATGAGATGGCTAACTAGATTGTAGAAATTCAAAGTAACCCATTTCCATCAAATACTTCAGACGGCATTATTCAAAAAAAATATATCAAAAGTATTCTCAACAAAAGAAAAAAAATAATCGACTTAGCAAAATACAAACCACTTTTATAAAGGGTCGAAAGTCTTTGATATCTCTTACACAATGGTCAATATTGAGAGAACCAGCACCCACCTCATGAACTAATAACATTCTTGAAAACTGTAGAAACCACAAAGGAAGAGAGCATGTTTATATCTATTCTCCAGAGATACGTCGGAAACTAAATTTGATTCAAGACAGAGGCGTTACTCAAATATTTTTGTATATCTAGATAATGTAATTTTTTTCCTTTTTTAAAAGCTCGTTTTAAAGCAAGTATCTTAATAAAAAAATACATTTGCAACTACAAATAGTAGATTCATATACTATTAGTTACGACATTTTTGTTTGTGACAGTGGTATTTGCAAAAAATTGTTTTGTAAGGATGTGATTTAGTCGAGATTATTTTCATTTGATTCATCATCGGTTTCAAGAGAGATAATTATAGTTTTTATAGTTTCTTCTACCGTATTGTCAACCTTCCACATATTTTTTCCTCAATTATTATGTATTTTATAGCTTTTTATCAATTTTATTTAGTAAATTTGGATAATGATTGCAATAAAAGTTGCCGAACATCATTAAGTTGTGTTATGACGGGCCGCATATCCTCATTTGTACCTAAAACAGCTCAATCGGATTTAATTCGCAGTGATGAAATCACTTTACGAGGATTCCACTGCTTGTGTCAGGAGAAACGGAGCTTGCACGAACTGGTTTAACATCGAAAAAGGTGTGAAAAAGGGATGTGTGGCCTCACCATGGTTGATTAACTTATACATAAACGATTGTTTAAAAGATTTGAAAGAGAGTGCGTATGGATTGAAAATAAATGATTTGATCGTCAAATGCCTTCTTTACGCCGATGATCAAGTCATATTAGCATCATCTGAAGAGGAGTTGCAGGCGATGGTTAATGTTATGCATGAAGCCCTGAATATCAAAGGGATGAAAATAAATGTTGCCACGTCTTTTTTCGTTCTCTAACGAGTACTCTGCTAGCGGTTTCTCTACTGGCAAATTATGCCCGAGCTCAGCCGTAGAGGGTAGAAGAAAAAAATATAAAGTGAGCTGCGCCACCGACTTAAACGGTATAAGCCGGAAACCCCTAGATCTTATAGGCACTAGCAGAGACACAAGATAAACAACTATGATTATGGTGAACCAAATAAATAAAATTATAGCAAAAATATGTTGGATACTTTACTCACACAATAGATAATTTAGGTACACAGTTCAATAGCAACATCATAACAAATATAGTCAAAATTAACAGCTATGGTAAAATTTTCTTGCTAAAACAAACCAAAAATGTAAAATTTACAACTTTATAAAATAACTAGAACAGAAGTAAGAGTAACAGACTTTACCAAGTTACAGAAAAAGGTAAGACTTATTTAAATTAACTCATCAATAACACTAATTCAAACATTTACATAAAGGCAAAGAAAATTCACTAGTTAACCGTTTACATAAAGATTTTCACTGCCAAAACAATCGAGTTCATTTAAAAATACCTTTACAATGGTTGTCCTTTAAAATATCAAGATTGTAGGATATTTACAAATAAGTAGGAAAAAAATATGTTTTTACTTGAACATAAAGAATTATTGAGAAGGTTATTTTAATCCAAGTTTAGTTTTGGCATATTATCTAATGCAATAAATAGTTTCCAACAATGTACTATACTAATAAACTAAACAGAACATAATAGTGGTGTCAGCATGAGTCACTGCGTTATATATTTAAAAATAAATCACTTATAACCTTTGGGTATACGAATTCACAAAGCACTATATTTATAAACTGAAACAAAACTTACTCGTGGTGCCGAATGAGACACGGCGTTATATATTTAAAAATAAATCACTGATAACCTTTGGGTATGCGAATTCACATGTACTCCTGTGGCCTACTCCTGAACTACTCCGGGGGCTGGTTAGATTATGGGGGTGGCACCAGTTAGCGAACAATGGCTTTATTCAAATAAATCCCGATAACGACTATTCAACTCGACACCAACTCCAAAATATCCACAACAAAGGCAAGACAAAATGGTCAAGTTAAAAATCAAATGGTATTTCTTCAAAATCCAATTAAGATGGCCCAAATACAGCCAGATATGAAAGAAATCCCATAGAGGTTCTGCACACGTGCTAATAACACACCGTCCCCAACACCTGGCCTCCAAGACTCTCAAAACACGACTCCGCTCCTATCCCGGAAATCAAGAAAAATGGCGCGGAATAAACGTCGACCCACAATCTTCTCAAATCTGTGCCTCGTCCTCGTCCGTGTGGATATTCAGTCCCATCCACACAGAAATTGCAAACCAACTATCGAAAGTTATGCAACACTACTTACGAGTAAGGCACAATTATTATGAACCGTAGATGGGAAAAAATAGGCACGTGACAATGTAAGCAAACGAGTTGCAGGCGATGGTTAATGTTATGCATGATTCCCTGAAAATCAAAGGAATGAAAATAAATGTGAGCAAAACGAAAATAATGGTTTTTAAAAAAAAAGAAAGCATGACAAACTGTGAAGTTTTGATTAAGGGAGAAAGAGTGGAACAAATAATTGAATTTGTGTACTTAGGTTCAATGTTTACAAAAGATGGAAAGTATGACAGTGACATTGAGAAAAGGGTGTTGGTAGGAAAACAAATGAATGGGACACTGCATAGCTTTATGAACAGCCAGAAAGTGTCAAAAAAAGCACGTCTGGCTGTGCATAGAGGTGTTCCTACACTTATGTATGGTAGTGAATGTTGGATTTGGCAGAAGAAGC
Source organism: Agelastica alni (assembly GCA_950111635.1). NCBI lineage: Eukaryota > Metazoa > Arthropoda > Insecta > Coleoptera > Chrysomelidae > Agelastica > Agelastica alni. Next base: position 51,755,307 of record OX467712.1, on the reverse strand, counting down.
ATGAAAATACGATTAATGCTGCGGAGATGAGTAGTCTGAGAAGTATAGCCGGAGTGACTCAGTTGAATAAAGTAAAGAATAGTGAGTTAAAAGAACGCTGTGGTGTAAAAGAAGATGTGGTTACAAAGATTTATAAAGAAATGCTTAGATGGTTTGGACACTTAGAAAGGATGCATGAAGAAAGATTGATGAAACAAATTTATAAGGCGAGTGTGAATGGACAAATTGGTAAAGGTTACTATTAATTTGTGGAGCAAACATGGTAAAGTAAGTTATATCTCATAAGAATGAAAAGTTTTTTTAACCCCAAATTTATTTTTTGCGATAAATTGGTTAGTCATGCTTGCGAAAAAAATAAAGCAGTGTATCGACTAAAAATAGACACATTAAAAACAAACACCACGAAAATTTTATATATTTTACTATTTTACTCCATATTTTTTAATGGTATTTGATTTTTATTTGTTGGAAATTTGAGTATTGACAAAGATGTTTCACATCTACCGGGCGTCTTGTGACGCCATCTAGTTTTTTAAGATTTTCTCACACATTTTTTTTAATGTTATGGTAAAGTTAGTGGAATTCATCGAAAACTGTTGTATCACACATAAACGTAATAATGGTATATGTAAAGTAAATATTGTGGGAACGACATTTTACTATTGTTTATTTAAATGGTGTTTAAATCCCGTCCTAGTGACACACCTGATAAAAGTAGAAGTATTGAATTTTCAACGTCTACAAATTTCTTTTCATGTAAAAGTATGAGTTGTTCGGGCATTCAATAGCTCTCTATTTATCTAGTGTGTGTGCTTTTATCAAACGTGCAGTTTTCCTTTTTACTATATTTTTCGATAGAATTATTGGGAAAACCAATCTAAAAACAAAGAGGCAGACTCAGAAGATATGGATGAAAAAATAAATGGGACTAGAAAGCGAAGTGACATGGATTAAATAAAATCAATGGCGAGGGATTTAAAAAACTGGATACAGGACTAAAGAATATCATCCGACGCCCGAATAGGGTATTCGTAATTGGAAAAGAAAAAGAAGATAGATACCTACCTATCATATTCTGATACAAAAAAAATATGTTCATTTCAATCGAATATTTATTGAATCGAAGGTGAAGATGATAAAATAAAGAAAAATTATTGTGAAATAAATAACTTCCTTTTATTTTTAGATAATAAATTATAAAAAAATGATTATGAAATAAGTAACTTTGATTTATTTTTTTTATTCTTGAAGAGTTAGGAAGATTTATTTTGGTTGATTTTTTAATTAAATTTAGCAATTTTCAATTTCTATTTAATGATATCTATAATACAGGCGAAATACCCAAAGTATGGCTTCAATCAACCTTCATCACAGTGCCGAAAAAAAACAAACGCAAAAACCTGTTATTAACACCGCCTCATTAACCTCATCAATCATATTACAAAAGTCTTCACGAAAATAAACCACAACAGAATATACAATAAATGTGAAGAAAATATCAGTGAATCCCAATTTGGATTTCGGAATGCTCTTGAGACAAGAGAAGCTATCTTTAGTCTACAAGTTCTTACCCAACGATGTAGAGATGTCAACAAAGAAGTTTATCTTTGCTTTATCGACTTTGCCAAAGCTTTTGACAACGTGGACCATGAGCTATTACTAAAGATCCTCAAAAATACCGGGATCGATAATAAAGATATCCGCATAATAGCAAACATGTATTTGGGGCAAACCGCTAGGATAAAACTAAAGAACCGGTATTCTGATAACATAGAAATAAAAAAGGAAGTAAGGCAAGGCTGCATCCTGTCTCCACTCTTTTTCAATATATACTCGGAAAATATATTTGGAAAAGCGTTGGAAGAGGCAACAGAGAGTATATAGATAAACGAAGAGTGGATTAACAATGTGCGATATGCTGATGATACAGTCATACTAGCCAACAACATAGACGAACTGCAGCGCGTCATGTAAAAAATACAGAAAGTGAGTGAAGACCACGATCTTAGCCTAAAAATATCAAAAACAAAGTGGATGGCAATAAGCAAAAATTATACACACAACGAGCGCATTATACTAAACAACCAGATGATCGAACGTATGGAGTCATACAAGTACCTTGGTACGCTGATCATTACATGGGACCAGGCCACCGAAATTCGATCAAGGATTGAAAGAGTTTGAGCATCGTTCAATAACATATAAAGTATATTTTCAAGCAAGGATCTATCCTTGCCTCTGAAAATAAGGCTAGTAAAGTGCTATGTGTCTCAAGCATGGACGACGACGGAAGCCATAATAAAAAAATTAAATGCCTTTGAAATGTGAATATACCGCCATATCCTCAGAATTTCCTGGACTGACCATATAACTAATAATTGGAAAAAAGAGAAAACTGGAATATCTCGGGCACATAATGAGACATTAAAAATATCGTCTGCTCCAGTTAATAGTTCAAGGAAGGATCAACAGTAAAAGAGGACCAGGAAGGAGAAGACACTCATGGCTACACAATCTACGCCAGTAGACATCTATACAGTTATTTAGAAATGCCGTCAATAAAATTAAAATTGCCATGTTAATAGCCAACGTCTGCGACGGATAGGGCATGCTAAGAAAAAAGATAAAATCTTTGCTTTTATTCAAGTGAATTGAATAAATTGTAATTGTTTTCGTATAATTGTATAATTGATTGATTAATTGTATCATTGTTCGTTGATATTCGTCAGAAACTCTGATTGTTGAAAAGTTGTATGTGTGTAGGCCCACTGACCCCCTAAAGAGGGAGAATACTATTTATAATGATATGTCATTAAAGGGTACAAGTACTACCACGTGCATGTGTTAATTTCTGATGATCTTGAGCAGACATCTAGCATGCTTGCCCTTTAAATATCAATAGCTTAAGAAATGGTTTCTCAGGTGCCTTAAATATTCGTTTCTTAGTTGGGACGTTTCATGTGAAACGGACAACGAAAAAAATGTAAAGTATTGAAATTTGTTCATATTTGAATGTACGGGGTGAACGAAACTTAATGTCTCAGCTTTATTAAAAGAAAAGGAAAGACATAAAAAAATATAAAAAGATGTTCTGAAACGGGATTAAGTAAGGTCCATTTCAAGCCCAATTTGAATATTTTTCCATATTTACAAACTGAAGTAATGACGTCATCATTTTTTTTCAGAAAAATACCTATATTGGTAAATGGTAAAAGTAGCTTAGGTCCGCGAAACAACAGATACAAGATTACCTATACTTGTGAAGAGTGGCATGAGTCCGCAACCGTGTATAGAAAAACGGCATCAGTCCTTACCAGCAGGATGACCACGCTCCGTCAAGTCGTGTCGCGTCGTACAGGAATGTTTGGTTTGGCCAGCCATTAGTTTATTATTGTGTATTTTGTAGCCACGTGCAAGTGTTGTTGTTTTAAAGGAACATAAATTTTGGCAATACTGGAACCTACACCAGTTGAATCATTGTTATACTGTTATACAGCAAGTACAATGGATAGTGACTATGCAGAGTCGAGTGAAAATGAGGCCGGCCCATCAAGCAGAGAAACGAAGAAACGGAAAAAAACAGGAAGAAGCCGAGATGTTATGAAAACTCTACGTGCCACTACACATGAACTGGGTCCTGACTGTTCTTGTAAACGTTTTCGCTGTTTCACTGTTGTTCCAGAACCTGAACGCCATAGAATCCTCCGAGAATTCAACAAACTAGGTGAGACTAACAAACAAAACTCGTACCTTAGCGGCCTGATCACACTTCTTCCTGTCATGCGTAGGCGTCCTCGGAAAAATGAAGCAGAATCAAGACTGAATAATGCCTCATTCAGCTATCGTGTTCGACTGATTGAGGATGAAGTTACTCGTGATGTTCCAGTTTGTATTAAGGCTTTTTTGTCTTTACATGGAATCACAGGTCGTCGTGCTAGATACGTAAGGGAGTCTTTGCTGTTAACTGGAAAATCACCCATCGACATGCGTGGAAAACACAATACACGACCTAACAAACTTTCAGAAGACACAAAACAGAAAGTGATCGAGTTCATTAAGAGTCTTAAAGGGCGCAAATCACACTATTCCTTGACAGACTCGAAAAAAATTTATCTGTCTGAAGACCTAAATATCGTCAAATTGCACAAAATGTATTTTGATCGTAACGCTGATAATAAACTTTCCTACGAAAGTTTCCGAGGAATTTTTGAAAGTAACTTCAATATTTCATTTGGGTATCCACGTAAAGACACGTGCAGCACGTGTGATTCCTTAAAAGCCGACATATCTTCACTTACTCTAACATTAAATTCCATCTCGGATGATAACACCAGAAAAACGGCAAGCGATGATTTGGAGAAAAAAATGCGTGAGAAAGAGCTACATCTGAAAAAAAGTGAGAAATTTTACAATCTCAAGAGAAATCACCGCAAACGTGCCGCAAAGTCGATCACTATGGAAAGTATCGCCATGGATTTCCAAAAAAATTTACCTTGCCCAAACATTACTACCAATGATGTTTACTATAAACGTCAACTGAATTTCATCAGTTTCAACGTTCATATTCTGTCAAATTCAAGATCTGTATTTTACACCTATGATGAAACTGTTGCTAAGAAAGGAGCTGACGACGTTTGTTCGATGCTGTATCACTTCTATAATATCCTGCCCATGGAAGTGAAAGAACTGTCAATTTTTTGTGATTCCTGCGCAGGACAAAATAAAAAACTTTACTGTAATTCGGTTTCTGCATTACTTGGTTACTAAAAAGAAGCGTTTTGATACTGTGAAAGTGATATTCCCGATCAGGGGGCATTCATACCTCGAATGTGATCGAGACATGAGCCTTGTAAATCAAAAGCATACACTGAGGTACCGGATGACTGGAGAGAAGAATTGAGAAATTGCCGAGTGAAACCTACACCATTCGAAGTGATTGACTGTGGCAAAAATTTTGTTTTTCAAAATTGGAGTTCATTTTTATCGCCGCTTTATCCAAAGAAGTGCCCCTTCCAGACTCGGCCTATCAGGATGCTGAAGTTTTGTAATGAGAAATGAGAATCCCCGCTTGGTGTTCCACAAAACCACGTCATTTTTTGGTGTTTATGCTAGTTCTAAATTTGACCAAAAACCACTCACGAAGAACAAAAGAAAGACGAAGAATCAGACAAATGAAGAGGGAGTGTTGACTAAACTTTATCAGTGCCCGGTCCCCGTCAAAAAGCCCAAATGGAAGGATTTGCAAGATCTGACTGCATTCCTTGAGAAAGCAGAAGCCAGAGTGTTCTATCAAAAAATCACATTTGCCGAACAACCTGATGAGAGCGATGACGAATTTGTGGATGATCCACCAATAGACGCCTGATACAGGGGAAAAGTGGCATGTGTCCATGCCTAAATGTCATTTTTTTTGTTACGTCATTACTTTTGAATGAATGTTGATTTTTTTTATATTTCTGAATAAAAAACATGTTATTTACTAAAAAATGTTTGTTTGTGACTTATTTTCTTTCAATTTTAGTTTCTAACAAGTAATTAAACTTAAATTTTCCATTTTCTCGAAATCTGTCCAGATGGACTCTTGTCGTTCTTCCCCTGTCCCCTTCAAATAGCAAAGTCACATCTGTCACTAATTAAACATTATTAATTAGTATAATTTATAAATTTAACATTAGGTTAGGTAAGGTTAAAACGGCGGTTCCGAGGGAACCCACTTAGGACTTTTGGCCCGTTGTGATACTGTGATGGACGGCGGTGCCTTCCCCCTCTACTGTGAGAACCAGTTGGAACTTTTAATAAAAAGTGTGTGTCATTGATGCTAAGTTAAGATTAGATAAGTCATCAAAGTTTGGTTGCCCTAGTATATAAAGCCGTTTTCTGCCTAGGGCAGGGCAGTGGGAGAAAAGATGTACCATTGTTTCCTCCTCTTCCTCATCGTGACAGCTTCTACAGAAGTCGTGTCGTAGCTCTGTGATTTTCATGCTCAGTGCATGGGTTCCACCTGCCCATTGTCCTGTTATGGCCGCGATCGCATTTCCAATGTACTCCCTGGATAGAGTTAAAACATTAGTTCGACGTAGATCTAGTTTAGGCCAGGTAATGTGCACGTGGGTTCATTTTGCTACCTTAAGTTAGCTTTTTGAACTACTTTTCTGTGCAGGAGGAGCCGGTAATTTGCAATCGGTACTCCTTGCTGATATAAGACAGATACAGCTGGAAGGGTGGTGCCCTCTCTTGCTAGCTCGTCCGCCTTACAGTTGCCTGATATGCCCCTGTGACTAGGTACTTAGACAATGTGAACTCTAAACATAGTTCCTAGCTTATTTAGGGCGGCACGGCATTGCACCGCTGCCCTAGAGGTCAAGTAGACTAAGTTCAGTGATTTGATAGCAGCCTGGCTGTCGCAAAGAATGGGTATCTCGCTGAACTTTTGTTCGTTGTGGAATATCCAGACAGCTGCCTCGGTAATGGCTGTCATTTCAGCTTGATACACACTACAGTAATCAGGCAAACTAAACGACAGGCTAAGTGAGAGGTCTTCTGAGAAGATACCACAACTTACTATTTATTCCCTCTAGTTAAGAGCTATTCGTATAAAATACTGCGCCCTGAGGTTTCACTAGATTCTCGGCCCAATCTTCTCTGGATGGAATTTCCAGGGATAGGTCGCTTCGAACATAGGGGTAGGTTTAGTGTAATCAGTGTTTTTTGTGCACAGGTCGTATTCTCTTAGGATTCTAGAGTGACCATAGTGCGTTTTGATCCATGGGGTCACAGCATTGAGTCTGAGAGCCGCAGTAGCTGCGCCTTCTTTTCCAAACAGATCTACTGGTAGTGGATGTAGAATCTTTTAAATTAAACATTACAAAACATATAATATGTTCCTATCGATACCACAAAAAGAAACAAAGTATGTTAAATCACTGCAACAAATTTTCAATGCAACCACCTCCTACTTCTAAACACTCATTACTTGTTTTAATAACCGTAAATAAATATTATTTCTATTCGTTCTTGCAGAGAATACCTACACCATTTTAAAATAACTCAAGATGCTACAGCTGCATATAATGGCTAATTTAACGTCACGAATATGCTATTAATATTTTTCAAACAAAGAAACAAATTGAGAAAAATGTCAAAAAAAGGTGACATGTATTCAGAAGTAAGTTAACAGATCCCTAATTAGACATCTACTTATCTAACAGTGGCCTAGATAGTTTTTGTTATAGTTTTATGTTTTTTTACAAAATTTGTTGGTATCAGCAAAATAAATTAATAGAATAAATTGTTGTTTATATGGCCGATTTGAATTTTTCTTGGGTTTTTATTTGATGTATTACAAGGTAGGGGTTTGCTAGTCCTCCATCGGGCGCCTTCCCAGGTGGCGGATAGGGGAAAGCCTCCCAGATATGGGTGGTATCGGGGAAATCAAATACCCGGGGCGGACCGAAACTAGCACAATAGCAACGTCTGTACCCAGATTGGGCGGTTGCAAACGGCGACTGACCCAAAGTGGGTGGCCCGAAATTAAGCCAAAATTTGCGTGAAGGAAGGCAACGGGATACCACCTTCACTATTATTTTCCCAAGAGAATCACATGAATACATTCGATTCGAAATTTTCCGGAGGTTTAAATAGTTTCCCAATCGGATCTCCGGGAGGAACGGTTTTGTATGTTTCAAAAAACATCGATAGGGCAAACCTGAGAAGGCAAAGAAAGATCGGAACTTGGAACACCCGAAGCTTGTATGAAGCTGGCAAGCTGGCGAACCGCTACACGTGAGATGGACAGACTCGGATTGGACATATTAGGTGTTAACGAGACCTGGTGGCCAAGCACAAGAAGATGCGACACGGAGAATACAGCATTCTATTACTCGGGTAACAATGATCGAAACCACAGAAAAGGCGTCGGAATAGTGAAAACGAAGCAACTGTTAAAATCCGTTATAGAACTTGTTCCCTACTCCGACCGAACTGCAATGCTAAGATTAAGGGCTAAACCGACCAATCTCAATATCATACAAGTGTATTCACCAACAGCGGAGTCACCGGATCAAGACATAGCACAGTTCTACAGAATCAAAGAATCGAAGAACTACTAAAGCTTACCCAGAAACATGATGTCAACATTATTATGGGCGACTTTAATGCCAAGATTGGAAAGGGCAATTTTGAAAATTTGGTCGGGCCATATGGGCTTGGAATCGGGAATGAGAGGGGCGATCGCTTTTTAGAATTTTTCCGAGACGAGAGTATGGCAATTACAAATACTTGGTTTCAACTCCCATCACGAGATCTTTATACGTGGCGATCCCCAGCAAATAGTCCACAAAATTAAATACGCAACCAAGTGGACTATATTCTTATCAATAGCTGGTTTAAGTCATCCGTCAAGAGACCTTGCACATACCCCGGAGCAGATGTGCCGTCTGATCATGTGTTGCTGGCAGCAGTCATAAGGCTTACTTTGGCAAATGTCAAGAAATCAAATAGCAATCGAAGAATAGCACTGGAGAGACTGAAAGACCCCGTAATAAGAGACGCAATCAGCGAGCAGATCAACAGTCAAATACGCAACATCATACCGGATAACGGAAACGACCTAACACCTTCATGGACAAGATTGTCGGGTATTGGGACGGAGGTAACTGAAACTAAACTGGGATACAGGACCAGGACTAGAAAACAGAGTTGGATGAATGACGACATATTGGGACTGATGGATAAACGTCGGGCATGCAAAAATAAAGATGACATCAAATATAATAACATACAAAGAATAATCAGGTCAAAGATAAGAATGGCAAAGAACGAATTGCTGAAACGAGAATGCGCGGAAATGGAAAAGACAAAATGACGGCTTTAACTTACACAAAAAACCAAAAGGGACTGCCGGAATACATAAAGGCAGAGCATCAAATATACTATCCGACGAAAACAATCAGATAATTACCGATAACAGGGAAAAAATTATAATCTGGGAAAAATATATTAAGGAACTTTTCCACCAGGACAGACCTACAGTTATGAATGAAGACAACGACCACTTGACAGGACCATCAATCACAAAAACGGAGATAGAAAAAGCGATACATAGCTCTAAAAACGATAAAGCAACTGGGCCTAATGAGATCCCATCGGAAATATTGAAGATATTGGATGAAAGAGGCATTGAAGTTCTACATAAAATATTTAACATCGTATACGAAACAAGACAATACCCACAACAATGGCTAAGTTCAACATTCATCCCTCTACCTAAGAATAATAATGCTAGAAAGTGTGGAGACCATCGACTGATTAGCCTGATGAGCCACACTTTGAAAGTATTTCTAAAAATAATTTATAAAAATGCGAAAGAGATATCAGTAGCTTACAGTTTGGGTTTAGACAAGGGATGGGCACAAGAGAAGCGATAGTGGCTACGCAAGTCCTTGTACAGAACTCCCATGATGTGAGAAAAGACATGCCTTTGCTTTGTTGACTACGAGAAAGCATTTGACCGAGTTGAACATCCCAAACTAATGCAACTCCTCAGGAATCTTGACATAGATCAGAAAGATATCAGATGTATCGAAAATCTATATTGGTACCAGACTGCACAGATTAGGCTCAATCATGAGCTGTCTGATGATATAGAAATCCGGAGGGGCGTGCGACAGGGATGTGTCTTGTCTCCGCTTTTGTTCAACCTGTACTCGGAAGGGGTATTCCAGGAAGCATTGGAAGATGTGGAGATCGGTATTAAAGTCAACGGAGTGTGGATTAATAACATACGTTATGCTGATTACACAGTGCTCATCGCTGATAACATACAAGACTTACAAAGACTGATCAACACAGTCGGTCAACATAGCAGATTGATGGGTCTAAACATAAACACTAAAAAGTCGAAGTTTATGGTAATAACAAGAAACCTGAATGCGTTTGAAGACTCACAGTTAACATTCAACGCAATGCGCATAGACAGAGTGAGCAAATTTAAATACTTGGGCATGTGGTTATCTGAAGACTGGACCTCTAATATCGAAATCAAGAGGCCCGACAAGCATTCAGAGGACTGAGAAGAGTGTTTAGTTGTAAGGACTTCGATCTTAGTCTGAGGTTGAGATTTTTAAAGTGCTATGTATGGTCGGTACTTCTCTACGGGATGGAAGGTTGGACCCTAAAAGTCAACAACATTAACAAATTGGAAGCGCTCGAGATGTGGCTTTACCGCAGAATGCTCAAGATACCGTGGACTGCAAGAATAACAAACGTAGAAGTTCTGTCCAGCATCAACAACGTGAACTGTTAAGTACCATTAAAAAGAGAAAGACTGCATATCTGAGGCACGTCATGAGGAACAAGAAGTATGAGTATTTACAGTTGTTGATCGAGGGTAAGATAGAAGAACGTAGAGGAATAGGAAGGAAGAAATTGTCCTGGTTGCGGAACATAAGACAGTGGACAGGAATGAATGACATACAGACCCTAATTCATACAGCAAGGGATAGAGAGGAGATGGAAAATGTGATCGCAAACATCCATTAGTGGATAGCATCCGAAGAAGAAGAAGAAGGTAGGGGTTGCTATTTAAAATTTTAAAGAAGGGTGGGAGATGTTATAGGGGTGCCACTTGGAAACAGAAGAATAACATTTTTAAACCTCTCCCTTGATTTAAAATACGACGTGTTTTATTTACATTTACGCAAAATCAAAAGTTATTAGGACTGGCTGGTTTTAAAATGAAAACAATTTATGTAAATATACGAGGGTAGTTTGATAAGTCAGTGACTTTCTAATTTTGAGCAAGCTACGTCGTGCAGTTGGTGTTTGATAGCCGTTCAAAGCAGACAACCTCGTGAATTTTTACGAAAATGGAAAAAAGTGAATTTCGTATGCTGATTAAGCATTACTTTTTACGTAAAAAATCCATCACTGAAACTAAGGAAAGACTTGATACTTGATACTACGGGGACTCGGCACCATCAATTTCATTGGTTAAGAAGTGGTTTACAGAGTTCCGTTGTGGTCGTACCAGCACTAGTGACGTCCAGGTCGCCCAAAAGAAGTGATCACGCCGGAAATCGTCGATAAAATCCATGAAATGATATTAGATGATCGGAGAATGAAAGTGCGTGAGTTGGCTCATGCTGTAGGTATCTCAACTGAACGGGTACATAATATTTTACACGAATATTTGGACATGAAAAAACTCTCTGCGAGATGGGTGCCGCGAGTGCTTACACTCTACCATAAGCGCAATTGTGTGACCACTTCAAAAGAGTGTTTAGCGATGTTCAGCCGTAATCCAGACAAATTTTTGCGCCGTTTTGTTACTGTGGATAAAACATGGATCCATCACAACACGCCAGAGACCAAGGAACAATCGAAACAGTGGGTTGCTCGGGGTGAACGTGGACCAAAGAAGGCGAAACAGAGCCTGTCAGCCAACAAGATCATGGCCACAGTTTTTTGGGATGTAAGTGGTGTCATTCACATCGATTACCTCAAGAAAGGTAAAACGATCACCGGCGAATATTATTCAAAGCTTTTGAACAGATTTGACGTTGATTTGAAGCAAAAACGGCCGCATTTAGCGAAGAAGAAAGTGCTGTTCCATCAAGACAATGCACGTGTGTACACTTGTCTAGTCACGATGGCCAAAATACACGAATTGGGATACGAACTGCTACCCCATCCAACATATTCTCCAGATTTAGCCCCCTGCGACTATTTTCTGTTTCCAAACCTAAAGAAATGGCTGGGCGGTAAGAGATTTGAGTCCAATGAAGAAGTCATTACCGAAACAAACGCGTATTTTAAGATCTTTGAAAAAACCTATTATTTGGAGAGAATAAAAAAATTAGAAAAACGCTGGACTGAATGTATCGAGCTAAAAGGTGATTATGTAGAAAAATAAAACGTTTATTTGCGTAAAAAAATTAGTTTTATTCAAAAAGTCACTGACTTATCAAACCGCCCTCGTATGTTAATAAATAAAACTGACATTAAATTATAAAAAAAAAAAAATTAAATCTGACTTCAACTATACGTGTACATTGTTTTTTAGTGTATCTTTTGTTAGTAAAATATGCGAATCTGGTTATTCTTTTATTACGCTTTCAATATTTTGTGGAAAGTCAAAACTTTACTTCTAAATAACACACTCACACAAACACACATTTTATCCGAAAACAAAAACAAGAAATTATTGCTGTAGAGATTAAACGGTTGCTTTCCTACACAATTTACGGGAATGTAACAAATTAAATGCCCTTTTATTTTGTCTCTGTCCGTGTGTGGATATCCACTTGATTAAAAGGATTTTTTTTCGAGAACGTATTTAGCTTGGTTGAGTTAGTGAACACACAATTAGGAATGGCCTTAGCAAGTCTGGAGCACTGTGAGAAATTTCTGTCACCACCAAAAAAAAAACATTTAAATAATTAATATACAGATTTTTAATTTCTAATGTCTCGATCAACATTAACACGATGACTAGGTAATTACTTTGAGTCAATAGAAAACAGTGTGTCTACGATTTTATGATTTTCGGTAGGGTAAGTTACGATTACATAATTATCATCGTTTTAATAGTCATCAGTAACATTTTCTTCATTTTTATCGTTTAATTTTTTAGTTACTTACTTTTACTTTACTTTCCGTTACCAAACGTTGTCTTAGACTATAGATTTCCAGTAATTTGCAGCAGCAATGGCTTTGTCATTTGCAGAGTACATGTCGTCGATTGTACAGGGTTCTTAAAGGTTAGGTAAATTCAGTAGGTGTTGGCTTTCGCTCCGCAGTCACGTAGGTCGCTATCCACTGGGATGTTCCATTTCCTAAGGTTTGCTTGGCATCGTGTGACACCGGTCCGCAGTCTGTTGAGTAATTCCACGTGGTATAAGGTTAAAGGTGCCCTGGGGGGAGTTTCTCTTTTAGTTCGGCGTGGTTCTCTGGTTTTGCCATAGTTTTAAACGGTGGGTTTCAGGTGATGTGTTTTCTGGTAGAGCGGCTTTCCTTAGAAAGCACATCCTGGACTTTAGCCTTGATCTTGCAGGAGCTTGATCGTATAGTTGGTGTCTGGGATCCATAGTCTGCCTTGTCTTCTCCTGTTTTGTGGCGACTTGTCGCCTTATGTTTGGAGGGGCAATTCCCGTGAGCGGGTAAATTTTTTGTGCTGGGGTTGGACGAAGGCATCCACTAACGATACGGGCCGCATCATGTCTACGTGCAATGTCTACGTGCTTGGCATGTGCTGAGCCGCTCAATACTGGCGCCGCATATTCTCCGGCAGAGAAACTGAGAGCCAGGGCAAAAGTACTAAGGACATTGGAGCTTGCTCCCCATTTAGTGCCCGTTAGTTGAAGCAGGATGCTGTTTCTTGTAAATATCTTAGATTTGATGTTTTAGCAGTGTTCCCTGAAGGAAAGTGTACGGTTCATTGTCATGCCAAGGTACTTCGGGAAATAGCATGTTTCTAGTTTTCGGCCCTGCAATATAATATTCAGCTTTTGTCTGGCTTCCTTGTTCCTCAAGTGAAAGGCACAAACTTGAGTCTTGCTGTGGTTTTCCTTATAATATACAGCCAGATCTTCTAGTGAACGCGTGAATTTTCTTTCAACATCCTCAAATGTCCTGCCCTGTGCCGTCACTTAGTTACTACAGTCAAGGTATGCCAACGTTATATGGGTTGGAAGGAAGACTGACGGTCACCACGCCAACAGCCGGTTTAACCCTCACCCGCCGCATTAGTTGTTTTACATAAAAAAAAGATCGTCAAAATTGGAATTTTAATTAAAAATACCTTTTTTTATCTTTCTATACACAAATTTTTGTATTTTTTCAAAATACAAGAGTTTTGACCATGGAACTTTTAACTGAACGAGTCACTTTACTGGTCAATCTTAATTTGGACGTTGTTGACCTTAAATATATTTTAATAAGTTTAAAATTTAAGAAACTACATTCTCTACTTGCTACACTCACTGGTATCGCGAGTACTATATGTAACGCTACTCTTATAACTTTTAAATGTCGGGTTGTTTGTTAAAATTTAATCCTTGCAACGAAAAGTTTACTGCCCACGTTAGCCAAATGTGTTACTAAAAATTTACAAATGTGCTACCAAAAGTTTCAAAGGTTCAAATTAGTTTACGAATCAATTTATTCTGGATTTCTACAAATTCAAATAAACCTAACTAACTGTTTGTTGAGCGCCAAGTATTTTTTTTAGAGGAAAAAAACTAAATAAACTGAAATCACTAAAAAACTCGTGCAAATCAATTCTGTATTTGTATATGTCTACAGTGTGTTTCAACAAATCTCGTCTCTAGGAAAGGTAAAAAACTGAAAAATAATTGGGGTTTGCTTAGTAAATAATGTTAGTAACGCCATCCGTATTAAAGATAAAGGGCGTTGAAGAAAAAAAAATTATAGTCATTTATTACGATTTTGCAGAAACTATTGGAAACATTACAATGCAATTTTATACGAATATGTTTTAAAAGCTGATACATCCCATTAATTTGTTTTTATATCTGACTCTCATAGAGGGCGCTAGTTACACGGTTCGTACCAAGTAGTATTGAACATAACTTTTTTAAGGTTAGATTTATTAATGAAAACTCGATACTGTGTACCATTTTCGGAATATTTTAATTTGAAATTTCATCTGGACGATGAACCGGAGTAGGGCGCACCTCTTCAAACTTAAGCTGCTGGCTTGGAAAAACTGCCATTTATGCGGCGAAGAGGAAGAGAGCAGCATACACATTCTCTATTGCTGCCTGATGCTGGCGGTGTACAGGTGCCAAACCTGGGGCCACATGATAATGGATTCAAGTGATCTAAATGAGACAGGGCCAACAGAAATCCTGTGGTTTGCCAAAACCAGCGGACTGGAATTCTGATGCCCTGACGACACAGCGGTAGTCACAAAGGATCAAAGGTCTAGGTGACATAGTTGCCTATACCAATGGTCCAACCGCAAAAATTTATTATAATAATTTTTATATTTTTAAAAAAGATTAAAAGACTCGAATGACTGGAGGACCGATATCACAATGATAAAGGACAAAGATAAGATACCCACTAAGATACACTTTTCTTATGGGCGATTTGGCCATAACTGGTTTTAGGTTATTGGTTGGTCGGTAGGTGGCATTAGTAGTCTAAAAATTGCAGAATTTATAAATTGCGAATAAATTAAGTGTGAAGTTGGGTCAGAGCTAATAAACTGGTTTTGTGTTTTTGTAATTCCTCGGTCAAAACTGGATATTTGAGAATATTGAATACGGCGTTCTCCACAATTTCATTTTGAGGATGACATATTTTTTTAGCCCTCAGAACTGATTAGCGGAGATGAATATATACCTATTAAATTATGATTCTCTTTAGAAGATTTTGTTTTTAATTTTGAATATATCGTCTATTTGAAATACAATAAAAAAATATACAGGGTGTTCCTTGATTAGCCATGTGGAAAAACGCTACTTCCGATTCCGAAAAAAGAAAAGAAGACTATTTCTGCGAATTATCGCCCTATTGCATTGCTCTCAGTCATATCCAAAGTTATGGAAAAAGCGATTAACACAGAACTCATCAAATATCTGGAGAAATTTAAGATAATTCATGACAGACAATATGGATTTCGACAACTTCGGTCTACTGGAGATTTGCTGACTTATGTCACTCAGCTCTGGACAAACACTATTGAAAAGTTTGGTGAATCCCGTGCAATAGCATTGGATATATCTAAAGCCTTTGACCGCGTTTGGAACCAGGCATTGTTAAGTAAATTATCTGCCTACGGTCTTCCAACCAAACTGCGCCAATGGCTCTTGAGCTTCATGCAAGATCGCTCCTTACATGTGGCAGTTGACGGTATTTCTTCTGATGCGTTTAAAACTAATGCCGGGGTCCCCCACCTTATTTCTTTTACACATCAACGACCTCTTGAAAACCACCATGAACCCCATTTACAGTTTCGCAGACGATAGCACACTTGTCTCAACTTTCACATCCTTTCGATCAGTTTCGGTGAATGATACAAATAGACTCAAGCAGGAACAGGTTGATTCCATCAATAGAGATCTTAAAGCAATCGTCGAGTGGAGAACCAACAATCTTGTTCAGTTTAACGCCCAAAAAACACAAAGTGTCACGTTTTCCAAGAAAGTGAATTCCTCAAATCATCCCATCACAATGTCCGGAAAAACCCTTGGACCAAGTCCCTCCATCTCGATTTTAGGAGTCACGGTGTCCAATAATATGTCTTGGCATGACCATGTTGCTAACATCGCAAAGTCGGCAAGCCAGAGGCTAGGATTTCTGTGGAAAGCCAGAAAGGATTTTACTTCTGATCAACTGTTGACGACGTACAAGGCTCAAATCCGACCTCTACTGGAGTATTGCTCGCATATTTGGGGTTCAGCACCAAGGCATTCTCTTCGTCTTCTAGATTCCATTCAGAAAAGAGCCACTTGCTTGATAAACAGCTCAACTCTCACAGATACCCTTCACCCTCTAGAACATAGAAAAAGAGTTGCAGACCAGTCATTGCTCTACAGATATTTCCATGGTAGATACTCCAGAGAAATAAAAACTTTTGTACCACCATTGGCCACATTCGGCCAAAAAACTCGGCACGCTAATCAGTCTCACACATTTACTCTCAAGCTTGACACTACAAGGACCAATCTTCATCAAGAATCCTTCTTTTAGAGGGCTGCTATGGAATGGAATAAGCTTCCAAAATAAGTTTTTTCAGAGAACTATGACCTGCAACTTTTTAAAAAGCGTGTCCACAATCATTTCCTTTATATAATCCCTTCCCCTTCTAATAGTCGCAGTGCGGGCTGTCCGCGGCCCACACGATAAGTGTACCCTTTTTGCGACTATTTTCATAAAAAAAAGCCTGCCAAACTTTACCAGCGGCTTTTACTAAAAAAAAATAGTGAAGAGAATTCGAATGATATGGGTTAAAACATGCTCCTTAAGGAGTTACACCCCTCTGAAAGTGCAACACTGAAGATGGTGTTAATTCAATATCTCCTAAACAGTGCAAGACAGAAAATTAAAATGTTGGGAGTTGATTATTCTTATTACGATAGATGAAATGATATAAAATTTATTTTAAAATAAATTCCATTCAGGGGTTGGTTAAAAGGGGAGAGGGTACATTTGAAACTACCCCAAATTTTTTGCATGTATCTTGGTTTGGGGTTTTGATAAAAGAATATCCAATTCCGGAGTTTTTTACGCAAAATAGGTACTCTTGTTAAATTTGAATAGGACGCACCGTTTTTATGTGAAATAGTTTTGAAAATTATCTCACACGCCTAGAAACCATTAAAAAAGCTTGATAAAATTATTAAATCAAAATAAATTGAAAGAAAAAGAACTTTGATATCAAACAAAAATATTCACTTGACATTTTATTTTACTTCAGCAATCGTTGATTATTATTTGCTGCTATTAATTTTTTTTCATTCAATATAGATTTTCTTGATGATCTTATCAAGTAATTTCATGGTGTTTTGGTGTGTAAGGTGATTTTGAAATCGATTTTACTCCACAGTGAGGACTATTCAAAATGCAAATCTCACTTGTGACTGGATCGTCGTATATTCAAATAATGAATACCTAATATTCACTAATTGAATTAAAAATACCATATACACTGCAACTTCCAGAAAATAAGCCAATAGCCAACGTCCAATCGCCCCAATCATAAACAAAATTACAACTTTAACCTATACCTATCAAAAACCACTCAAACCTCTGTCAAATTTTGCAGCAAGAACCCAACCTAACCCAACTTCAGTAGGGAAAAATTAACCAATCAGCGTCAGAGATCTCAAAGATATCAGCAACATCTAAATTCCAGATCTGGAATCCCAAAAAAAGTATTGCCAATTTTTGTACGGGGAAAGTATATCTTAGTGGTAATCTTATCTCTGTAGACGATAAACCTTAAAATTTAGTGTAAAAAAAATGGAATGTATGTTTAATGTAGTCAAGGCCACTTAATAAAAATAGAAGAATCTGTAACATGGTAATCACTTTTTTCACCTGTCAAGTCAAGTGAGCGTCACTTCAACTAAAGTAAGCTAAATAATCATTCATATTGGAAAGATTTATTTAATGTACCAAATCCCAAACATAGAAATGGATGGTCTAATAAGAACCGGCATTTCTCAAAATCTAGGCTAAATGTGTTTGAAGCAATTTCCAGCATTTGAATAGTTAAGAAGTTAAGTAATAAAAGACAGAGCTGACATACGACGAGGAACACGTGAACAAATACTAAGTATAAAATATTACAGAAACACCGTATTATCGACAAAAAAGGGTTCTACCTAATTGGTAACGTTTAAATTTAATGGTTAACACATTTGTGTTGATCATGTAGGTCAGCGGTTCTCTAACTTTTGTTATTCACGCCCCCCTATTTTAATTTAAAAAATGTTGCGCCCCCCAATCCGTAGACCTAGGAATTTGGACTAAAATAGGCAACATTGTCTCGTCGAGAGCGCCAAAGATGCTGTCGGAAAGTTCGCGGCGTTCGTTCCACGTATTCAAGCTTCCTGATCTTTCTCGAACTGTCTGAACGCGACTATAAATACAGAAGCGCACATACGGTATTCTCAGTCTCTCAGTGAAGGTGTTTTAACACTAAGCAAGCATTATTGTGAAGTGTGAGTGTATAAGTAGATGTAGTATGGATAAATTTTTAAAACGAAAACTTGAGGATGACGGGGCTTGTACATCGACAGGTTCAGGTGGAAATCGTCCGAAATCTAAAACAAGAAAATATGACCCATCATACCTAAATTTGGGCTTTACTAGCCTTGAAGTAGGTGGCGAAGAAAAACCACAATGCGTTATCTGTTTAAAAGTATTGGCTGCAGATAGCATGAAACCAAATAAATTACAGAGGCATCTAGAAACGCTGCACAGAGAATATGTCAATAAACCGCGAGATTTTTTTGTCGAGAAACTCAGATTGTTTAAAAAACAAAAATCCAGCTTCCATAGAGTACTGGCAGTAAATGAGAAGGCTCTCTTGGCATCATATAAAGTGGCATACAAAGTAGCTAAATGCAAAAAACCGCACACTATTGCAGAGCAACTTATTTTACCCGCTTGCAAAGACATTGTAGAAATAATGTTTGGTGAAAATTTTACTTCACAACTTAACAATATTCCTCTGTCAAATGATACAATCTGTCGACGAATTAACGATATATCAGTTGATATGCAGCAGCAGCTTGAATCTGAGCTTACTGGAAACTTGTTTGCTATACAACTTGACGAAGCAACTGACTCTAGTAATGATTCCCATTTGATTTGCTACATTAGATTCTGTCAATGTTCTAAAATATGTGAAGATTTATTGTTTTGTAAACAGATTGAAGGAAGAACTACAGCCACCGAGTTGTTCAAGATTACAAATGATTCTATTACTAAAATGAATTTGCAATGGAAAAATTGTGTTGCGATTTGCACCGATGGAGCTCAAGCCATGTCTGGTAAATACAACAGTTTACAAGCGCTAGTAAAAAAGGAATCCTCAGAAATTATCTGGACGTACTGCATGATACATCGGGAAGCGTTAGCATCAAAATCGCTAAGCCCTGGACTAAACATGATTTTGACAGTAGTTATTGAAGTTGTTAACTTTATAAAAACCAGACCACTAAAAACAAGGATGTTCTTCTGAGCATCAATCTTTGTTGTTTTATTCCTCATCCAGATGGTTGTCACGCGGTAAGACGATTAAGCGTGTCTTTGAATTAAGAAGGGAAATAGCGATATTTTTAAGCGAGGAAGGTCACAAGCATTCAACAGATTTTTTCGACAAATTATTTTTACTGAAGCTTTCTTATTTAGTAGATATTTTTGAAAAACTTAATATACTTAATCTTCAGCTGCAAGGAAAAGACGTAAATATATTTGATTTAAGTCAAAAGATTGATGCTTTTTGTAAGAAATTGCAGTTCTGGCATAACAAATTGAAAGAAAACAGTTTGGAAATGTTTCCCACATTTTGCGATTTTGTGCAAGATTCCCCATTGGAAGATATTCATAAAGCTGTGATGCTAAAAACCATAGGAAGCCATTTATAAAACTTAACTGAGAATTTCAAGCGATACTTCTTTGCAGAGAAAGATATCAAGTTGTCAGACTGGAGCTGGGCTTTAAATCCATTCGAAAATAGACCTGTCGGACTATCACTGCAAGAAGAAGAACAACTGATAGATATTTCAACAAATCCCTCACAAAAATCAGACTTTGTTAACAAATCTTTAACAAACTTCTGGACTGAACTTCTGAACGACTACTCCGTTATAAAAGCCAAAGCGCTTAGAATTCTGTTGCCTTTTCCAACGTCCTACCTTTGTGAAACTGGATTTTATGCACTTGCTGTCGTGAAATCTAAATACAGAAATAAACTTCAAGTAGAAAATGAACTCAGAGTGGCCATCTCTAACATAGAACCAAATTTAGAGAAGTTGTGCGCCTTAAAACAAGCTCATGTTAGCCATTAGTCCTTAGAATGTTTCTTTGTCATCATTAAGTAAGTAAAATTTCAATAAAGATTTTTTAAAAATCTATCTGTAGCATTTTATCATTACCATTTTATTTTTAATCTGTACTGCCCCCCCCCAATCATGTAAACGCGCCCCCCTTAGGGGGCGCGCCCCACAGTTTGAGAAACGCTGATGTAGGTTAAAAGATATTTGGTGAGTTGAGTTATGGAGAATTATTAAGAAGATTGTAAATTGATAATGTTTTAATTTAAGCGTCTTTAAAGAGGAATGTACGCTTTATTAAGATTAACCCGAATGTTGAGGCAAAAATAACGAAAAAAACGAGCGAGCCTTACAGTGGTCGCATATGATGTGGAACATTTGACTTCTCACCTTAGTAATACGCAATTTTAAAATTATATTCTGAAAAAAATAGGTCAGGTATTATTTGAAATTATTTTTTATAACTAACAATAATTCTTTTTAATGAATATTGTATTTTATTCAATTGACACTGACAGTGACAGAAATCAACCTCAAAATGGCCAAATGATGGCCAACTCATTCGCGCGCTCATTCGTCAAATCAACTCTCGGAAAAATGGATGACGTCTATTGTTGACGTCTATCTGACGGTCAACTATAACCGCGCGCTCATTTCACGAAATGACCCCCACAAATTGCGAGTAAGCGAGAGGAAAGATGTTCAAAAATTCACTAGATGTCAGGGTTCATTTTTAAAACGCATATGGTGGTCTATAAAGAAATTCTTTAATGTTAAATCGGATGTCAAGAAAAAAGTTATCATCATTAAAAGACATTAACATAAAACTAAATTCCACACGGATGAAGTAGCGGGCAACAGTCAATCTCAAATAAAACTGTTTTGACAATTATTGAAACAATGCATTTACAAATAAAAGTTACATAAATGGTAGTCAAACTTTGGTACATCCTGTGTATGAATTTGTTAGTTGGCAATACTTTTCAGAAAAATTGCTTTCGTAAAGCGTTACCTTCAAAATGTTTTGGAAAAAAAGGTGAATTTTAGGATGGATAGATATTCCTTATATTTTATGAAATAATAAATATTTGAAGTGGCTTTTGAAGCACTGTTAACTGGGGAAATGGTAATATTACACAAAGTTGATGTACGATATAGGATGATGGATCTCTCAGGAATAATTCCGGATTATTTTGAGTTATGGATCGACGCATAGTAATATCTTTGCACATTATCGGTAAAGCTTATGCATTTATGTCGAGGGATATTTCTATATTGTAGGTGGATTCAAAACTGATACATGTTTAAACATACTAACCCAAGTATATACAATGAGATTTATCATTAAGGCGTTAGTACACAATAATTTTTGCATAAATACAAAAGAATAAACTGAATAAAACAGTAAATGATTAAATTTAGAAAATGCTGCTTTCACACTACTTGTTCACAATATGCTAATCTTATTTTATAGCTGTTTTCGAAAACTTTAATCTATATATCTATAAAAATGATTGTTTCTTTGTTTATCCGATTGCGATGAAACTTATGTTCAAAAAGTTGACTCGACAATTTTGGAATTTAAAAAAAAAATGTGCCAAAATGTGCCCAAAACGTGCTATTATGTGCTACGTAAAAAAGAATTATTCAAAATACTTAACTTTTGTGACTAAGTCCTTTTTATGATGTTTGGTTAGCTCCACAACATTATTTGATTAAAACCAAACCAATTGTGCTGTAATGTGCTCAAGATGTGTTATTATGTGTCATTAAAAAAATATTTATTTGACAAATTGAATTTTTATCGAGACATCCGTTTTATGATGTTTAGTTAGCTCCACAAAATTACTTAATCAAAACTAAACAAATTGTGCTGTAATGTGTCCGCAATATGCAATGTGTGTTATGTGCCAATGTGAAAAAAAAATATTTAAATAAAAAATTTTGATTTTTCGTAAAATGATAAGAATTTATTATCTTTCTCTACTAGTAATGTTATTACGAAGAAAAATGTTAATTTTACTTTTTTCTTTGTCTATGTGTTGTGATGCACTTTTTTCTGACACATCATCGAATTGATCCCATGAATTCCTATCTGGCATGTAGAATGTAAAATAAAAAAAATTATAACTCTCAATCTTTTTTCGATGATGAATGAATAACTAAGCATCGAAAGATTTAGTTAAAAGATGTAGACGTTAAAATAACGCTAGAGTACGATTTATAGGAATCGTTCGAAACAATGACAGCGCGATACGTCGATGTAAACATTTGGTTCAGTGGATAAATTTTTTTTTTAATTAATTTATTGCCTTTTACAATCTACTCAAATATTTACATACATACATAGAGTCACGCCTTTTTCCCATAGGGGTAGGCAGAGACCACTTCCTTCTACTTGCTACGGTTCGTACACACATCTTTTGCTTCCTCTACTTTCATCAGTGCTCTCATACAGGCTCGTCGGTTGTTGGTACTCTTGACCTGGCCTTTCTTCAAAACAATGTTGATCTGATCGAGATATGTTCACCGAGGTCGACCTCTACCGATTTGCCCACTCACACTCGCCTTATAAATTTGTTTCGTCAATCTTCCTTCATCCATCCTTTCTACGTGTCCAAACTATCTAAGCATTCCTTTATCTATCTTTGTAACCACATCTTCTTTTACACCTCAGCGTTCTCTTATCTCACTATTTTTTACTTTATCCAACCGAGTCACTCCGGATATACTTTTCAGACTACTCATCTCCGCAGCATTAATCCTATTTTCATGCTTCTTCTGCCAAACCCAACATTCACTACCATACATAAGTGTAGGAACCAACACACCTCTATGCACCGCCAGACGTGCGTTTTTTGACACTTTCTGGCTATTCATAAAGCTATGCAGTGCCCCATTCATTTGTTTTTCTACCAACACCCTTCGCTCAATGTCACTGTCATACTTTCCATCTCTAGTAAATTTTGAACCCAAGTACACAAATTCATCAATTGTTCCACTCTTTCTCCCTCAATCGAAACCCCACAGTTTGTCATGCTTTCTTCTCTTTCAAAAACCATTACTTTCGTTTTGCTCACATTTATTTTCATCCCTTTGATTTTCAGGGAATCATGCATAACATTAACCATCGCCTGCAACTCCTTTTCAGATAACGCTAATATGACTTGATCATCGGCGTAAAGAAGGCATTTGACGATCAAATCATTTATTTTTAATCCATACGCACTCTCTTTCAGATCTTTTAAACAATTGTCTATGTATAAGTTAAACAGCCATGGCGAAGCCACACATCCCTGTCTCACACCTTTTTCGATGGTAAACCAGTCCGTGCAAGCTTCGTTTATCCTGACACAAGCAGTGGAATCCTCGTAAAGTGATTGCAGTGCTCGTATTAAAGTACCACTCACCCCATACATAGACAATGTAGACCACAATTCACTCCTCACCACTCTGTCATAGGCCTTTTCCAAGTCTATAAAAGCGCAATAGACCTTCTGACTTCTAGCCAAGAATTTTTCGACTATAGCTCGTAAGGAAAAGACCTGATCCATACATCTCCTTCCTCTTCTAAATCCTGCTTGCACATTTCATATCATCTTCCCAGTTTAATTCGTTACTCTTTTAATAAATATCTTTGCATACAGTTTGCCGACTATGCTGAGTAAACTAATACCTCGGTAATTCTTACAGTCCTGCTGCAAACCTTTTCCCTTGTAAAGCGGCATGATAACGGCCTTGCACCAGTCGTCTGGTACACTACCACTTCTCCAACAAAGGTTAAAAAGGCGGTACAGTAGACTAGCTACCACGTTTTGTCCAGCCTTCAGCATTTCAACTGTTATCCTGTCGTACCCAGCAGCTTTACCCAATTTCATACTGTTCAACGCAAATATTTATACAGAGTAATTAGTAAATGATGTGTATATATCGCTGATGTCACGAGTCAGGTACCATCCACTGATGGTTCACTGGAACTATCTAGCTATCCTCTGGTCATGTTCTTCGGAGTCTTTCTGTGGTCAGTACTGCGCTTCTGTATTTGTTAGCATGGAGATTAATTGCTTCTTGCACGTGTGGGATTCGGAGGTCGTTGTGTATTGGTTTGATTTGATACGTACCACGGGGCATCAATTATCATTCTTATTTTCTTCGACTGAAAGGTTTGAAGAATTTTTGTGTTAGACGGCTTACTGCATCGCCATAGTTCGATTCCATACGTCCAGATTGGCTTTAGGATTGACTTGTATATAATTATTTTGTTTTTCGTTGAAAGTTTAGATTTTTTGTTCATCAGCCAGTACATGCTTTTCAGTTTGAGATCTACGTGACGCCTTTTAGCTTTTATGTGACTTTTCTATGTTTATTTTTGATCTAGGTGAAGGCCAAGGTATTTTACTTCGCTTTTCAGTGGTATGAGGGTATTGCCTATGCTCACGTGTGTACATACGGTACGTCTTGTAGTAAATGTTGTTTGCGTTAATTTTATCTTCCATGTTTCTAGCCAGTTGTGAAGTAGGTTGAGATGCTGTTGAAGATTGTTTGATGTCAGTATCATTAGCGAATGTTGCCATTAGCGTGTCGTTTGTTAGTGGTATGTCTGCCGTGAATAGTGTAATAGATATTCTGAATAAGTGTAACTACAATGAAAAAATAGTACTGTAAAGCAATTTTAATACTTGGATAGTAGTGAAGCGTGATGAATATGACAGTGTTCTGGGAATGTAAGGTGATGGCAAAATCAATGAAAACGGAGAAAGTCTACTTGAAGTATATTTAGAGTGGAATCTTGTAATAACAAACACAATGTTTAACCATAAAATATACACTTGTATACAAGACAAGGAGGATGCCAAAGAGGTACAATTGATTTCGTAATTGTGGATGAAAGATTGAGAAACAAAGTAATGATTACTCGGAGATACCGTGGTGCAAGCATTGACACAGACCACTTCATAGTAATAAGCCGAATAAGAGGTCTTTTTAAGCGGTGGCGGCATCATGTGTAGGAATCAAGTAGAGTACTAAAAATTGAGAATTTACAAGAAAAAGGTATAAAAGAGGAGTTCGTAAGTAAATTGATCGAGAAATTTGACAGTTTAGATAAAGCATACAAGGTTGAAGAATTGTAAAGGCCATTCAAGGAAAAAATGGTGGATGTTGCCATTAAAGTGTGTGGTGTAAGCAAAAAAGGAAAAGGGTGCACAGAGGTTCAAAAAGCAGTGTCAAAGCAAAAAAGGCTTGGCTG
The DNA here is from genome assembly GCA_950111635.1 of Agelastica alni. NCBI lineage: Eukaryota > Metazoa > Arthropoda > Insecta > Coleoptera > Chrysomelidae > Agelastica > Agelastica alni. The sequence continues at coordinate 51,729,528 of OX467712.1, read as the reverse complement.
GCTACAAAAGCTAATCAAAAAATGCAAAAGGCACCGATCGAGGAGTTAAACAAGGCAAGGAATGAGTATAAAAGGTTAAAAGGTGTGGGAAAAGAAGTTGTAAAAAAAGAAGAATTTGATAGAAGGTTATCTAAAGATTTCCAGAACAATATTAAACTCTTCTGGAAGTCCATAAGAACAGCAAGATGTTAAAATACTACTTCGCAACAGGAAAAAGAAATTAGAAACCAAGATGGTAGTATGGTGAAAGGAATGCGTTTTAAAAAAGCAAAAGGAATTCTTCAAAAGTTTATTTGGGAAAGAGGATACACAAGCACAGGCCCCATTTAAAGACATGAGTTAAAGTTGCAATAAAAGTGAAATTTTTTTTTTGAGGTTAAAATTTTTTCTAAAAGACACCAACGAAGATGGAGTTGGTTGGTAGTTTGGGATTTTTACCCACTTAAAATAATTCTTTAACTGCCCTTCCCGTAAGATGTGGGCCAGACCGGTAATCACTTTCGCATTACTTCAATCTAATCCTAGATGCACTGTAATGCACTCGCTGTTGTACGCTTCTCTACTTTTTTGGCCTGCAGTACGTCCTTCGCGAATCGCATCACCGCCTTTCAAGAAGTTTTAGATCTCGCCATGAGCGTTATGATATTGCCTGGGTTTCGTGACTCGCCAATGGCTTCATAGGTAATTTTTCTCTTCGCCATCCATCACCCGCAATTAAAGAATGTGTAACGGGGATCATCTATTTCTTCCACGCAGTACAGGCAGTATGGGCTATTTTTGAGTCCCATCCGATGAAGGTACTGGTTGAAAAGCCCATGTCCAGTAAGTAACTGGGTAAGATAGAAATTTGTCTCTGCGTATTGGCACTCGGTTCACACTATCAGATCAGGGATAAGCTCTGCTGTCCATCTACCAGTTGTGCAGTCTTGCCACCGTTGTTGCCACTTTCCTACTTTTTATCTTCTTGGTTTCGGCATTTAGCGTACCTGTACTCCGGTGTTGGTGAATTTCTCTGCGTTTATAGGCCATTAAGTTTAACGGCCATTAAAAAAGAAGCCACCTATAGATCGGTTTTGGAGTAATTTGCTCCTAATCAGTACAGGGCAGGTTTTCTCGAACAGCTACATTTACTCCCAGACTCCAATTAAGTAGACATAAAGGACCACGCAAAAGCGTTAGTAGCGTCATCTGTATTTTTTAACGAGCACCACCCGGTAAATAACTTCCATAAACGGAGAATACTATAATGTGCAAAAATTATAGAAAACTGTAATATTGCAGTAAACTATAAAAGTATTTTAAAGTCCAACAGCGAAAATTAAGTGTGAGAATTATAACTGCTGCATTTACCTACATATTTTTAATATATAGGTATAAGTGGGTATATATATATATATATATATATATATATATATATATATATATATATATATATATATATATATATAGTGTTCGTAACCATCGTATACAGTGTGGAACAGCTAAATGGAATAAATCCGATAACGAATAAATGAGAGCATGTTGGGAAAAACGCTTGGACACATCGATTTGTATTTTTAGATTTTTTTCAAAAAAAAATAATTATATAGGGTGTGTCATGTGACTGTGGCCGATACCAACTTTCTTATTTTAAATACAATCCCCTGTATATTATTTATTTTTTTAGTTCTTCAAAAAATTCTAGACATAATTCATGTACAATGTCCCATACCTATCTTTAACTGTTTCGGAAATATTAAGTGTTTTCAGATGCATTACAAAAATTAACATTAAAAAAAGAAAATTATTTTATTTCACAAATTCGCTACATAACACTCAATACTTATTTCCCATTTAGCTCTTAATATTGAGAAAATAAGCAAAAACCATTAATGCGTTCCTTTTTACTGATATGAAATAAAAAAAATACAAAAACAGTTTTGTTTATTTTCGTATAAAACTCATAGCCTTAGCAACTTGTTGTCTGTCTGCATGATGAGAGAGGAACATAAGTTAATGTTTGTGCAGGAATTGTTGGAAATCATTTCGTAGGTCCCTTTTTCATTGATGGCAACTTGAATGGAGATAAATATTTAGAACTGCTCCAAAATAATGTCGTGCCAACTTTGACAAACTTATATCCTGATCCAGCAAACCCACAAGTTCCTGCCCAATATACTATGGTTTCAGCAAGATGGAGCACCGCCCCATTACCAAATCAATGTCCGGCAGTACCTGAACCAAAATTTTCCAAATCGGTGGATAGGGAGGCGCGGATCGATAGAATGGCCAGCACGATCTCCTGATCTGACGCCATTAGACTTCTTTTTGTGGGGATATGTCAAAAGTATTGTATACAAAACCAAACAACTCAACTTACATGACTTAAAAAGACGAATCACGCTTGCGATTAGATCAGTCACGCCTGAGATGTTGATTAACGTTAGAAGACATTTCTATACCAGATTAGCATGTTGCCAAGACGTTCGCGGCGAACATTTTGAACATCTCTTACATTGAAATTAATGCTTTTTTGTTTTTTTTTTACATTATTTGTGAAATAAAATAATTTTCTTTTTTAAATGTTAATTTTTGTAATACATCTGAAAACACTTTATTTACGAAACAGTTAGAGATAGGTATGGGACTTTGTACGAGAATTATGTTTAGAATTTTCCAAAGAATCCAAAAAATAAATAATATACAGGGGGTTGTATTTAAAATAAGAAAGTTGGTATTGGCCACTGTCATATGACGCACCCTATATAATTATTTTTTTTTGAAAAAAATGCGCATCTAAAAATACAAATCGACATGTCCAAGCGTTTTTCCCAACACGCTCTCATTTATTCGTTATCGAATTTATTCCATTTGGCTATTCCACACTGTATATTAACAACTTTTAATTAATATTTCACTCTAGGCAAGCGTAGCGTGGCGTTGACATTTAATTTTATCAACTCCCAAATCCATAACATTTACCAATAATCATTGTGCAACACGTGGACGTATGTCAGAAATTTGTAAAGTTCTGAAGCTGATAATAATGAGTGATATCCAGAGACGTGTTTTGGGAAAATTGCTTTCCTAGTAAAATATTTATAGGGAGAGAATGAGAAGCGAATGTTACAGTAATGCAGATGCGGTTTACGCTCTAATAAATCGCTATTTGTTTTGATATACATTAGCAATTATATTCCAAATACGCTCTGATGGAAAAGAGGCAAATCAGTAACGAAATTAAAACAGTAACATTACAAACATTTTACTGCAGACAACAATAAAAAATAATAATTTATAAAATTGGACATGTTTTAAAACATTCTTATCCCATAAAATACTGTTACGATTTTATTTATAACAATAAAAAAATTACAAATGTATTTAAACTTTTAATTTTTATCGAGATTTTAATTTTTGTACCACACTGTTTCCATCGTCTCATAATTTAGAACCTTCTACAAATTATTAAGGCAGTTCCAGTTATTGGCGGTCGAAGGTTTTGGTTCATTCGGAGTTCAGTCGCAACAAAATTTTTATAATCACATTAAAATCTTTCAACGCATTCTTGAAATTTTTATCTTACAGGTGCAAGCAGACCTGGGTCGCTTTGCTGTAGTGTTTCAGACCAAAATAATAGCCATTCTAACCTGTGTTCAAATCATGTTGCAGAGGTCCTATAAAACAGAAGAATCTACATAATGTCAAATGGGCAAGCGACGCTAAAAGCGCCGATATCTTACTGATTCGATTCTTAACTGTTATAACAATGTCACAGGAAACTGATCAAACTAAGGGAACACACCAAGCTCTTCTTACTGTGGGTACCGGGACATCAGGGAATACATCGTAACAAGTAAGCAGCAGACTAGAAAGAGCTAGCTAGCTAGCTAGTTAGTTGACAACCAACCTGCAGCATTACTCACAGTACTGTTGGGTTGAAGTAAGAAGCTGGTTACGAAACTCCCCGTTTAATTAGGATTTCTTTGGTGGTTGTATTGTCTAATTTAATACTACCTACTTGATTGGAATAGAGGTATTTTAACAGTCTGAGGTCATAATTGTCCAGCCCTATCTCTTTCAAATATTGAAAAAGCAGATCATGTAGGACTTGATCAAATACATATATATGTATATATATATATATATATATATCCACAGCTGTCGCTGCCTTCCTGCTTTCAGCCCTTGTCTCCAGTTGTCCTTGTCCTGCCAGTCTCCGTCCTGCAGGTTTCTTAATTCCATCGCCTCATCCACTTCGTCTCTCCATGATCGCCTTGGTCGACCTCTCTTTCGTCTGCCTAATGGACTCCACTCAGTTACCCGGTGTATCCAGCGATCCTCCGGAGTTCTTCTAACATGTCCGTACCACGTTAGTTTCTTTTCCTCTATGTGTTCTAGTATGTCTTTTTTTACCTCCATTCTTCTCCTGATTTCCTCATTACTTATTCGATCTAATCTGTTCACTCCACAACTCCTTCTGCAAAAGTCCATTTCTGTGGCTACAATCTTCCCTTTTTTTTTTTTGTTGATCACCCACATTTCAGCTCCATAAGTCATTATGCTGCGAACTATTGAATTGAATATTTTATTAGTCTTGGTTATGTGGCGGTCTCATAATATTGGGTTTAATTGATTAATACATGCCCTTGTTTGACCTAGTCTATTTTTTATTTCTTCCTCTGTTGTTCCACTTTTTGATATTATAAACCCTAGGTACTTAAATTTGTCTGTTCCTGAGATCTGTCGGTTATCATCTATTTCTAGGTGATATATCCTGTCTTGTGCCGTTGACATATATTGGGTCTTTTCGAGGTTGATTTCCACTCCATTTTTCCCATATTCCTCCTCTAGTTTCCGCATCATAAAACCTAAATCCTCCTCATCTTGAGCTATGATTACTTGATCATCGGCAAAGCTTAGAGTATACAGATGATCATTCCTAATTGGTATTCCCATTCCTGCACATTTTCTCTTCTATGGTCTTAGTGTCTGTTGTAGAAATATTTTGAATAGTGTGGGTGATGTTGAGCATCCTTGGAGGAGACCCTTAGTTGTTTTGAAGGCATTTGATAGTTTATTTCCCTCTTTAATCCTTACGGTATTTTTTTTGTACATATTTTGGACTGTTCTGATAATTCTCTGCGTTATACCCATTTCTAACATGGCTTCCCAGATTTTAGACCGAGGGACAGAATCATAGGCCTTTCGGATATCCACAAATGCAAAATGTACCTCTCTGTTCTTGGCCATTTTTTTCTCTATGAGTTGTTGAATTGTATATATATATATGGTCCATACATGATCTTCCAGCCGTAAATCCTTCCTGATCTTCATCAAATTTTCCTTGTATCTGTTCTTTTAATTTTTGTTTGACGACTTTTCCAAATAATCGGCCCATCGAAGCTATTACGCTGATTCCCCTGTAGTTTTCGCACTTTTTTTTCTCTCCTTTTTTATGGATAGACGTTATGTAGGCTTCCGTCCATTCATTTGGTAGTTCTTCTCCATTTAGTGCTCGGAAGAACATTGCGTGTATCATTCGCCTCAACTTTTCAGTTCCGTATTTAATTAATTCCGGTGGTATTCCTCCTGGACCGCTAGATTTCCAGTTCTTCATAGATTTTATAGCACGTTTGACTTCCGGTAATGTTAGAGTAATTTGTTCGTTTTCATTTGCTGATATTTCTTCATTTCTCATAAATTGGGGCCTAGTCTCCGTGAGTAGATCTTTGTAATATCAATCCCACTCCTGTTCTTTGATATATGATATTCGAACTTTTTCTCTGTTGTTTCTTCTAAGTGCTTTAAGTGCTTTAAGATTCTGAGCTCCTTGTGCCTCCTATATACTGTTCTATATTTTCACATGTATGTTCCCATCTTATGTTTTTTTCTTGTTGCATTTTTGTTTTTACCTCCCTATTCTTTTCTTTATATTTCCTTAGGTCTTCGGGATTTTTGGTACTGAGGTATTTTAAGTAATGGTCCTTCTTTTCCTTTATACTTTGCCTTGTGTCATCACTGACAACTTCTCTATATGTCTTATGTGTCTCTTCTTCTCCTAGAGCTTCCCTGGCAGCTTCTTTTATACACATCTTAATATGTTCGTAGCTTTGTGTGATGCTGTCATATCTAAACTCTTCGCAAGAATAAGTTCTTTTTTTATTTTTTGTATTTCTGAATGTAGTTTATCCATAAAATCTTCCTTTTCTATCACTGGGCTATCTTCAGTTGGGCCGTATACTCCTAATATGGTTATGACTCGTCCGTATATATTTAATCTGACTTCTATCATTCGTTCGTCTATCGGTTTCCATGTGTCTATTTTTTTTGCCATTTCTTCTTTATCAATATTCCGACGCCTGCTTTTGCTCTTTTCTCCTTTCTGACTCCACTCCAGCAGTGAAATATATCCCCTATGTTTTCTGTCCTTTTTTCCTTTTTTCTTAGTTTCACTAATTACGAGTACGTCCATGTTCATCTTTCGAAACTCCTCTATAACTTCTCTGTCTTTTGTCCTCCATCCCTGGACTTTCCAGGTACCAATGACGATATATATATATATATATATATATATGTGCAAAATTTATAGAAAACTATAATATTATTATAGTAGACTATAAACATTTTTCGACAGCGTCAATAGATGGGAAAAATGTATAACTGATTTTCAATACCTGTCGCGGCATATAGCCAGAGGAGTAGTTGTTTTTTGATACATAATCGACCCAAATGAACCTATAATAGAGGTGACATACAGCAGAATTAGCTGTCTCTGACCGGTACGGCCGCCGGTTCTTTCACCCTTTGTTTGCAATGCACAGTATGGAGTCGGTGCAGTAGTAAGTTTTCTCTCTTAACGCGCTGTCTAGATTCAACGCAACAGTAGTATTCGTTCTACTGTAGACCAAGACGGTCGACGGTAACTGCAAGGACATTAAATATTGCTTGTTAGTTGCAATAAGTAGTATTCCTTCGACCGTCAAAAGTGGCTAGTCATTCAGTATTTTTTCATTTTATTTTGTTAGTTTACATTCTATGATTTTGAATTAATTTCATTCCTTAAAGCAGTTAACTAGTCGAGACAAGTATTATTTGAAGGTAGAAATACTGTTTGTTTTGTGTAAATAAAAACCGTTAAAAACCAGGCAAATTGTATTCATAGCATCTTTTACGAATATAAGGTGGTTTCGGATTATCGTTAGAAACTCGATAACCAGTATTCAACTGTACATTTAAGAAGTACAAAAGTAAATTCCCCTAATATACTTAAACAAATTTCGTAGGTAACGAATTTTATTTTATAAGGGACTTCTTGTTTGGAAATTAAGAGTCAATATTTTTTATTTTTTAGCACGATTAATTTTGCAACGAAATCTGTTCTTAATGACTTTATTTATTGTACATAATAAGAAAGATGGTAAGTAATCCAAACAAATTTCACTAATTTACTAAGCTATTAATTTGGCTTGTTGATTCATTTTTGTTAGTTTCTTTGTTAGATTAGAAAAGTATTGTTATTTTGGGTTATCATTGTAGTGGGTACCGATATTATTGATCATTAATATGGTGGCCAAAAATGCAACAAATTTCGGCACAAGTAAAGCTGCAGAAAGTGCAGCGGCTATCTTGTCTGGGAACCACAGGGGCAACATTCACGTGCCCTACTGCAGCCGTAGATGTTATGCTAAACCTTTCACCAATGCACTTATGTGTAATGAAAGAAGCAGTAATCAGTGCCCTCAGACTAAGCCAGACAACAAATCTTAGAGCAAGAAATCGAAATGGACACTTGAAGATTTTGAAAAATATTTTCCTAGAATCCATGTCCAAGCCGACAGATATTATGCCAGTTAGGTACGACTTCTAAAAACCCCTTAATAACACCCCAACCATCTTTCAAGCAGAATTACATGCCATAGAGATATGTGCCCAGAAGTGCATCGAAAGAAACACCCGAAGGGCAGAAATCTATATTTTATCAGATAGCCAAGCAGCACTAAAAGCTCAGAAGTCATACACTTGTGTGTGAGTCTTAGCTGACTTGGGACTGCAAACAGTCCCTAAGACAACTGGCAGTGAACAATCGGGTAACTTTAATTTGGGTTCCAGGTCACAAGGGAGTTAAAGGCAACGAAGAAGTAGATTGCCTTGCCAAAGAGGGGGCAAATATACAATTTTCCGGTTCAGAACCCTTCTGTGGACTTTCCAAAGCCCACTTGAAAGAAAAGGTTCGACGCTGGGAAACAGATGAAATGAAATCTCACTGCGAAAAGGCTAGTAAGCCTTTCGCCAAGGAAATCTAAACAGCTTCTCGAGTTGGACAAGAAAGACTTGAAACTGATGACAAGGCTCCTCACTGGACACTGCCCTCTGAGGTATTATCTTAAAAAGATGGGCAAAACAGTGATATTTGCTGCTACTGCGAGAACTTTGCTGAAACTGCAGAACATTTGCTTTGCGAATGCCAAGCGCTCTTCTGCAAGAGGGTTAAGTTTCTGGAAGGGGTCTACCTAAAGCCCTTCGATGTCAGAAACTTAGCCCCAAGGAAACTGATAAACTTTGCTCGAAGTTTTGGAATCTTGGGCCACGAATAGATTAAGGATTATGCACAAAAGATATGATAGGTCGAGGTGCTCGAGAGGTTGCATAGCCTTCACGACCCCCTTTACAATCTACAACCTACAATCTAAATGCTGAAAAATCTTTTTAAAACACAGTCTTTTCTACACCATCTTACATTATTATGCAGCAGTAGATCGTCATATTGTCATCAACTTCATCAAGAAATGATTTCAATTTACGATGTTGCATTGATGATTTCGCACGAAGAAAATTTACTATTTTCATCACTTCTTGCATATTACTCTCAAAATTATGATTAAATTTGCAGCAAAGCACAATCTGGTGAATAATACAGTGGTAGGAAATTAATGTAGTAACTACATTATGTAAAATTTTCAATTTACTTGAGTGTAAAACTCGATCCCCTAGTTTATCTACCAATTTTTTCTCGTATTTTCGTTTAGAAAATAGATTTTAAAATGCGGCTTTTACTATTTTTTTTAATTCCATGTACATGTTTTAAATAAATAATTAAAAAATTTAGTATCGCATTTGAAGATTCACAAAAAAAGTTAAAAACAAAACAATTGTTCAATCAACGCCACCTAGCGATCGTCAAAACCACCGGAATAAAACGATAACATAATAATGGGCATTAGATTCCCTTTCAAATGATACTAAGTTTGTTAAAATCCATTTGGCGAAACAAGGGTTATAACTGTTTCATTGAGTCAGTGAAGCAAACTTACGTAAAATGATCTGAAGATTAAAAATATTTAAATTTTAAAGTACTATTAGCGTGCATTTATTTTAGAAAAATGATGTTTCTGTTATTATTGTAAACTACGCCCTCTAGCGGTGGAGTAGAGAACTTGAAAATTTTTGTCAGCAGTTTATTGTATGTAAATTTGTAAAACATAATTTTTTCCCCAAGTTGTACGATAAATAATTTTTGAGATACAGCGGGTTACCTCTCTTAATCAGACAACCGGTATAAAATATAATACAGTACTGACATATTTATATTTTTGGTTTTTGGAATTATAAACTATTAAAATACTGATAATTCAATGAAGCACACCTAAACACTATATTTAATTTAGTTTGTAAGAACATATTTTTGAGTGTACATACATTTTATACAGGGTGTTTTAAAAAAAGGTGACCCTGTCACCTGGAAAATAATTGTGGCTTGCTTAGTTAAAAATTTTTATAACGTCATCCGTATTCAAGATAAAGGGCGTTAAAGAAAAAATATGTATACATATTTATTATGATTTTCCATAGGGAAAGCATACCCCTGCGGAAATACGCCTCGGTCTTTCAGGCTGAGGTATATGCTATACTCAGGTGCGCTACGCACCTGACAGTGACAGTGACAGTGCGCTACGCACCTGACAGAAAACAGAATGACCAACAGTGAGATTGATATGTGGGACCCTGGAGGAACCAAGAAGCCAGTTGGTCGGATTGCCAATTGTCGAAGCAAAACATTTATTGAAATTAATCCTTGAACAAGAACATATTGCTCAGTGGAATGCAAATACTGGCTGCATAACATCAAAACAGCTGATGAAATGACCTCTCCAGAAGAGGGCTAACGCACTCTAGACGATGGACCGGAGTAAACTAAGCAGCATGCTTGGTCACAGGACACATCGCACTAAGGGCGCACCTCTTCAAACTTAAGCTGGCGGCCGAGAAAAACTGCCGACTATGCGGAGAGGAGAAGAAGAGCAGTATACATATTCTTTGTCACTGCCAGATGCTAGCGGGGTACAGGTATCAAACCTGGGGCCGTATAATTATGGATCCAAGCATTTTAAAAGAGACAGGACCAACAGAAATCCTAAGGTTTGCCAAAATTAGCGGACTAGAATTCTGATGCCCTGAAGACACAGCGGTAGTCACAAAGGAACAAAAGATCTAGGTGACATAGGCGCCGATCACAAAGGCCCAACCGCAAGATTGTAATGTAATGTATTACGATTTTGCTGAAACTACTGGAAACATTGTAACGAAATGTTATACGAATAAGTTTTAGAAGCTGATACTTCCCATGAATTTGATTTTATATCTGACTCTCATAGAGGGCGCTAGTTACACAGTTCGTACCGAGTACTATTGAACTTAACTTTTTTAAGGTTGGATTTATTAATAAAAATTTCAAGTAAACTTAAACATCATTCAATGTTGCACCAAAAAGGTACTCTTGGTAAAACTCGATACTGTGTACCGTTTTCGGAATATTTTGATTTGAAAATTTGGTTATTACTTCATAATTTTCAAATCAAAATATTTCGAAAATGGTACACAGTATCGAGTTTTACCAAGAGTACCTTTTTGGTGTAACATTGAATAATGTATAAAATTACTTGAAATTTTTATTAATAAATCTAACCTTAAAAAAGTTAAGTTCAATACTACTCGGTACGAACCGTGTAACTAGCGCCCTCTATGAGAGTCAGATATAAAAACAAACTCATGGGATGTATCAGCTTCTAAAACATATTCGTATAAAATTTTTGGTAGTTTCGGCAAAATCGTAATAAATGTGTATACATTTTTTTTCTTCAACGCCCTTTATCTTGAATAAGGATGGCGTTACGAAAATATTTTACTAAGCAAGCCCTAATTATTTTTTAGTTTTTTACCTATTCTAGAGACAGGGTCACCTTTTTTTGGAACACCCTGTATAGGTTTCAATACTCTTTAAATCTTATTATTATCTGGGTGCAGTGCCGTTGGCCGATTTGTTGACATTTATGTTCTTTTATCTTCCCTCTTGTTACATAATTGATAATTATGGGTTTTGACTTGGGGATATATTTGAACAAAGCTTATTGTTTCGAATTTTAAGCTATCTACATTCATCAAAATTTAACAGTAAGTCGGGTAAAATCTCATCACTATTGTATAAGTGTGCATTAGCTTCAAACAATACCGTTCACTTGGACGTTTTTGTCTTCAGCATTCCACATGATACGTTTCATTGTTCGCTATTATATATTTAGATAAAGACGCGATTTTTCTCCTTCGCTTTGGACAGCTGTTAATTATTTCATTGAAGAATGACGTACAGACATTTATGTAAATTAACTTTTTTAATGAAATTGAAGCTTTTTTTAAATAAACTTATTAAAAATAATATCTCGCATTGTTTGAAAAAGATTCGTTCTCGAATATTTCAAACATAATTTGTAGCAACCAAATTAAAATATGCTTCATTATACTTAACATGCCATCCTACTCGACAGCTCTGTTTTATATATGGTGCAGTAAGTTAGATATAAACTTATTTATAAAACTTATTTAAACTTATTTATTTGTTATGTATGTTTGTATATTGTAAATATTTTTAAATTTTTGTTTATATTTTTTCACGATTATTTTATTTTGGCAATTGCATTTGCTGAGCACCTGTCACAAGTAATTAAACCCTATGATATAAAAACAAGAGGATGCTGAAGATATAGAAAAATGCCTAGCAGCCCCTTATCAGAAATACTTCCCTCTACGTGGATTATAAGTAGTTTATAAAATAGAAACATCCTAATATTCACAATACATTGTTAAAGAGACAACACAAGATTTAATCACATACAAAAAATCATATCATAATGCCACGTCTTTTTCGTTCTCTAAAGAGTACTCTGCTAGCGGTTTCTCTACTGGCAAATTATGCCCGAGCTCAGCCGTAGAGGGTAGAAGAAAAAAAATATAAAAGTGAGCTGCGCCACCGACTTAAACGGTATAAGCCGGAAACCCCTAGATCTTATAGGCACTAGCAGAGCTAAAAGATAAACAACTATGATTATGGTGAACCAAATAAATAAAATTATAGCAAAAATATGTTGGATACTTTACTCACACAATAGATAATTAAGGTACACAGTTCAATAGCAACATCATAACAAATATAGTCAAAGTTAACAGCTATGGTAAAATTTTCTTGCTAAAACAAACCAAAAATGTAAAATTTACAACTTTATAAAATGACCAGAACAGCAGTATGAGTAACAGACTTTACCAAGTTACAACAAAAAGTAAGACATATATAAATTAACTCATTAATAACACTAATTCAAACATTTACATAAAGGCAAAGAAAATTAACTAGTTAACCGTTTACATAAAGATTTTCACTGCCAAAACAATCGAGTTCATTTAAAAATATCTTTACAATGGTTGTCCTTTAAAATATCAAGTTTGTAGGATATTTACAAATAAGTAGGAAGAAAATACATTTTTACTTGGACATAAAGAATTATTGAGAAAGGTATTTTAATCCAAGTTTAGTTTTGGCGTATCATCTAATAGTTTCCAACGATGTACTATACTAATAAACTAAAACAGAACGTAATAGTGGTGTCAGAATGAGTCACTGCGTTATAAAATAAATCACTGATAACCTTTGGGTATGCGAATTCACATGTACTCCTGTGGCCTACTCCTGTAGCCTACTCCTGTGGCCTACTCCTGTGCTACTCCTGAACTACTCCGGGGGCTGGTTAAATTATGGGGCGGCACCAGTTAGTGAACAATGGCTTCCCTCAAATAAATCCCGATAACGGCTATTCAACTCGACACCAAAACTCCAAAAATATCCACAACAAAGGCAAGACAAAATGGTCAAGTTGAAAATCAAATGGTTTTTCTTCAAAATCCAATTAAGATGGCCCAAATACAGCCAGATATGAAAGAAATCCCATAGAGGTTCCGCACACGTGCTAATAACACACCGTCCCCAACAACCTTCACCAACACCTCCGACTTCGATGAAGCTCCCCAAACGACTGACGCTCCTATATCGGAAATCAAGAAAAATGGCGCGGAATAAACGTCAACCCACAATCTTCTCAAATCTGTGCCTCGTCCTCGTCCGTGTGGATATTCACTCCCATCCGCACAGAAATTGCAAACCAACTATCGAATCTTACCCCTACAAGTTATGCAACATTATCTACAACGAATGATATATTCGAGTTACCACAGAGTACGGTATGCAACAATGAATATGAAAATATAGAACTGTGGAAGGAAAAAATAAGCACGTGACAACAATACAATTGTGTAATTTTTTGATTTTGCATGAAGTAACTATTATAAATAAACTAAAGTATAGCCCATTAGGACCAGAACTGGATGGTCATGGGCTTAAAGAGTTTTAAATCAAAACTTAGTAATTATAATAAACATATTAATAATTTAATATACATTAATTTGCAGGCACCTGTTATTCTCAACTCTGCATATCGAAATATGTAATAAAAGATATTAAACAAAAGCGTTGACATAAAATAATGTGTACTGAGGATAATTAATAATGATTATCAGTTTTAAGACACAAATAACTCATGGTTAAAAAGGAATTTTTTAATTATATTTTTTATCAGGGCAATCAAATTGATAGTAAGTAATAGTAGATTCTGTATCGAATGAAAATAAAATACCGGTGCATTTGAAATATTTTCTGTAAATTTTTTTACAACAGATTGATTGGATGAGGAAGATGTAACATTCGTATAACAGGAAGAATTGGAGGTTGATTTTTGAGGAAGCAGGTTTTCTGTTATGTTATTAGCGTAATTTGTAATCTCAGTGTGTATTTTGTAACCCAAACATATTTTGGCATTGCTACATCCGTTTGTAGATTTTATGGGAATAAATGATATAATTATTATAATTTTATCGAGTCAAGGAGTGCTTTGCTCAAGTCTCCTTCATGTGAACTGCATAACCAATCAAAAAGGAAGGAAAACGGTTTCCATTATAAAGCAATACAGCTTTCAAACTAAGCTTAAAGGAGTCTATAAATAGACGACATTTAGTTAAAACATGATTCAAATTTAAACTTTTCATTAAACCTTTAATGTTAGAACAAAAAAAAAACTTGTTTTTCTTCTCAAAAAAAGAGTGAGATCTCGTTGACGTTGCCTGTAGTTGGAGACTCTGACATCATTCTGCAGAAGATTACATTGATGTAACCTTGACCCTAGAAGTTACGCCTTCTCTTGTGGCAAATTACTATTTTGAATAAGATCACTCAACCCCGATTGGGTCAATCTGTGCGGTTGATCATCCTTTTCTTCAAAATCAGGATTATGGGATGTTCAGGCAAGTTGAGGGTGCAGTAGGAACTGGTAAACTATATTTTAAGCAAATAGAGACAATTATATTTTGTAATTTTATTTATTAACAAAAAAAAAAATAAAAATTATCACATTGTGGTAAATAAATCCTTATTCATTGAATAGAATACCATAAACAGCTTGAGCAATAGCAATATCAGCCTGAGCCCAGAAACGATGGTAAGTGAAAGTAGGAGCTGGACCACCATTTAAGTAGCTATCTACCTGAGACCAGTTAGGGTCTTTCTTATACCAAGATCTTAGACCGATAAAGGTGGCACCGTTTTGGATAACGTCTCCATTTGGATATTTTCCATACCAACCAGGAGGTACGTATACGGTTTCTTTAAATTGGTTGTAAGTATCAGCTACTTCAGGTGCAGAGACACCTTTGTCAGTTTGGTGATTGTTCCACATAATATCCAGCATACTTTTAGCAACTTGCTTGGCTTGAGCATGGTTGGCTTTAGCGGCGTAGTATGCCAAGGTTCTGGCCGTAGCTGCACCAGTACCTACATCACTGGAATATTTGGTAATGGTGACGTGAATGTTTGGAGGGTTCCCACTCCAGGAGAGTTGATCAGGAAGGGTATAGCTCGAGGTACCCACAATTTTAATATTTGCAAGAACCCATCCAACCCATTTGTCCAAAAGAGTTTTAGCTTTGTTATCTCCAGTAACATAGTAGTATTGTGCCAAACGATCAACTGACCAGGGTTGCATACCGTACCATCTGTTTGATGGAGGATCATGATATACTGGTTCCCAATCGTAAAACATACCATGGAATGTGTTTGATGTTAAATCTCCAGAGGGAGCATCGTAACGACCGTTGATACTGTTAGTCGCACCACCACCGAATGCCCCTTCTGCAGATTGCAACCATTCGTAAAATTCAAGTTGTCTTTCAAGAGATGTTTGCCAATCAGATACTGCGGTAGCACCTTTAGGCTTAAGATTGGGGTCATTAGCTAAAACCCAAGCAGTTAGTGGATTTTGATATCCAAAATGAGCAGAACCATCTCCAATACGCCAAGCCCATCCATTGGTGGTAGCAAGAGCACCTCCCCAGGCAAAGTACCAACCCAATAAATAATGAGCACTGCTTTTACCGTATCCTCCGGCACAACTGTAGGGGGATACACAGTTTCCGATTTGTTTGAAATATTTGTCAAAAAGAGCATAACGGAGATAGTCACCCATCTTTGAAGCTTTACTGAGTGTGTATTGAATTGTTCCAAGTTGTCCTTTTTCTTGTGCCCATACACCCGCCCAGTAAGCAGCTTGAATGGCACGAGCATCAGCGTCGGGTGCAGCAGTATATTTCCATTGCTGAGCGTAACCATTGTCTTTTGTAAACAAGTCTAAAAATCCATTGGGACCACCAGATTGAAAGTTGTCGCAAGTTGGTTGGGGAATGGTTCTCCATACAGATTCCATAGCTCCTCTTTGGAAAGTGTTTATATATGAGGGACCATTGGCATATTGACCAATTTGGCAGTTTCCGGGTGTACTACCAAAACCGTATATATTATCAACATCAAGAAGCCAGTGCATAGCATAGATATCGCTAGTGCCGTATGCACTAACAAGTTCTTGGTAAATTGGATCTTGCCCAACGGGCACATTTGTGTTGATTTGAGATGGATATTGGTCTGGACTATCTTGTTCTGGAACGAATGTTGCTGGGTGAGAAGGAGTGTAAAAATTGTTTGTAGGCTGACTGGCAGATACTGGAATAATATATCTTTCCAAATTATCCCATGCTAAATTAAACCTTGAAAAATCACCAGTAACTTTACCGTAAACAGCTTCTAACCTAAAATAAAATAACACATTATAAATCTATGAAATCGGAAATCAAAGTCAACGAGAGAGCTAATATGATGGCAAAAGCCGGATTGGAGACTAAGTTCGTAGGCTCAGAGTTGGCCTCAAGGATTGCCTTCTGTCTAGGCAGAAGAGCAATCCTATTAAAGTAAAGAATATTCAGAAATATTCATCGTATTTTGTTTTTGTCACCATGGATTGTATGAATAGGTTTGTTAGCAGTTGTTTAATACATCAGAAAGTTTCTCATTTCATCTGGCTGATGAAAGCACTTTCATTCAATCCATTCCATCAAATCCTGAGTTAGCTCAGAGCTTAATATACTGTGGAACTGATGAAATCAGTCTCCAAATTCTCGGCGCATACCAGACTTATGCTGACTTTGCTGACTTGGAAAATAAAATATTCGTTTTTCACACACAGATAAATCAATTGCAAGCTGCTTACCAAACGTAGTAACTGTATGCTTCAGATGTAGTTTCGTGACCATAATCCGGTGCTTCAACCAACAGTGTTTCTACTGAATGGTATGGAACTCCATCTTTCGAAAAGTATCCGTTTTTTTGGTCGTG
The DNA here is from genome assembly GCA_950111635.1 of Agelastica alni. NCBI lineage: Eukaryota > Metazoa > Arthropoda > Insecta > Coleoptera > Chrysomelidae > Agelastica > Agelastica alni. The sequence continues at coordinate 51,712,451 of OX467712.1, read as the reverse complement.
GATTTTATTGTACTGCGTTAAAAAACGATCTGTGTATGTGCCTGCTAGGGCGCTGCATGCCAAGCAAGCAACTATCAAAGTTGCTAATGCTGACCTCATCGTGCCTATATCAAATTAAAAAATAAAATAAAAACTTTTAAAATTAGTGCCATAACCAACATAATAATAATTCGAGACAATCCACTATGTTCATAGATAAAAAATTTATGTCAAGAAGTTAACGGTAGTTAAACGTAAGATACGACGATTTTGTAATGAAAGTATAAAAGCCACCCCGGAGTTTCATTCTGTTCCACTCTAGTCAAGAAACATCTCTACAGAGAACATAACTAAAAACAAGGGTATAATATAATATTGAAAACAGATATGATTTAGCTAACGAATACAAAAATTTAAGGATTTTTACTTTTCCAAACCGAAAGGTTAAAAAGGAAAAGTACTGGTTTACCCCCAAAAATCAAAATCACCAAAACCATGTGCGCTGCATGTTTCATTGCCCTACGCGACGAATAGAACCATTTTCAGCGTGACGGTTCTTCCAAATTTTGTCTGTGTGTAGTGAGTTTGTTGGAAAATTTTGTAGGAACGATATCTTGAGACAGAGGGGCGGTAGGTCACTAAAACTTACAGGGTAGAAGTTTTGCCCGGAGGACAAGACCGAGTTCGAGTACTTTCGTACCTTGTACAAGTTTGTACGAGTTCTGTACTAGGTGGTAGCAACATAGTTCTGGTTCGCCGGATGGCTGCCCAACAATTGCCTGTCTTTTGCGGTCCAGTGCCCGGCAGCAGCACAGTATGTGTTTTACTATTTTCGGATCTTTGTCGCACAATCTGCAGGTCAGGTCTCCATTGTACAGTCCCATTTTGTTAAGGTGCTTTTTTACTGGTGCGTGACCGGTCAAGAGCCTCAAAGTAATTCTTAGCTGATTCCTGTTCATTGCTAACCGTTCTGCCGTTAGCAATAAACAGGAATCAGCTAAGAATTACAACGGGGCTTTCAGGCACTACGTTTAACACGACCGAAGGACAAGATCATTATTCAAAATTTGGTCAGTATCTCCATATAAATTATATATACAAATTCATATTAAGAAACCGATAACACTAGGACAACTTCTTCTTCTTACAGTGTCTTGCTTTCTCAAGCGTTGACGACTTCCATACTGACTACTTCTTTGTATCTATCTCTATCTTGAGCTGCGTGGAGAAGTTCCTCAGCAGTTAAACCTGTCCATTGTCGGAGATTTCGAAGCCAGGATAGCTTTTTGCGGCCTATCCATTTTTTCCCTCGATCTTGCCATTCAGAATAAGCCGAAGCAGACTATAACGTGGTCCACACATCACATGTTCGAAGTATTCCAGTTTGCGGCGCTTGATGGTAGTTAAGAGCTCTCTATCGTGCCCTGTTCTGATGAGTACATTCTCGTTGGTAGTTCGGCTTGTCCACGGAATTTTAAGCATCCGTCTGTACAGCCACATCTCGAATGCAGCAATGCGGTCAATAATTTTTTGGTGAAGCGTCCATGTTTCGCAAGAGTACAACAGAATAGACCATACATAACACTTGGTAAACCTTTCCCGCAGATATATGTTAAGTTGCTTGGCACAGAGTAGCGGCTTGAGATTCAGAAATGCTATTTCTATTCTAGCCTTGATTTCTTCGTCTGGATCCATCGACTGATTGATCCAGCTTCCAAGATATTTAAAGTGCTGAACTCTTTCTATATTCTCGCCATCAAGTGTTATTCTTTCCGGGCCAACATTCATTTTGCTAACAACCATAAATTTAGTTTTTTTGACATTGATTTTCAGTCCCGTCTATTTTTTTCTTTGTTTATCTTGTCTAACATACATTGTAATTCTTTTAATGATTCAGCTAGGAGCACAGTAACATCTGCGTATCAAATGTTAAAAATGGTTTCGCCTCCAATCTTTATTCCTTCACCAGATTGTGTTGCCCCTTTAAATATATTCTCCGTGTAAAGGTTGAAAAGTGTAGGAGACAAAATACAACCCTGGACAACTAGAATTGTATTAAATAGAAAAGAGCCCTCGGTTTGAAAAAGTTAGTTTTGCTACGGCAATTTATTGTGACTTTAATTTAATACTTTTTTTAATTTTACGAAAGGCCTTTTTTCAAATTCAATTTTAATTTAAAAAAATATATATTATTTTCTTACCTCCAAGAACGAACACAACAAGGAAGCAAACTTTGGGTAGTTCATTCTTCTGCATTCTTTTATAGAAATTTTTTTATCTTTAATTACTTGAGATAATTTAAAAATTATATTTTACTGATAAATTGAGTGGCATTAATTTTTATTATCCAACTGATACCAAAATAATATTAAATTATAAATACAGGCAAATACAAGAATTTAATAAATAAATTTGTTTTAAAAAACGAAAATTACAGTATCTGGGACATTTTATGAGGGGGTTAAAATACAGCATGTTACAACTGATAATACAGGGAAAGATTAAAGAAAGAAGAAGTGTCGGAAGAAGACGCCACTTGTGGTTGAAGAATCTGCGTGATTGGTACGGATGAACAACAAATCAGTTGTTTAATCTGCTGTTTCAAGAATACGCATAGCATTGATGATTGCCAACCTTCGCAAAGAAGACGGTACCTGAAGGAGAAGAATTTTTATTCTATATATATATATATATATATATATATATATATATATATATATATCCAGCAAGTGGAAGGAAGTGGTCTCTGCCTACCCCTACGGGAAAAAGGCGTGACTATATGTATGCATGTATATAGGTGTTTGGGAAAACTGCTACGCCCTAAAAAAAATGTTAAAATCAACGACATTACCAGAATAACTCTGATACAGTGCCACTCAGAAAACGCAAAAAAACATCTTCGCGCAATGCTGAACAATGCTTCTTGTGAGAGTAACTCACTATGTACCTAGATTACTTTGTAGAAAAAATGTTACTTGTAATTTTTTTGTTGGTATCTAGCTGAAATAATTCTAAAGTTTTTGTACCTACCCATAACTGTGACGCTTTAATCGTATGTAAAGCAAACAAAACAGATTTTCGTTTAATAAAAATAGTATATTCTTTATTGTTATATACAGCTCCATTTAATTTTTTTACCAAACTTATGAAAGAGGTAGATAACTTTTTGTGGTAGACTAAGCAATTTGCACCTTTGCACTTCTATAGATTTTCTAGGATTTTTTAGGGTGTAGAAGGTAATAATCCGTTGAAAAACTGGAGAAAAATAACTTTTAAGCCGGAGTCCCCAGGGTTCGATCCTGTCCCCCACCCTATTTCTTTTACACATTAAAAAATCACCACGAACCCCATTTACAGTTTCGCAGACGACAGCACACTTGTCTCAACTTTCACATCCTATCGATCACTTTCGGTGAATGATACAAATAGACTCAGGCAGGAACAGGTTGACTCCATCAATAGAGATCTTAAAGTAATCATCAAGTGGGGAACCAAAAATCTTGTTCAGTTCAACGCCCAGAAAACACAAAGCACCACGATTTCCAAGAAAGTGAATTCCTCAAATCATTCCATCACAATGTTCGGAAATACCCTTGAATCAAGTCCCTCCATATCGATTTTGGGATTCACGGTGTCTAATAATATGTCTTGGCATGACCATGTTGCTAATATCGCAAAGTCAGCAAGACAGAGGCTTGGTTTTCAGTGAAAAGCTAGAAAGTTTTTTACTCCTGGTCAACTGTTGACGACGTACAAGGCTCAAATCCGAACTCTACTGGAGTATTGCTTGAACATTTGAGGTTCAGCACCAAGGCATTCTCTTCGTCACGGCACACCGATCAGTCTTCACCCATTTACTCTCAAGATTGACGCTACAATAACCATTCTCAATCATAAGTCCTTCTTTTACAGGGCTGCTACGAAATAAAACAGGCTTCCAAAATTAGTTTTTCCAGAAAACTATGACCTGCAACTTTTCAAAAAGCGGGTCCACAATCATCTCCTTTCTATAATCCCTCCCTCTTCTAATAGTCGCAGTGCGGGCTGTCCGCGGCCCACACAATAGGTCTTTTTTGCGACTATTTACAGTAAAAACAAAAAAAAACTTACATAAAAGAATTAATTTTTCGAACAGTTGCCATATAAACTGCCAAAATTCCCAAAAAAACCATTTTATGATATGAAAAATCATGAAATAATTATTTTACATTAGTGTAGTCGAAACAAAAAAAGACTAAGAATAATAATAATAAGTGATGATAATTCACTACTTACAATCATCCAATGAAAAGTCCATAAGGTTAACAATTTATTTTTTTAAGACAATGGCAAAACTGTATTTTTATTCCTTTTTAAAATAGAACATCTTTTTATTGAGTAAAGTGCAGAATGTTATCAATGATACAATGTTAAACCAAATTAAAAACAACCCAAAGTTTGCATTTAGATGTTTCGAAAATCAGGGGCGCTATTCTTGACATCCTTTGCACACGCATACGCACATTTGCGAAGACCCCATTTGCAAACACTCGTGTAAATACGTATTCTTGACGACCAGCGTAAAGACTTGCGACTGTTGCGAGTGTCCCTGGTGGCAACAGCGCAATTATACAAAATTGACGTTTGTCGGATGACATTATTAATTTTTAATTGAATTGGTGTGACGAGACGAAATGATTCAAGTTTTCAAATCGATTAATGCCTTTCAAATGATTGTTCTGCAATCTCCAGATCTTTTATGGCGGCAATATACAGCAAATCGTCCATTTTTAAGCTTATTATTTGATACGGTATCTTGCACGGAATAAATTAAACTGTTTTAACAATAATAAAACATAAGCAAACTGACAGAATAAGGTTAAGTTGGTTTTGCTCGTATTCGTAAGCCGTTTGCGACTAACAAGACCCATTCGCTGTTTGATTCGAACGCTCGAACGATCTATGACTACTCAAGAATGCCAAATTCATGTTTCGTGCGCAATTTGAAAACATGCGAGTGACCTTGACAAATACGAATGGTCAAGAATAGGGCGCCAGAAGTATGATCATTTGGAACGGAACGAAAACACAAATAAAAATTATGCGGTCACTACGACACTTTAAATTCCATTCTTTTATTTCTTTTGACATGATAACGTCTTATAAATCAATGAAAGCCGGCTGCGCGCACGAAAAAGCATGACTCATTGTCACGTTCCGCATGAGTCGAGCGTGCAAGCAAGAGCGTGGAGCAAGAGATAGAGAGGCACGATCGGCCTAAGCGTTCGGCTTGTCACGCATCTATCTCTTAATCTGTATAATTTAAGTAAAAAAATATTTAAATTAACGAGTGCAAATAAATGTTAATTTATCGAAAAAATTGTAATTTTCAGTTAACTCCTTTGTATTATACAAAATAATGATAATTCAGTGATAATAATTAAATTCAACCCCATTAAACTCGACCCCACTGTCATCCAATGAAAAACCCATAATATTGACTGACTATTAATCTTAAGACAACCCCTCTATAATCATTGCATATATTAGTTTTGAATTTTGTTCTATAACGTCAGCATTTTAAGTTTAGCTTTATGCACTCCTTTATATTTATAAACATTCACTATGCTAAATTTCACACTCCTCCGTGTGCGCAATATTCTTAAAAATGTACTGTTTTTTCTTTACCTATTTGTATAAAAATAAAACACAAATATGTATTCACGTTTTAAAAAAATTCTTTAATCAAAATTTGTTTAAAATAACAAAATATTTAAATCGTTCGATATTTTCAAAATGTGGTGACGTTATCAATGTCATCTTATAACTTTATAAACAAAGTACTTCAAATTATTAAACACCAAAAAATGTTTTTTTTATAGGGGACAAAGTTCTACAACTATATCAACTTACCGATTTATAAGGCCATCTTAAAATTATTAGAAGCAATACATATCTCATCACTATAAATAAAATTTGTATAAATATAGATAGCCATTTAGGGATAATTTATCTTATTTTATTGTTTTTTTTAGATGTTCATCTGAATCATATTTGTTTAAAATTGTGGTAAATAATTTAAAGCCCAAGTTTTATCTTTTAATATTGCTTAATTTAAATAAATAGGTAATATAAATTATATCTTACTGCACAACTACAATGTGTTATCGATTAAACGATTCTGCCTATTAAAATCACGATACTAGCTACACCAAAATTACTATGGTTAAAATCCATCCCAATATATCTTCTCAGAAAAAAAACGGATAAATAACCAGAAAAACTCTGATTTATAAACTCCTGGACAACCCGTCCGAGCGACTGGAACTAATGTTCAGTTTTACTTAAATACATAAAATTAAGTTAATATTTTACAGGGTGCTACAAAAATGCCAATGCGGAGATTTTTAAATAATTTGGATATGTTATTATAGAAGGTCTAATGAGTCAAAAACCGTCAAAAAAATATGTGAGCAATTTTTTTCCACCCCAAACCGTAATTTTCTTGGCATAACTAGGCATAACGATTTTTCCAACAATGAGATTGGTGATATGATTTGTGTTTTTGCTCAATCAAATTACAGTGAAACGAAGATATTCACAATTATACCCAAAACAAGGGCAACCCAACTACAAACTGTTTCGAAATTGTTACAACCACCAGGGTAAAACAGGTCTTTACATCCTAAAATAAACATGAAGCTATAAGAACTACTACGGTCGATGAAGAAAATGTAATTTTAATTCGTGTTGCAGAGAATCCAGATATCAGTACTCGCCCAATAAGTTTGGAAACAGGGATAAGCCAATCGTCCATTTTTAGAATCTTGAAGAGAGAAAAATCCATATGATTACACTGCTGTTTACAATTTATTACCTTAAGATGTACTTTGTCGTCTACAATTTGCCTAATTTTTGCAAGATAAACAAAATGTTAACCCAGATTTTCTGAATACACTTCTTTTACTGATAAGACAACATTTACCAGACCAGGAATATTTAATTGGAAAAATAATCATTTGTGGGATTCTAAAAACCACATGATAAAAGAGAAACACATTTTTAGCACGAATTTAAGGTTAACATTTGGTGTGGTGTAATATGTGATTATTAAATAGGTTCTTTTAAACTGCCAACCAATTTAAATGGACCTTTTTATTTAGATTTCCTTCAAGAACATTTACACTGATTACTAGAGAATATACCTCTCGCCTTTAGACAAAACATGTAGATTTTGCACGACGGGGAATCACCAAATTATTCTCTATAAGTTCGTCAATACTTAAACGAACAGTTTCCGCATCGATGGAGTTTGTTTGGCCACCGAGAGGTCCTTATTTTATTTTGGTCGCAAATGAAGGCATTAGTTTACAAAGAAAAAATTGATTCTCTTCCAGAATTACGACGGAAAATAGTATAAGCCGCGAATGTAATTAAAAATAATAGACAAGGGTTATGTGATATTAATAGATCTTCGCGAGAGCGGATTATAGTGTATCGAAGTACCTAAATGTTGGGCTTTTTAAATATTTTCTTAATAGTTTTTTATTTTTCTTTTTTAATTTGCTATTGTTAGGTACATATTTGGAGAATACATTTTTTTATAAAATTAAAATTCACTGAACTTTTTAAAAGCAAAAAACTCGATAATCGATCGAATTACGTGAATCAAACAGTAGTAACTTTTTTCTGTAGAATTTTACGCTTTTTAATATTTTTTTATTATTTTACTCATAGTTCAACCAAAAAAAGAATGGCTTTGATTTACTAAATACAACCAAGTGTAACTAGCGCCTTTTATTAGTAATGCTAAATTAAAGTCCAAATTGGAAATCATCATGCCAAAAAACGTAAAATTGCCAATTTTCAAATAGAAATTGTGAAAACATAAATAACTATTCCGAAAATCAAAATCCATATTTAAACTTTTAAGAATTGGTATCTTGGAAACAAGGAATTTTTATATAAGGCATGTTGTGTAGAATCATCATATTTTGAGGTCTAGAATCTACAATTTTGAGATTGGATATTCTTATCTAATTAACCTGTATAACTCTTTTTACAATGTCTTCATTTTTGATGTGTAACATTTTTTCTCTCCCTTTCTTGCCTGTGTAACATCTTTCCTCTCGCTTACCGTAATTTACAGCAAACGTAATATCACAGTATCACAGAGGCTACTTTCCACAGGTCTGGTACCGTCGACGTTTCGAGTGACAAACTCATAATAGTGCAAAGAGGAGCAAATAGGTAGGAGTATATCAGCAAATTTTTTCAAGAAAAATGTACTCAATTCATCAATACCAGGCGATGAGCTATTCTTGAGGCCAAGCAGTTTTTCTTTCACTATTTCAAAGTTAAACCTGACGTCTGTGAGACTTTCTTGAATGTGAATAATTATTATGTTTGGTAAAGGGTTGTCGAGAGGTTCGTTTGTGAAAACAGATGTGAATGTACTTGCTATTGTTAAGGATTTAAAATATTTACAAATGATGTTATATTAAATGGCATTTTACCAAAAGTGAATGAAAAAGTGGTTTGAAGAAGATGAAATAAAAAAACGGCTATTATTAGTGTTGAATTCATAGTCTTCGGAGACGCTAAGTTTAATTGTGACATTCCCAATTATGTTAGCACTGATATAAAAAGGGGTGGGAAGGGGATGAAATATAAAAACTATTAAAATGCCGATATTAGTGTCAATTTAGTAGTTTTTGGTGTCGCTGAGTGTAATAGTAATATTCCCAAATCAGGCAAGCCAACGTTCGGGCGGGACAACGTCTGCCGGGTCCGCTGGTTATTTATAAATGTATTCTTTTCTATTTCATAGAATAAATGGACATTACCTTGTATTGCTAGTTGCGTTATATGGGTTTTATGATTTCTCTGACCAATTAGTAGTAGGTGCTTATGAGGTATGTATAAAGCAGGTTAAGCCATTGATCATATAGCTTAGAATAAGCATTTTAAAAAACTATGATATTGTGCAACACAGAACCGTAATAAATGTTAATTTTATAAATATACTAGCTGACCCGGCAAACGTTATTTTGCCATATAAATAATTTTCTAGTAATTTCTAGTGTAGACAAAAAATAGCTTACTTATTGTAAGTATGTATGTATGTTAGAATGTGTATATTGTATGTATGTAAGAATGTGATTGTCGTTGTTCTAATCTTCTGACTTCATTGCGTTCAGCTCGTGTATCTTCTGGCTCTTCTTGATGCAATTGCGCCATTCTGACACGTGCATCAGTATTTTGTTGCTGGATTTGTTCTTCTGTTCTTTCGGATCTGCTATTTCGCAAGTTTCGAGCTTTACTTGTACTGCGGCTCAAATCAGCCCCTTTGCGTTTTCTTGGCATTGCTCACCGTACAAAACATACATAAATAGAATTAATGAAATTATTTAATGATGAAAAATGTTAAAAGTATAATTAGGGCCAGGATTTTTGCCGCAGTTTTGAAATGATTAGTTTTAATTTATGAAATTATAACAAAAATATAAGTTTTATGGAAAAAATTTTCAAACAAAAGTAAAAAATTAAATTTTATGAAAACATTGTCTCTTATAATTTTTTCATGCAACCAATATTTCCATTGACATTTCAAAATAAAGATTCATAATGATTGATTTTTTGGAAACTATGAAAATCTTAATTGTTCAATTACATTTTTTTAATAAAATTAAATTAAAATTACATTTTTATAAGATCAACAACATTTTCGATATAAATAAAAAAAAGTATACTTACAACACAAAATCCGTTGTTATTGGAAGCTCGTGTCACGTGTTGAGTACTTTTGAGGTTATAAAATCACTTGATTAACTAATCGTGCAAAATACACTCAAAATTGATAATTTAATTATTATTGATAAAATAGGAATGATTAAAAGTTAATATGAGAGTTACACTGAGATAGCAAAATAATAATTGTCAACGTTACTACTACACTTGATGCATAAACAATAATGATGGCCGACAACTGTGTAGGGAGTGAGAAAGAAAGGAGACCGGCTTCGTTCTCATCCCTACTCCGTGCTGTTTACTGGGTCAGAAGTGACACCTGTAGACATCTGGCGGGGATAACTAATTAAATGACGATATATCAGTTTTCGACCGGAGAGGAAAAATGATTAAATTACTAAAATGGCTATTAAAAAATAAGGGTTAATCGTAGAAGGGTGAAAATTAAGGATTGTATGTATTTTTGTATGTTGTATCATAAAAAAATAGAAATTAAAAATTTTGTCTAAAAAATAAAAAAAAAATTTAGGGGTGGACTACCCCTAACATTTAGGGGGATGAAAAATAGATGTTGGCCGATTCTCATAGATACCGGATAAGCACAAAAAATTTCATCAAAATCGGTCGAGCCGTTTCGGAGGAGTATGGTAACTAACATTGTGACACGAGAATTTTATATATTAGATATTATAAATCTCTTCTGTTTTTACAGTTAATGCACAATCACTGATATGCTCATAATTTTTTGTAATTTCTTATTACCTGTTAATTCGAGAACATATTGCGTCGAGCTTAGTATCAAAAGTTGGCTAATAAATGTCGTTACATCAACATGCATTGGATAAACTGAAATTCCTTATTTAATAAAACTCGTCTAGCATAAATTCGAAATGAGATACATAACTTTTGTTAACGACTTGTAGATACTTGAAAGTTTAAGTTTCTGCTTCGCTGAATATTCGTATGAATAACTTGCTGCTAAGTGTTGGTTTACAAATTGAATCAGAACACTTAACTTAACACCCCGGAGATAAGAAGTGATATTAAAATGGGTATATGCCTGACTCAACAACCACATACCGGAGTAGATTGATTTTTATATCTTTTGTCAATTCTGCTATTTTTATTATTGCAGTAAAATGATTGTTTAGGTCAATCTTTAATATTATTGTATTGTTCGACAAAATGAAACTTCCATTATTATTTTAACCACTTTTAGGTGCTAGGAACGCTGTTAATTATTTTTAATAACAAAGAAAGATGCTACAATAGCTATTTGTGTATATAGAGCGCAAAGGGATAGATTGCCACTTGACAAAGCCGAAGCGCGGTAATCTTTGGAAAGTGGCAAAGACACTTTGTGCTCGAAATACACACAAGATTTTTTCTACAAACGTAGCTCTTGAACTAAAACACTCGATACTTTATTTAACATATATGGACATAATAAACTAATAACTAAGTATAATAATACTTTAATTCTTAACACATTGAACATACATACATATAGTATTTCCCGTAGGGCTAGGCAGAGACCACTTCCTTCCACTTGCTACGGTTCTTACACACATCTTTTGCTTCCTCTACTTTCATCAGTGCTTAGATGGTTTGGACACGTAGAAAGGATGAATAAAGGAAGATTGACAAAACAAATTTATAAGGCGAGTGTGAGAGGACAAGTCGGTAGAGGTCGATCTCGGCGAACATATTTCGATCAGATCAACATTGTTTTGATGAAAGACCCGGTCAAGAGTACCAACAATCGAAGAGTATGTATGAGAGCACTAATGAAAGTAGTGGAAGCAAAGGATGTGTGTAAGAACCGTAGCAAGTGGAAGAAAGTGGTCTCTGCTTACCCCTACGGGAAAAAGGCGTGACTATATGTATGTATGTCCGCATGTTTTTATAACCAGGTGATTTTACAGTATTCGCAGTATGCTTTGTTGGATTTAAGTTCTGAAATGATCGTTAGAATTTCCACTATAGTTAGGGGAGGGAGTCGGGGCTGGTATTGTTGTTCAGTATAAAATTTAGTTTTTCCCTTTGCTGTTGGTATTTCTAAAAGCACTAGCTGTCATTCTCCTAGTTGCTCTAAAGATTTTATGATTTTATTTCCATTCCACTTAACTTGTCTGCTCTCTTCCTATGCTTGTCCATCACGAATGCTTATTCTATTTTGTGGCTGAAATAGTTGCTTTTGCAAAGTGTATGTGAGTTTTGTTATTGTGACAAGTCTTAGATTAGTATGGAGCTTATGTGCAACCTTTGCAGATCTATTGCGTAAGCCCTCATGTCCTAATTAAAGTTTCCTGTCTAGAACTGTTCTTATAATTATACTTCATAGGTCAGATCTTAGATACCCCATATATTGGGAAGGTTGTGGTTTTTCCTTCCCTACCATAGAAAACCTTAGCCTTATCAGACCTTTACAGTAACACAGAATGTGTGCTGAGGTTTCCTTATCTTCTTGGCATAACCTACATATGGTTGTGTCTGCAAGTCAGATGTTGTTCATGTGTTTGTTGAGTCTACAATGCCCTGTCAGAAGACCAACCATGATCCTGGTTGACCGCCCATTCTGGCTTAGTAGGTACTCCGTGAATTAGGGCGATGGTATTTTAATGAACTCTTTGGCCTGTCTAATTCCTGGCGCCTTGTTCCACCATTCTTAAGACTGCTTTTTATCCATATACTGTTATATGTTTTTCGCAGTGCTTTCGTTATACAACAGAAAGGTTCTGGACCAATTGGGGTACACTGTGCTCCTTCTCGAGCTAGTGAATCAGCCTCTTCATTGCCCTTGTAACTGGTGTGGCCTGGTACCCAAGCAAAAGATAGTCTTTTTTGACTGCCAAACTCTTGTAGAAATTATAAGCCATCCCATACAAGTTTGTTTAAGTTAGCTTGCATGGAGCTAGTTGCTTTTAAGGCCACTTAGCTGTCAGAGTAAAGGTCTTTTCCTTAAACTCTTGCCTTAGTAACTCTTTTGCACAGTGATGTATTGCTGCAACTTCTGCCTGGATTATTGTCACATGTTTACCCAATCTTAGTGAGACTCTTGTGTTTGGCTTGGCTATGTATATTCCTGCTCCTAAGCCTTCCTCGGTATTTGAGCCATCTGTATAGCAGGCCATTTTAGAATTAATTGGAGGTCCTTCCTTCCATGCCTCTCTGCCTGTTATGACTGTTTTGAAATTTTTTTCGAAGCTATATTTAGGAAGCATCTCATCCGATGGCATTCTCATTATGTGGTCGGTTTCCAACTCTTTGTATAGTTCCTTGTACATCTTACCATGCAGTCTACTTACGGGCGCTTGTCTTCCGGTTAATCTGCTGCTGACTGACCTGGCTTCGCCTCGTATGTAGACATGAAGTGGCGGTAGGTTCAGCAAGACTTCTAAAGCGGCTGTAGTGGTTCTCCTCATAGCTCTTGTGGCAGCCTGGCGTGACAAGTCTTTTTTGGCTGTATTGGGAGCTAGTATTTTGGTAAACACATTTATCTTTAAGTTTGGTTCGGTTAAATTTCGGAACTTTTGACTTAATTTCGTTGCTAATTATGTTATCACCATTATTATTATATTAGATATTTTACTTGTAATATTACTTTAAAATTATTTTTTACTGTCGACATAATTTCTTAAGAACTGTTAAGTTCCGAAAGCTAAATTACTAAAATTTTTGTAAATGTTATATTCCATATCTTAGTAATTTGGGACTGAATGAAAAAGATATGAGGATTATAGTTACAACATGTAATAAAATCAAAAAAACGGAAATTTGAATACAAAACGCGGGAAGAACTGTGAGCACTGAAATAAAAAAAGACCCTGGATAAGGACGTTGTTTAACCTGTGTAAAGAAAGAGCATTCACCGAGTCAATTTCAGACAGTCCCATTGGCATTAAAATAAACGGAATTCCCATTAACAATATCCCTTATGCGGAGGGTACCGATGCTGTAACAAGAACGAAGTTGTCGCTTATACTTGACAATAGAGAATACTTTACTTGAATTAAAAAAGTTATAATCGTTTGAATGTAGTGTAATAATTTTTGACAACTGCGTATACTTGAGTTAATTTTTTACGAATGACACACAAAACGAATTAATATTTTTAGAAATTTACCACTTTCTGTGTGTGATAACTACAAAAATAGTTGCAACCTTTTTGACATTTTTCTTGCATCTCTGTACAAATTATATATATATATATATATATATATATATATATATATATATATATATATATGCCCTCTCTCCAGCTTCTTCTTGGTCTTCCTCTTTCTCTCTTCCCTTGGGGTGTCCATGTCAAAATTTGTTTTGGTAACCTATCGTCTGACATTCTTTGGACGTGACCATACCATATTAACTGTTTTGTTCTTATATCATCAACAATGGTGTGTCTGGCACCCATTATATCTCTTATTCTGTCGTTGTATATCCTGTCTCTTTTTGATTTACCCGCAGATCTCTTCCAGAAGTCCAACTCAGTTGTTATTAGCATTTTTTCTGTAGGCTGTTTTATTTTCCATGTTTCACTACCGTAGGTTATAATGCTTTAAGGATGGTATTATATAGTCTTTGTTTATAAGCTTTTGATATAGTTTGATCCTTTTGATCCTTTTAAGGATAGTATTATATATTCATTGTTTATTAGCTTTTAATATAGTTTGATCCCATAAGATTCCGTTCATCATAGAAATAACTTTTCTGTCTGTGTGTTTCGTTCTTTGATTGCTGTGTTGAGTAGCCCATCGTGTGTTATCTTCATTCCCAAGTATTTATGCTCTTCGCAGTGTTTAATCTTTGTCCCATCATTCAAGTCAATGTCTTGTGCTAGAGATAGGAGATAGGAGATAGAGATTGGAGATATTCCGTCCTATTTTAATTTTTTTTTCGTTTTTGTCATATATTTTTTGGACGGCTTTTATCAATCCATTTTCGATGTTCGTTTGTTCTAGAGTTTTCCACAATTTTGTGAGAGGTACACTGTCATATGCTTTTTGCAGGTTCACGTACAACAAATGAATATCTTGCTTGATTACGGTTTTTTCTCAATCAGTTGTGTAACACAGTATAGATGGTCTACTGTGGACCGACCGGCTCTAAATTCAGCTTGTTCTTCCGCCTACTAATCTTTATACTCGCTTTCGATTTTGATCTTTAACATTTTCCCGTACATTCTACTTAGCGTACTAGTTACTGCCCTTTTTATGGATTGTTGACATTATGGATATGTGCCATTCAGTTGGTATGTCCATGCCATTTAGACAGTCTTGAAAGAGTTTTCTAAGGTGTTCGTGTAGCGTTTCGGTTCCAGTTTTAATTAATTCGGCGGGAATATCACCTGGTCCTGGGGATTTTCCGTTTTTAATTGACAGAATTACTTCTTTAACCTTTCCTTGACTCACTCTTAGTGGAGACGAAATTATGTTAATTCCAGCTATGTTTGTTTCCTTATTAAATTCTGGTCTATTCTCGGTTAATAGATTTTTGAAGTATTTTTGCCATTTCTGTGTTGATATTGACGATATTATTTCTTTTAATTTGCTGGTTCTTATTTTTTTTGAAAGCTACCAACTTTCTGAGCTTTTTTTTCCTCCCAAGTAGGTATTTAATTTTTAACAATTTTTTTCCCAGACTCTCTACAAATTAAGTGTATTTATTTAAGAACCCATATTTAAAATAATCCAGTGGCGGCTCGCGGCTTTGAAAAATGGAGAAGAGCTAGAGTTTACAAAACATAAAAATTAAAGGTTTTTAAGGGCAAAGGCGTTAAAAGAAAAGTAGAAAGTTTTTTTGTGTTCACCTACTTCACCTTATTCATATTACTTTTATGTACCTTATGCTTTATATTTCTAATTTTTTATTGGGAAACTGTAAAATGGAATAAAATAAATAAATAAATCTCAATCCATTACTAGTCTCTAAATAAAACTAAAAGAAGTTGGTCTGGACGATAGAGACCTTAAAATAATCACAAATCTCTACTGGAACCAAACTGCACAAATCAGGGTAGATCAACAAATTTCAGATGGAGTACGAATCAAAAGGGGCGTCCGACAGGGTTGCATCCTTTTACCATTGCTTTTTAACATTTAATCAAATAAAATATGCAAAAATGCATTGGAAAATTGCCTTAAAGGAAATTCAATTAATGTCGTAAACATAAACAGCCTTGGATACGCTGACGACACCGTTATAATCGCGGACTCTTTGGGGGGTCTTCAGATTTTGCTTGATCGGGTGGCTACTAATAGTGCAGAATTAAAGGATTAAATTTAAACATCAACAAAACCAAATGGATGGTGATTAATAAGAACCAAGGTAAGGGTGGTATTCTTCAGGTAAAGAACCAACAAATCGATTGCGTCCAGTCATACAAATATCTTGGATGCCAGCTCAACGAAAGCTAGGAGGTCCGTGTCCGGATTAAACGAGCCAGAGTATTATTTGTCAGGATGAAGTCCGTGTTATATCCGTTCGCACTCGAGTACTACGTAACTACGTCTTCAGAATAATTTATTATGGAGTTGAGGCGTGGAATCTAACATAAGCCATGTGTATAAAGCTAGAAGCTTTCAAAATGTGGACGTATCGACGGATGTTGAAAATATCCTGGATGGACGCAATGTGGATGTACTCGAAGTGGTGCTCACACTTAAAAAACGAAAGTTGAAATACTTTGGACACATTCTCAGAAACGAAAAATACAGACTTCTTAAACTAATAATAAAAGAAAAAATCGAAGGCAAGAGAGGCCCCGGTCGTCGAAAAAAATCGTGACTAAGAAATTTAAGACAATACAGATAGCGCTGATGATTGTCAACTTTCAAAAAGGACAAGGCACTTGAAAAAGAAATTAAATTTGTTTTAAAAAGGTTTAATAACCTTTAAAATTATACTTCAAAAATATGACTAAATTTTCACAAAATTCGAAAACTTTTACGTTAAAAAATAATAAAACGTTAAAAAAATTGCCTTTATTTTTATCCTAGATACTAATAGTGTGACAATAAAATATTAATTTTAAATTGTATCCCCAATAAACCTCTATCTATCCCGAAATTAAAACTTCTAAAAAAATGGGGAACTTTAGCCACAATTTGTCGTGTCCTTTAACGTGAATAACCCTATATATTACCTGTACATATATTCTCTTTTGTCACAAATTTATTGGACAATATTTTAAGCATTTTTTTTACATCAATTATACAAATGCTTACTTATACTTAAATTCGCAGCACAGGGGAAACCTTTTAATTTACAATTTATTATTGTCAAAAATAAAAGTTTTTAACTGTTAGGTAATATTCAGTTTTTCTGACTTCAAACATGACTGAAATATTTCGATATTTGGTAGTTGCTTATAGGTTTTACGCCATGCAGAACTTTTTATGAGGAATATCTGATTTTGTAAAATAAATAATAAAAAAGTTTTTTACAAGCTAAGAACCACTGTATTAAGTTACATATTTTAACACGGGAGCAATGCTTCTCCAGGTTGTCTTTTAGCGGCCCCTATCGCGGCTGCCTTGGGGATTCCATTACAGGGCCATTTGGGCTATATTATTTTCAGGTTTTCTAAGGGTGTTACCCAGCTATCCCCATTTGCGCTTACGTATCTCTGTATCGGTCGAAGTCTGGTTTGTTTTTCTCCAGAGCTCTTCATTTTAAAATCGGGCCAGCCAGAAAATACGTAATATCCTGCGTAGACATTTGTTCACAAAAACTTGCAAAACCCTGGATGAGCTTTTGGTGGTTTTCCATGTTTCGCATCCGTAAAGAAGAACAGATTTTACGTTTGTATTGAAGATACGTAGTTTTGTGTTGGTGGTGTATGCTCTCGAACTCCAGACCCTGCTAAGCATTCCAAAAGCTCTCCTTGCTTTTCGTATTCTGGTTTTAATGTCTGTATCTGTGCCATCCTCCTTATCAATTACACTTCCAAGATAAAAAAGGTGTTTGACTAATTCAATTGGTTGGTTCTCAATACGTAATGGATTAACGTTGTCAGTGTTAATTCTTAACTGTTTAGTTTTATTGATACTAATTTTAAGACCAACTTTTATGGCTTCTTCACTGAGTCTGAGGAGCTTCTGCATCATATCTTCAAAGAAGTGAGCCAGAAAACAGATAATGTCGGCGTAGTCTAGGTCTTCTAGCCGGCCATTAAAACCCCATTTTATTCCTCTGTCCTGGTTATTAGATTTGCGGAGAACGGAATCCAGCACGATATTAAAGAGCATTGTAAAGAGGACACAACCCTGCTTTACTCCGCTCGAGAGCAGCAAGCAAATAAGATTAGCAAATATTGTTTTTTTTAGTATACAACCAATCTACCCTACTAAACATCCCCTCAAATTTAATCCAATCGAGAAATTAAGGAATCACGGAACCCAGAGTATAATATTTTAATCTTTGTTCCTTTAGGTTACTGAGCTGCTAATAAATAGTTTAAACATTAAAATTAAAATTAAAAATTAATTAAATTTTATTTGTACAATTGGTATTATTTATAAATATTTGATTTTTTTTCATTTTAGTCAGTTAGTTAAAATTATTTTTTAGTCCTTAGATCTTTAGCCAGCTTTATTAAATCATTAATTTATTTTGTTACACATTTTTGAGAAAATATAATTTCATAAAATAATTTAGTTGAACGGGCATTAGTAAAACTTTTCGCTACATTGTTTTGAAGAAAGGCTAGGTCAAGAATACCAACAACCGACGAGCATGTTTAAGAGCCCTGATGAAAGTAGAGGAAGCGAAAGTTGTGTGTAAGAACCGTAGCAAGTGAAAGGAAGTGGTCTCTGCCTACCCCTACGGGAAAAAGGCGTGACTATATGTATGTATGTAAACAATGTATATTGTAACGTGACTTATAAATATTTCTTTTATTCAAATTTATTTTCGTACTTTAAGAAGTGGAGATATGCTCAAAAACACAATTATAGTGACTTCTTATAAAAAAAAAATTAAATATGTAACAGAACTTTACTTAAAACTAAATATGCAGTCATTACAGATAGAATATATGGCATTTTTGGTAACACAAAAAATAATATAAATATAATTTTTATATTAAATATAAAATAATCAATAATCAATAAAGCGAAATTTTTTGAAACTCAGACATATAAAAATAGATAATCTACGATCCATACTGTACATTGATTCTTCTCCAATATATTAAGTAGTGGGGCATAAGCGACGTTGCCGGGTTAGTATGTGAAAGTATTAGTGTATACATACATATGAAAACTGTATAGGTTACGCCTTCACGGGTACCGTCTTGCATAAAAATTATGACTCACTTCGCTACAAGCTTGTATACTTTTAGCGCGCGTATAAGCTAAAATTTTCGGACCATATTGTACCTCGACAACCTCGTTAAAACTTCAACTTGTTGAGCGGCGCGAACAGTAGTTGTTGTCTTTAATGTATTTATATTATCGATTATTCTTTAATAAATCATAAGCTAAAAACGATGGGGTTATTTTTTTAAAGAACAGTCATCGACTAAAACAATTAATAAGCACTTGTATTGTCTTTTACTAAGATAACTTAACTGATTACATCTTTGTCTGTACGCTGATGATCATAACTGATCTATAACTGAACATAATCTTTTACAATAAGATCACATTACAACATACATAAATATTGCAAATAACTGATTAACAAATGATTAGAGCATCGATTGCTTGTATTTTGAATGGCCATAATTGGCAAATATTTTATGTTAAGATACAATTTAAGAATACTGTAATTAAATAAATAAAAAATAGTTATTAGTACAAAAAAATTGGCAATCATTAAAGTAAAAAGAAAAAACTTAAAAAAATGCATTGAAATTTTAAAAGGTCCTTGTAAACAGTTACCCTCACAAAGAACACTACAAATAGAATAAGTATCGCGCAGCGGAAAATGAAGAGGTCGATGTTAGGTATATCGCTAAGAGACAGGATCCCAAATATAACATTTTTTTTTTTATAAAAATAGTCGCAAAAAGGGTAGACCTATCGTGTGGGCCGCAGACGGCCCGCACTGCGAATATTAGAAGGGGAAGGGATTATAGAAAGGAAATGATTGTGGACACGCTTTTTAAAAAGTTGCAGGTCATAGTTCTCTGGAAAGTTTTTATTTTTCTATAGCATCTGCCAGGAAAATATCTGTAGAGCAATGACTGGTCTGCAACTCTTCTTCTATGTTCTAGAGGGTGAAGGGTATTTGTGATAGTTGAGCTGTTTATCAAACGATTGGCTCTTTTCTGAATGGAATCTAGAAGACGAAGAGAATGCCTTGGTGCTGAACCCCAAATGTGCGAGCAATACTCCAGTAGAGGTTGGATTTGAGCCTTGTACGTCGTCAACAGTTGATCAGGAGTAAAAAACTTTCTGGCTTTCCACAGAAAACCTAGCCTCTGGCTTGCCGACTTTGCGATGTTAGCAACATGGTCATGCCAAGACATATTATTGGACACCGTGACTCCCAAAATCGAGATGGAGGGACTTGGTTCAAGGGTATTTCCGGATATTGTGATGGGATGATTTGAGGAATTCACTTTCTTGGAAAACGTGGCACGTTGTGTTTTTTGGGCGTTGAACTGAACAAGATTGTTGGTTCCCCACTCGACGATTGCCTTAAGATCTCTATTGCCTTAAGATCTCTACTTTAAGTTTGCATCTTAACGGTGTTTTTGATGTTGTGATGCAACGTGTTTTTGAATCGGATACGGCATCTGTGCACGATCTTCCATGTCTAAATCCTTGTTGTTCTTCTTTTAAATTTGTGGACTTGTTACATAGGTTGGTAATGATTTTAGTTGTTAAATTTAATGTAGTGTTTAGTAAATTTATGCCTCTAGAAATTTGAAGGTACTTTTTTGTCTTCTTTTTTGAACATGAGAAACTACAAAAATTACAAAGAACACAATTCTATAAATTATTTGGGTGATATAGACACAGTATCTATATTTTAAAATATAAAATAGACTATAAACTTTCAAATAAAATGTCTTTAGAAATGTCAATAATAAGTCAGGTTTATTTTATGTACATCCTTCAAATTTAAAAAAATTAAATGAGGTGAAATATTGGTGAATGGTTTTTCGGGTATTTTGACCATGTAGGTCTGGGTCTATACTCAACGTTTTGCCATCTCTAGTGGATGGCATCTTCTGGAGATATAATTGTCTGCTTTTTTAAGGCTGACGGTTTGTAACATTCATATGTCATGATCGCAGGTTGTATACGTTTTCGTGGGCGCGGCATGTTTGAGGGCTGTTTAGAGGTGTGCATAGAGGTGTGTTGGTTCCTACACTTATGTATGGTAGTGAATGTTGGGTTTGGCAGAAGAAGCATGAAAATAGGATTAATGCTGCGTAGATGAGTAGTTTGAGAAGTATAGCCGGAGTGACTCGGTTGGATAAAGTAAAAAATAGTGAGATAAGAGAACGCTGAGGTGTAAAAGAAGATGTGGTTACAAAGATAAATAAAGGAATGCTTAGATGGTTTGGACACGTAGAAAGGATGAATGAAGGAAGATTGACGAAACAAATTTATAAGGTGAGTGTGAATGGACAAGTCGGTAGAGGTCGACCTAGGCGAACGTATTTCGATCAGATCAACATTGTTTTAAAGAAAGGCAAGGTCAAGAGTACCAACAACCGACGAGCATGCATGAGAGCCCTGATGAAAGTAGAGGAAGCAAAAGATGCGTGTA
Organism: Agelastica alni; assembly: GCA_950111635.1. Lineage (NCBI taxonomy): Eukaryota > Metazoa > Arthropoda > Insecta > Coleoptera > Chrysomelidae > Agelastica > Agelastica alni. The sequence goes on along the minus strand of OX467712.1, from coordinate 51,691,016 downwards.
AGAACCGTAGCAAGTGGAAGAAAGTAGTCCCTGCCTACCCCTACGGGAAAAAGGCGTGACTATATGTATATATTGAGATAATATAATATTGAAATAAGAAAAATTAAAACAAATTAAATGGAAATAATCACTATTACATTGAACTATTACTATCACTATTACAAATTTTGAAAGAAATTAATAGTTATGAGATACCCTTTATTATCTGTATTCAAAAAACAAGTACCACTATAAAAAAATCTTCTAAAAATTTGGTAATTTATAGAGAATTGTCATTGCCAACCCAGAATTAACAATACTTATTTAACAAAATATGTAAAGATTATAACATAGCTTATTGAGTAATCATAATAATTTGATTTCTTTTTAATTTAAACTTATAATGTAAAATACAGAAGTGTTAAACTTCACCTTATTAAGATTTTGTAGTTTAAAATTAATTACCAAAAATCCAATGATTTAATTGGTTTTCATAATTTGAAGTCATAGCCTTCTGAGATTTTAAGATTCATATAAATATGTTAGCATCAAGGAAATCGGGGTCAGTCCTAGGCATTCCATGACCCAAATAGTGTAATTCTTGTGTGTTTTCTTAACAAAAAGGACGGCCATTGTTCGCTAAAAAATTAATTAATTTGTGAAGTACATCATCTGAAAGTAACACAACTGTTATTTACATGTTTGGATACAGTTATTAAGTATTTTTATTATATTTGAATAGTATAATTTGTAAAGAAATTTTTGTGATAAACAAACCTCTCCAGAAAGGAGACGGCCATTTTTGAAATCGCCATATTTGAAATTTATAATTGCAGTTATAGTTAAAATAAAAAAATTCTACATTTTAAAAAACAGTGTTAGTGAGCAGACTTACCATTGATATGAAGATATGGAGTAATTTGACTAAGGCAACATTTTTTAAACTTAAGTGAGAAAGAATTTCTGTTCCTCAAGATTCATCAAGTCGCCTGTGAGTAGCACTTCACACATAAATGACAGATCATTAATATTGACATATTTGACACAAGACAAATATTCAAGCGTTGCCAAATCTTGTGATACACAAGACAGACTTTTTTTAAACGTTGTCACATTTTTTTAATTTCCGTAAAATCTTCGTTGTAATAACTTTTAGCAAAATTCATTTGTTTGAAAAACGTATTAATTAAAAATAAAAAAGGAATGTAATTTTAAAGTAAAGATTTAATTAAGTATAAATTGTAATTTGTAAATTAAAATAGTGTGAAAGTGTATGCGTGGTTGCATAATTTTAGTTTATTTATTTGTATACCTTTTAATACTTTCCATGTTTATTTTATTTTGTTAAAATTTTAATATTAATAAACAAGTTGATCATTTCATGTCAAAAGTCCTCTTAAATTGAACCGACACTGGGAATAAAGAGATCTCAGCTCTGAACAGTAATAATAGTAATAATAATAATAAAAAAAAAATAAAAATTTTTGTTTTTTTATATAAAAAAAAACAAATGGCGCCTAAGGTACGTTAATTTTTATTTATTTATTTTAAAAGTAATGAATCATATTTTACAAACCATTTATTTTACAACAATATTAATTTTTCTTTATATCGGTACAACCTTTGGAATCGATATAGAAACATTCAGGTATTCTATATTGATCTTGTATTCGATATAAAATATTTCGTTACTATATGTATGTTAAACATGAGAATAGTCGTGCTACTTTGTCACTCTTGCGAAATTCTTTGGTAAAATAGAATTTTCTGGATTAACTTTGTGAGTTGTTGTTCCAGGCTTTTGCCATCATATTTTGGTAGTTCGCCTGCAGAGCGTGTGTAGCGCAGTCAGAAACCATAATGCACATACTATCGGCATGTCCCGTCCATACTGTGTTATCATACATAACCAGACATTATGCAGCTCTCAGGGTCTTGTACTTCCATCTTGGATCTTCAATCGACGAGCACACTGTCGTACTGTATATTTCTCAGGAGATTAAAAGTGTGGTATAAAATGATAAAGGTAGAGTATACTGGATGTATGGATTTCCAAAAATAGGCCAGATTTAAGCAAACAAGCCAGATATTGTACTTCTTCACCATGAAAGAAAAATTTATGTCATCGAATTTTCTGATACTTCTTCTTCTCTTCTTCTTCATTCTTGATTATAGGCGAATCACCTGTTCAATTATCGTCCACTTACGTGAGGCTGTCGCTCCATAGTTTCCTTGGGCGCCTGGTTTCTGCGGTATATGTCATCACCGGCCTCATGACGGTTTTGTAGATCTTTGATTTAGTGTCTGTTCCCATATTTTTATTGCACCATATTGTATTCAGGCAGCCAGCTATTCTAATTGCTTTTGTTGTTTGATCTCTCACCTCTTCTTCAATATCACCAAAGTCGGAAAGTTCTATGCCAAGGTAGTTAAATTTCATTTTCTGCTCGATTATTTTACCGTCAAGCTCAAGTTTGCATCTTAGAGGAATTTTTTATGTTGTTAAGCACTTTGTTTTGGTTGGTGATATTTCCATGTTTAGAGACTTGGCTGGTACGTTAAATAAGTGTAATAACCTTTGTAAGTCATCTTCATTTTCTGCAATGAGAGCGGCATCGTCAGCATAACACACTATTTTGATTTCTGCATCCCCCATTTTGTATCCCCTTAGTCTTCGAACACTTCGAATAATTTCTTCCATTATTAAATTGAAAAGGGTAGGACTTAGGGAGTCTCCCTGGCGAATACCACTACCCGCTGGTATTGGTTCTGTGAGGCCCTTCTATTTGTGCTCGTATTTTATTGTTTGTGCATATGTTCTCTATGGTTTTGGTGAGATTGCATGGGATTTGTTTTTTGTAAAGGAGATGCAGGACGTCTTTCAGCTGGACACGGTCAAATGCTCTAGTTAGATCGACAAAACATACAAACGCTGGCTTGTTGTATTCAATCGATTTCTCCATTATTTGTCTAATTACGAACACGGCGTTTGTGCAAGATCTTCCCGACCTGAATCACTGTTGTTCGTCCGCCAACGATGTAAGATTGTTGATTTTGTTCGTAATTACTTTAGTTGTTAGTTTTAGAGCAGTGCTTAAAAGGTTTATTTCTCTATAATTTGATGGTATTATTTTGTCCCATTTTTTGAACAGAATAGTGGTGCTGGTTCGCCATTTATCTTGGATTTTTTTTTGGTATATAATTTTCAGTATTAAAGTTGTTAATTCTTCTGTTTGTCTTTGCCAACAGTATTTGAGCAATTCGTTTTGTATACCGTCTTTCACAGTGCTTTTTCTATTTCTTAGTTTCTGCAAAGCGTTTTCTACGTCGGATTTATTTATCGTAGCATCTACGTTAATAGCTATCGCTAATCCTGCTGATACTAAAATATTAGGCAAAGAAGTGCAGAAGCAAGGAAAGTACAAAGACCTTCTTTCCGAGATAGGAAAGCTCTATCCATGGTACAACATAAAGACGGTTATTCTTATTAATGGTGTTTTGGGCTCCATAAAAGCATCATTCGCAAAAAAATGATCCTATTTTGTAAAAAAAATAAGAAACAAATAATAAATTATTTTAGCCGGTAGGTAGTCGGATTATCAATTAATAAGTTATCCTTAATAACGTAATTATGGTGGGAATTTGCCCATTACAAAGAAAACGTATATTTGATATAACAGTATTGGTTTTAACAAATAAGTGGCTAAAAAATATTTATAATGCAATTATGTAATGATTTAAATATCTTTTTTTCTGGACGAGGGATTGGAAGAAGTGGAATAAATGTATGATCATTACACTGACTGTATTACCCCACCGTAATACGGAGTATAATATAACTGCCATAAAAATTTATCATACGATAAAAGAAAAGTACGTTAATTTGCCCAAAAGTGGTCGGCAAAGAATGTTGAGAAAAATAAGAATAAGATTGATTGTAACAGCTTAAAACAAAATTGGATTTTTACAGATTAGCTAGAAAATTCGGTGATGCCAAAACTGCTGTTTTTAGTACACTTCCCAAATTGGACACAGTGTTATAAAAAAGAACAAAATATACAGAGGCTTAGTTAGAACGAATTTCTGAGATGTTAAAAGAGATTCATTATATCAATAAACTATCTGTTTTAAACGGCGTTGCTGTGGTTTCTAGATGCAGTAGCTCTCTCCCTTTTATCCTGTAGTCAGGCTTCACCTTTCATCCGCGATTTTAAAATCTTTGATAGAAATCAAGCCATTTTCACAACATTCCAGAACAATCCACAAAACGTTCTAGAATATTCGACCAAATTAGAGACATTTCCGTACCGTTAATAATCATGGGCGGATGGTTTGATGTATTAAAGAAAATTATGGTTTTTTTTATGTTAATACAAAGGCTATAATTTTCTTCCACCGATTTGATGCGATCTAAGAGTGCCTGGAGTTTTTCTTCACTCCCTGCAATTTAAACCCTATCATCAACGTAATTGATGTTATTAAGGATTTTTCCTTGCTTTATCTAATGCTCTGACAAATACTTATTCCGAATATATATTAAAGAGCAAAGGAGATAATACGCACCCCTGTTCTGACCACTGAAGTTTGATTTCCATAAAGCGTCTGGATGATTTTAAGGTCATTTTCGTCTAGTCCTTTCTTGTAAAGGCAGTCCATCAACTTATCATCATAACTTATCATGCATAACTTTGTCAAAGGTCTTTTCATAGTCAACAAAACATAAGAAGAGGTCCTTTTGCTGCTCTCGACATTTTTGTATTGGTATAATGAAGCAAGTAAATTCCACTCGTGTCCCAAATCCATTACGGAAGCCAAATTGTTTATCACTAATGTCTTGTTCTCACTTCTTATAGATAACTTTCAAGAACAGCTTTAACAAGTGCAACATTAAACTAATATGTCTGAAATCACCATACTTCTTGGCTCTGCTTGTCTTTAAGATGGGGATAAAAACTGAATTTGACCAGTCTTGTGGGATGTTTAAATGAATGATCAAACAAATATTGACCTACGGTATTTAGTTATAGGGTAACACCAAGCCGTTAAACTCAAAAATAATCTAAAGAATTCAGTCAAAAAGACCTTAATTCGCCTTTAATGTTTTTGCTGGAAATGCATAAATGAGTTAGCATATCTCCAAATTAAAAAAAAAAAAATCAAAAACAGGATAAATGCATTTGGGTCAACACTAATACCGTGTAGGCGCTTCTCTACTCCTTATATCTGCATTCATGCGTCGTGGCATGCTTGATATCAAATATTTAACAAAAACTTGCGGAATATTCTTCCATTTTTCAATATTGGCCTTTATGAGTTGGTTGTGATTAGCAACAGGGTGTCTACGACTTTAAATCTTTTTTTTTTGAGATTGTCCCATAAATGCTGTATAGGATTCATGTCCAAACTGTTAGGTGGCCACTACAATAAAGGAATATTAACATCATTTAGGTAGCCAAAAACCTGTCTAGCGACATGGGAACGAGCATTGTCTTGCATTAATAAAAAATTAGGTTCAACAAACGGAGCAAAAGGCATTACGTGTTCGACAATAATGTTATTTAAGTAATATTGGGCATTTATATATATCGTACGTGTAGGGACCAACTCCGTACGAGCATCGAAGCAAATTCCCACCAAACCTTTTTAGAGCCACCACCAAAAGTTACTATGGGAGAGATATTGCAGCTCGCAAACCTTTTTCCTCGCCTTCACCGGACACGCTTACGACCATCTAGAGCTGTTAGGCTAAATCTAGTCTCATCGGAGATCAGAACCCGTTTCCAATCATTGATGGTCCAATTTTGATGTTTCTATCTATTTTGGCTCTGTGCTTTCCTTATTTATGCCAAACCTGCCGTGAGTTTTATATCGTCTGTCCAGCGCATTGGCAGGCGTTCCATGGTTCGTTTGCCCTGGTAGGGTCTTCACTGTAGCGAGTTTTTTATCCATCGTCCCTCCTGTATTCTGGTCACATGACCTACAAAACTCCGTGTAAGCTCAGCTATTTTCTTACCAACATCCTTAACCTTAGTTACACATCTGATGTGTTCATTTCGCCTTCTATCGAGTGACAGTCCAAGCATTTGTCTTTCCATCGCACGCTGTGTTATTCTGAGTGTTTCCAGCGATTTTTTCGTGATGGTCCATGTTTGGGCGCCGTACGTCATTACTGGTAGGACTTTTTCAATGTATTGAAAAATCCCAATACATTTAAGAATTTTAATGTAATCTTACAAAACTCAATCTCTGAACTTTGAGTTCTCTGGTAAGCAATGGTTTTTGGCCAATTTCCTGTTGCTCAATTCTGCTTCATGTGAACGTCTTCTAACCATTCGATACGATATCGCGATATTTCGAATATCTGCTAGTTCATTTTTTAGCACATTGCTGGTGACTCTCCTGTCTTTGAAAGCACGTTGTCTCAAAAAACGATCAACAATTTGATTAGTGAAACGTTTATGTCGTTGCTCTGGTCTTCGATGGTACGAGTCTGTTTTATTATGTCGTCTTACCATGCGACTGATTCTAGTAAGATGTTTTCCTAACAAACCTGCAACATATTGCATTAAATATCCTTCATCCAGAAGGGTCGATGATCGCACTGCCTCCTTCATCGACAAATTTCTTTGGCCGTTTATTTTTCTTAATTTTAATTTTAATTTAACTCCCAAATGAACTTAAAAACATGCATGTAATAAAAACAATTACAATACAAAGCTTCTCTCAGACACTTTGCTTTAATCGAAGCTTTTTATAAAAATTTTAACATTGTCTTAGTCTTAAACGAAGTTTGACACGAAATATTGGCATTGTGATACTAAAGTTAGCTTAAATAACAACGGTCACTATCAAACAAGGTCCTTGGCCTGCTTGTCGTACAGTAAGTTATCAATAAATAAAAATAATTGAGAAAATGTAAGTGGTGCGTTAATTATGTCCAGGGGTTTATTTATTTTCGACAATGATATTTATTAAAAAAAGATTGGTTGTCTGTCGGTTTACGGACGAATATTTTACGTGATAACGTCATAAGAAAACATTGATGACAAATTACATATTTTATAAATCAAATTGAATTATTATCACTGAATTATCATTATTTTGTATAATACAAAGGAGTTAATTAAAAATTACAAGTTTTTCGATAAACTTACATTTATTTGCATTCGTAAAATCAAATATTTTCTGTCTGGTCTCGCTTGCACGCTAGGCTCAGGCGGAACGTGACAATGAGTCATGCTTTTTTGTGCGTGCAGCTGGCGTTCATCGATTTAAAAGACGTTATCATCATAAAAACATTTTAAAGATACATATGCCGGGTATATGTTTTTTTTTAAATTGAAGAGGAAGCTTTGCCTCTACTGCCTCCTCTGACCAGCCACCACTGTTTCAGACCATCCTCGTAATATTACTTTTTTATTTTGCGTATCAATAATATTTGAAATGAATTAAGTTTTGTATATTTATATACGACAAAAACATTTTTGTGCAATTTTTAGGATGCGAGATCATTTTATTTGAGTGTACATTTTTCACTCGGATAAAACAATCGACCAGCTGTAGTGCCGAAACACAGAAATATTAAATCAAATAACGTTATTTGTTTTGGCTTAGAAGAACCACGGAAAGGGAATAAAAAATCAAAAATCTGACGATATATCACGCTTTATTACTCATTGTAAACATGATAAAACTCTCCGAAAATAAAAAAGTTAGCGCAAAATGGTTACACAAACTGCTTCATAAATCATTCGACAATGACGAGGCATCGATTTTAGTTACTTTTCCAATTTAGATGGATTTTAGTTTATTTTGAATGCAACAGAAAAGTTTCCAAAAATAAGTGTTGTGTGTTCACAAAGAATATTAAACAATCGTTCGGGGAAAATGATAATAAATGTGCGCGGTTTTCGAACAGTAAATATGCCACTAACACCAACATGTTACTTTATTTGTTATTAAGTAATTAAAATTTTGTAAAAAAATTTACTCGATGCAATGTGAAAACATTCATGATTTTTATTTATTTATTACCTGAAGGCTAGGTTAGGTTAAGTTAAAACGGCGTTTCGGAGGGAACCCACTTAAGCCTTTTGGCCCGTTGTGATACCGTAATGGACGTCAGTGCCTTCCCCCCTTACCGTGAGAACCAGTTGGAAATTTTAATAAAAAGTATGAGGTTTTTAATGCTAACTGAGCTGAAATCAGATAAGTTCGGTTGCCCTGGTATAGAAAGCCGTTTTCTGCCTAGGGCAGGACAGTGGCAGAGAAGATGTACCATTGTTTTCTACTCTTCCTCATGGTGACAGTTTCTATAGAAGTCGTGTCGTAGCTCTGCGATTCCCATGCGCCGTGCATGGGATCCACCTGCCCAGTGTCCTGTTATGGTAGATCTAGTTTAGGCCAAATCTGTTTTGATGATGTGCATGTGGGTTCATTTTGCCACCTTAAGTTGGATTTTTGAACTACTTTGTTGTGCAGGAGGAGCCGGCAATTTGCAATACTACAGTATGACAATATGAACTCTTAACTTGGCTGCTAGCTCATTTAGAGCGGCTCGGCATTGCACCGCTGCCCTAGGTTAAGTTCAGTGATTTGATAGTAGCCTGGCTGTCGCAAAGAATGGATATCTCGCTGAACTTTTGTTCGTTGCCATATGTTCATACAGCTGTCTCGGTAAAGGCTGTCATTTCGGCTTGATACACACAACAGTAATTGGGCAAACGGAACAACAGGCTAACTGAGGGGTATTTTGAAAAGACACCGCAACCTACTCTTCCCTCTAGTTTACCCTCTAGTTTACCTGAAATCCTGAAGTGTTTTTATTGTTATTGGTAATCTGATCAAACAAATTTTAGTCTAGCTGTTGAGTTAATACAATTTTTTTGTAATTTATCTCTAGTTCCTCGCTTTTTTTCTCTGCATGAACTTTCCAGCGTAGTCTTGCATCTAAGTTTATCCCCAGGTATTTTTCCACGTCAGCCTATAATCTAGGCGTCGTTTATTACATACATACATACTTACATACATAAAGTCACGCCTTTTTCCCGTAGAGGTAGGTAGAAACTACTTTCCTCCACTTGCTACGGTTCTCACATACGTGTTTTGCTTCTTCTACTTTCATCATTGGTTTCATACTTACTCGCCGGTGGCTGGTTCTTCCGACCTGGTTTTTATTTAAAACAATTTTGATCTGATCAAGATACATTCGCCTAGATCGACCTCTACACATTCGCATTTTAAATCATCCATTCTCTCCAACCATTAAATAATGTTTTATTTATCTTTGTTACCACATATTTTTTCACACCACGGCGTTCCCTTATTATACTATTCCTCATTTTATCCATCAGACTTCTTTCAGAATCGCGTTGCAAGTATACCTTTCATTAGTAATTTATCTTCACAAGCAAGTAGCAAAAATTTTTTTAATGAATTTTGTGGTCATTAATATTGTAAACAGAAAAAACAAAAACAAAAAAACAAAAAAAAAAAACAAAAAACAAAAAACAAAAACAGAAAAGCCTCGGGCATTGACGAAATTAAGAATGGGATTATCAAATATGGAGGTAAAAGCTTATTGGCCGAATCACAGATTTTCTTCAATAAAATACTTACTGTCAAGGTTGTTCCAACCGAATGGAAAGAGAGCATACTGATACCAGTTTTCAAAAAAAAAGAGAAAGCAGACCCTAAAAACTATCGAGGTATTAGCTTATTGAGTGCTGTACTAAAACTGTTTACAAAAATTCTAGCAGAAGAAATATCTCTACCCGGAATATGTGAAGAACAGCAAGGGTTCAGACAGAACAGGTCTACTATAGATGCTATATTTATAATACGTCAAATTACTGAGAAAGCCATTGAGTTCAATAAAGTTGCCTTCACGTGTTTCATCGACCTAACCCAGGCATTCGATAGGGTACGGTTAACAGACGTCTTGGCCCTACTACAAAAGAGAAGAATTCATCCGAATGTAATAAAGACCATCGAAGAATTGAACAAGAACAACTACACATATGTAAGAACTGCAAATAACCGGAATCAGGCAAGGAGATAGCCTAAGCCCAATCCTATTTAATATCATCATGGATGAAATTATAAATGAAGTCAAAGTAACTGGGAGAGGATATCGAATGGAAGATAAAGAAATAAAAACCATATGCTACGCGGATGATGCTGTAATCGTATCGGAAGACGAGGACAACCTACAGAGACTCTTACACAAGTTCCAAAAAACAGCTGAAGAATTCAATATGCACATATCCGTCAAGAAAACCAAATCGCTAACAATATCCAAAGAACCGAGAAGATGTAAACTCGCAATCTATGAGCAGAGTGTAGAACAAGTGATGTCCTTTAAATATTTAGGAGCTAATATAACTAGCACCAGAAATATTAAGGAGAAAGTAAAAGCTCAAACAACAAAGGCATCTCTAATCTCAGGATTCTTGAGAGACATAATCTGGAGAAATAAACACATGAGTACCAGAAGTAAGGTCAGAATATATAAGACATGTGTAAGAGATAAGGGAAATATGTGAAGTCCAAGACATAGTAAGATGGGCTAGAAACCGAAGAAGAGAATGGAGAGACCATGTTAGCAGAATGCCAAACGACCGGCTGGCAAAAATTGTGAGAGAGAAGCGGCCCAACACACCACGCCCAACTGGACGCCCACCAAAAAGATGGTATGATAGCTGGTCTTCATCGTCCCAATTGTTTTTGGGCAACCTTTGAGGCAAACACAGGACGTAGTCCTAACGTAAGAAGAAGAAGAAGATTAATATTGTAAAGCTTGTTAATAAATACCTTCTTTATTCCTCCTAAATATTTTTAAATTGGCACTTACATTGTTTCGGAAATTCACTAAGAAGGATTTTTACGTTATATGTCTTTTTTTAACTATTATTTTTAAACTAATAAAGAACTGATAAAACATTCGTTATACTGTGTAACGAATGGTTAAATTATACAAAATTATAAAAAAACTATTGTATAAAAAAAAAAATACATTAAAAATACGTTTTTTTTTTCTAAAAATTCATAATTTGACCAATTTTCAAGATAATGCGAAAGCTCTCTGTGAAATTGCAGTGATTTTCATAAAGATAACGGCTGCGAAAGCTGAGTGGTGTTTTATAACTAGTTTTCCTACAATTTCACTTTGCATTCTGGATCCACTAATTTGCACCTATTTTGCATAGTGAACAGTTACATCATGACATTATGCATCAAAATAGGTGAAAAATGTAACTAAGAAACATAAGAATAACTACTTAAGTGAGTACAAGAACAAGTAGTGAATTTTACGCCAATTTATTGCAGCAAATCCAATATACATTAGAAAGAACTTGATCCGCACAATTTAAATAAAACAGACACCATGTATCTCTGAAGTTTGTCGCACTTTTTTACTAACACCCTGCGTTACAGTCTATTTTATTGCACACTTGGCACTGACCAACCATATTGTCCCAAATTTCGATTTGAAACCACTAATAACAGTCAAAACTGGTGAAATCGCACTTATTATTACTTGTAAATAATCTTCGAGCATCATGCAACATGTAAAATAGACTACGAGATTCGCGAGAAATACTATAATTTGTCGAATTTTAGCAATCTCATTTATGGAACGAGGTGCGCCGTTGTCACTGTCAAAACAAGAAATTTCCATGTGACAACAGCATCATAGATCCGTGATAAAAATGTTAATTAATTCCTTGATAATTCGATTGCTTCATTCAGGTTTTTATAATAAGTGAAATATTATCCAACGAGTTCAATATTTGCCTAGTATTGTTACTAATATGAACAACGAATCCCATGGACATAATAATAATAATTATGCGAATCTTCTATCCTAACAGGAAACTAGGCAACAATACATTCCAGTCGGTCATGCTAAGACTATACCAGAATTTTGCAATCTCTGATCGCGTTCAAATATAGATAGTTCTATCTTCTTTGGGTTTAAAGTCTATGGTATATACTTTTTTCTACGACCATTGGATTCTACAACAATAACATATGCGTTATCTATTGATAAATGGATATGATTCCTTAGATAGGTTGGATCCTAAAACATGATTCAGCAGCTGACAACCAATCACCAAGATCCTTATACAATATTTAACAGCTGACAACCAATCACCAATTTTAATATTCAGGATCCAACAGGCTCTGAGACCAATGAGGACGCTGCAATAGAACAGAACGCTCATATTAGTTTCACGTGTATGTTTGTATGTTTGTAACTGACTCTTAATAACTTTATCATTACTTTATACCAGCATCGGTTATTACTTCATATTTTTCAAATCAAAATATTCCGAAAACGGTACATAGTATCGAGTTTTACCAAGAGTACCTTTTTGGTGCAAAATTGAATGATGTTTAAGTTCACTTGAAATTTTTATTAATAAATTTAACCTTAAAAAAGTTATGATCATCACTACTTGGTACGAACTGTGTAACTAGCGCCCTATATGAGAGTCAGATATGAAAACAAATTCATAGGATGTATCAGCTTTTTAAACATATTCGTACAAAATTTGTTGTTGTTTCGGAAAAATCGTAGTAAATGTGTAGGGTAACATGGTTAACAGTGGATCACTGATACACAGTGGATCATTCCAATCACAAAGCAATCTGCTGTTTGATATTCTATGATATGTCATACATTCGTATATAACCTTTATAACTTTCTTTCCATTTAGTAAGTTTGTGAAAGTCACGACGAATAGATGTGTTGGGGGAGAGAAGTTGAGTTTGTGACAGTCGCCAAAAAAAAAACGTGAGTAATATTTTCTCAAACATGTTCTTTATATTGCGTTTAAACTATGTGTTTACAATCAAACATTAAACGTAGTTATTTATTTTTATTATAAAGATAAAAATTATGTAACAGCGATTTCTTGTTAGTGATGACTGGCTTTCAAAAATAACTAAATCAAATGGTACACAGTGGATCAAACGCTAGTGGTACACAGCGGATCAAGATCCACTGTGTACCATATAATTTATAACGAAATAGTACTAATATTATTTATGAATTCAAGCTATTTTCGTTACGCCACGAAATAAAAAAAATATAAGAAAAATAGGTGCTCATACCAAAGAGAAAATGCAATTAGCTCTTAATGCTATTAATCACGAAAACGGTATACGACACGACCCTCAGAAACAAACATACCTTTTACTACCCAACAAAGATATTAGGCAAAGACAAAAGAGCTGTTTTTCAAGAAGATATAAAAATAACACCAAACTATAAAGTAAATAAAAAATTTCCGAAGCACAAAAAAATATTTGGCAGCTACAATCACCTCAGATAACAATATAACACAAGAGATTAACAACAGAATTCAGGGAGCCAATCGCTGCTGTTTTGCACCACAAAAAATAATGAAATCGAAAAATGTAACCCGCTGTACGAAAGTAACAATTTAACATGCAATTATAATACCTATAAAGACATATGCGTGTGAAACATGGACGATGACAAAACAAAATGAGAACCGACTAAAAATCGCAGAACGAAGAATTCTTAGAAGGATATAATATGGACCAATCAAGGACAACGCCACACAACAATACCGAATTAGAACTAACAGCGAAGTGCAAGAACTATACAACCAACCGGATATAGTAAAAATAATAAAGGCAGAGAGATTAAGATGGGCCGGACATGTAAAGAGACAAGACCAACGTGTAAAACTGGTGTAGGAAGGGAACTCGGTAGGAAAGCGGCCGCTGGGAAGGCCAAGGATGCGGTGGAAAGATAATATTGCAGCGGACTTTTACGGACCTTAAATGTCCAACGACCAGAAGAACTTATGATGCACCGCAGCAAGTGGAGGCAAATTGTAATGTTAGCAAAGATCCACACCGGGTTGTAAGCGACAGAGAGAGAAACAAAAAGATATGCTTCGGGACTGCTGACCACTAAGCGATTCAGTGAGTACCATCTGGGGTACACAGTGGATTAATTACATTTTTTTTTAACAAACTTTGTCTTTTTTTAAAACCTTTTACGATGTTGGAATCATTATAATTTGTGAACTAGATAGGAGAGCGGCTTGATAAGTCAGTGAATTTTTGAATAAAACAAATTTTTTTCCGCAAATAAACATTTTATTTTTCTACATAATCACCTTTTAGCTCGATACATTTAGTCCAGCGTTTTTCTAATTTTTTTATTTCCTCCAAATAATAGGTTTTTTTAAAGCTCTCAAAATACGCGTTTGTTTCGGTAATGACTTCTTCATTCGACTTAAATTTCTTACCGCACAGCCATTTCTTTAGGTTTGGAAACAGAAAATAGTCGCAGGGGGCTAAATCTGGAGAATATGCTGGATGGGGTAGCAGTTCGTATCCCAATTCGTGGATATTGGCCATCGTGATTAGACAAGTGTGCCCACGTGCATTGTCTTGATGAAACAGCACTTTCTTCTTCGCCAAATACGGCCGTTTTTGCTTTAAATCAACGTCGAATCTGTTCAAAAGCTTTGAATAATATTCGCCGGTGATCGTTTTACCTTTCTTGAGGTAATCGACGTGAATGACACCGCGTACATCCCAAAAAACTGTGGCCATGACCTTGTTGGCTGACAGACTCTGTTTCGCCTTCTTTGGTCCACGTTCACCCCGAGCAACCCACTGTTTCAATTGTTCCTTGGTCTCTGGCGTGTTGTGATGGATCCATGTTTCATCCACAGTAACAAAATGGCGCAAAAATTCGTCCGGATTACGGCTGAACATCGCTAAACACTCTTTTGAAGTGGTCACACGATTGCGCTTATGGTCGAGTGTGAGCAATCGCGGCACCCATCTCGCAGAGAGTTTTTTCATGTCCAAATATTCGTGTAAAATATGATGTACAGGTTCAGTTGAGATACCTACAGTATGAGCCAACTCACGCACTTTCATTCTCCGATCATCCAATATCATTTCATGGATTTTATCGACGTGATCACTTCTTTTGGGCGACCTGGACGTTCGGCGTCACTAGTGTTGGTACGACCAAAACGAAACTCTGTAAACCACTTCTTAACCATTGAAATTGAGTCCCAGTAGTATTTATCAAATCTTTCCTTAGTTTCAGTGATGGATTTTTTACGTAAAAAGTAATGCTTAATCAGCACACGAAATTCACTTTTTTCCATTTTCGTAAAAATTCACGAGGTTGTCTGCTTTGAATGGCTATCAAACACCAACTGCACGACGTAGCTTTCTCGCGCGGGAAATTCATAAAGTCACTGACTTATCAAACTGCCCTCGTACTTTAGTCGACCTCTGCTAGAATTTACAGCAGTTCCGGCTGTAAATGTGGAAAGTAAGGGCTTGTAAAAAAATGCTGATCCACTGTTAACCATGTTACCCTATACATTTTTATTACGTATGGCGTAACGAAATTTTTTTACAAAACAAACCCCAATTATTTTTCAGTTTTCTACCTATCCTACACAAAGTCACCTTTTTTTAAACACCCCGTTTATAGACCATACATTCTAAAAGAATTTCTTTCTGTAAATTACGGTCGAAGTTTCTTAATTTTTACGAAACATCTCATAGGTTATTATTGCCGAGACGCTATCCGATAAAACGTAGTAGCCTAGGGGAACGGACGTATTGCCTCTAGATTGCAATTCCAAAGTTAATAGGGTCAGAACTATTTGATGAAAAGTGCCGCAATAACTTTTTGGTTACTACATGAAATATATTGCTACTTCTTATAATTATTATACGGAATGTTGAACACTGTGCCGAATGGCATCATCTTTGGAAAAGTGATTTTTTTTATGGGAGCTATATAAAATATATCAAAAGCTACACAAAAAAGTAACGCTTGTTTGCCTTTGAGATAAATTTAATGACTGCATTAAAATTTAGATACAAAATTGTTGTATGTTTTAAAATTTTAGATTAATTACCATGAATTACTGATTTAAGATCTCCAGGAAAATAAATTCCCAATTGAATTTTTTTGTATTTTTTTAAAAATTATTAATTGGATGAAAAAATAATATGATTTTATCTGATATTTTATTAAGAAAATCTTCCTTAATAGGTTTGATACAGGGCAGCAGTGAAAAATTTTTGTTTCCAGAGCTAAATTACCACTAGAATGGACTTTGTATTTAAATTCGACACAGTGAAATTGATTGTGTACAAAACACGACATTCTATTAATAATTCTGCTTAATGATTACAAAGAAGTACGCTTGAAATGGTTAAGCAGACTACGTCTTTATACTTATAAATGGTAGTGATCAATGTTGTGGAGATCTAAAAAGTAAAGCTGGAGAAATAGATTAATAAGGAAACGCTGTAGTTTAAAAAAAGATTAAATAAATTGTAGGGGGTGGTCGTGAAGGCTATGCAGCCTCTCAGGCACCTCGACCCATAGGAACTTTTGTGCATAACCCTTAATCTATTCAAAGCCCGGGATTCCGAGACTTTGTACAAATTTTATCAGTTTCCTAGGAGCTAGGTTCCTGACATAGAAGCGCTTTAAAAAGGCCCTTTTCAAAAACATAAACCTTTTGCAGAAAAGCGCTGGGCATTCGCAAAACAAATTTTCTGCAGTTTCAGTGAAGTTCTTACAGTAGCGGCAACTATCACTCTCCGTTTTGCCCATCTTTTTCAGGTTATACCTCAGAGGGCAGTGACCAGTGAGGAGTCCCGTCACCAGTTTTAATTGTTTCCTATCCAAATTGTAGATTGTAGATTGTAGGGTGGGTCGTGAAGGCCATGCTGCCTCTCAAGCACTTTGACCTATCAGATCTTTTGTGCATAACCCTTAATCTATTCAAGGCCCGGGATTCCGAGACTTCGAGTAAAGTTTATCAGTTTCCTGGGGATAAGTTTCTGATATCAAAGGGCTTTAGGAAGACCACTTCCAAAAACTTAAAGTCTCTTGCAGAAAAGCTCTGGGCATTCGCAAAGCAAATGTTCTGCAGTTTCAGCGAAGTTCTCACAGTAGCGGCAACTATCACTTTCTGTACCTTAGAGGGCAGTGTCCAGTGAGGAGTCCCGTCACCAGTTTCAAGTCTTTCTTGTCCAACTCGAGAAGCTGTTTAGTTTTCCTTGGCGAAAGACTTACTAGCCTTTTTGCTTGCCTTTGTCCTGGCACTTTATACCAGTGAGATTTCATTTCATCTGTTTCCCAGCGTCAAACCTCTTCTTTCAAGTGGGCTTTGGAAAGTCCACAGAAGGGTTCTGGGCCAGAAAATTTTGTATTTGCCCCTTCTTTGGCAACGCAATGTGCTTCTTCATTGTCTTTAACTCCCTTGTGACCTGGAACCCACATCAGAGTAACCTGATTGTTTGCTGCCAGTTGTCTTAGGGACTGTTTACAGTCCTAAGTCAGCTTAGACTCACAAGTGTATAACTTCAGAGCTTTTAGTGCTGCTTGGCTATCTGATAAAATATAGATTTCTGCCCTTCGGGTGTTTCTTTCGATGCACTCCTGGGCACATGTCTCTATGGCATGTAATTCTGCTTGAAATATGGTTGGGGTGTTACCTAGGGGTTATGAGAGCCTTAAATTCGGCCCTATAACGCTCACTTCAACCCTTTCATCCATCTTGGATCCATCAGAATACCTCACTAAAGCATCCCTTCCCTTCCTTGTTTATAGCCACTTTAAACTGCATTTCGAAGTCGTACCTAACTGGCAAGATATCTGTCGGCTTAGACATGGATTCTAGGGAAATATTTTCCAAAATCTTCAAATGTCTATTTCGATTTCTTGTTTTAAGATTTGTTGTCTGGCTCAGTCTGATGGCACTGATTGCTGCTTCTTTCATTACGCATAAGTGCAATGGTGGAAGGTTTAGCATTACCTCTACGGCTTCAGTAGGGCACGTGCAT
Source organism: Agelastica alni (assembly GCA_950111635.1). Classification (NCBI taxonomy): domain Eukaryota; kingdom Metazoa; phylum Arthropoda; class Insecta; order Coleoptera; family Chrysomelidae; genus Agelastica; species Agelastica alni. The sequence goes on along the minus strand of OX467712.1, from coordinate 51,673,157 downwards.
GTTGCCCCTGTGATTCCCAGACAAGCTAGCCACTGCACTTTTTGCAGCTTTACTTGTGACGAAATTTGTTGCATTTTTGGCCACCATATTAATGAAGCATAGATGACCATTGGCTTGATGATCGTTTGGTATGACCAGTAAATCATTTTTGGTTTTAGATCCCAAGTCTTGCCAAAGACTCTAGGTATGTACAGCTTGCCGCCATAGCTCTGGAAAGAATGTTGTTGAGTTGGCTGTTCCATGTCAGTTTTTGGTCGATTTTTACGCCCAAATATTTAACTTCTTTGGAAAAAGTAAGCTTAGTTACATTCAGAGTTGGGGTTTTAAGTTCGTACTTTCGCCTCCTGGTGAATGGAACCAGCACTGTTTTGCTAGGATTGAGGTTAAGTCCTTCCTTTGCGCACCAGCTTCTGATTGTGTTTAGGGCTACTTGCATGTGTTTCCTATCCAACTCGAGAAGCTGTTTAGCTTTTTTTGGTTAAAGGCTTACTAGCCTTTATGCTTATCGTTGCCTTGGCAATTTATTTCAGTGAGATTTTATTTCATCTGTTTTCCAGCGTCAAACATTTTTTTTTAAGTGGGCCTTGGAGAGTCCGCAGAGAGTTCTGGGCCGGAAAATTGTATATTTACCCCTTTCTTGTCAAGGCAGTCTGTTTCCTTGTTGCCTTTAACTCCCTTGTGACCTGGAACCCACATCAGAGTGACCTGGTTGTTTGCTGCTAGTTGTCTCAGGGATTGTTTACAGTCCCAAGTAAGCTTAAATTCACAAGAGTATGACTACTAAGTTTTAAGTGCTGCTTGGCTATCTGATAAAATATAGATTTTTACCCTTCGGGTGTCTCTTTCGATGCATTCCTGGGCACATACCTCTATGGCATGTAATTCTGCTTGTAAGATGGTTGGGGTGTTACCAAGTGGTTTTAAGAGCCTGAAATTCGGCCCTGTAACGCCCACTTCAACCCTTTCATCCATAAAAATATTATCGTCTATCGCACATGATATTTGTCTCGGACCTCTTTGTCGCTCGTTCACAGTCGCATTAAAATTTTATTTTTTAAAATTCGATAACCATCATTTAGGACAGACTTTTTGCGGGCAACCCTATATCATTGTTTTTGCAATAAAACAGTGCTTATTTTTATGTTTAATTCACAGATTAAACAAGTAGGTGAAAACAACTAGGACAAAAATACCTGTTTATACCTGGCAACCCAATTGTTAGACCGGGAAAAATATAGGCAACCCTACTTTTGCATAATCATTAGGCTTTGTACTTACGATTGGTGTAATATTTTTTCGTTAAACTCATCGGTAGGAATAAAAAAAGCGATTTTTGAATTTCTAATTAATTTTAGCCTGGCCACGATTTTTGTCAGGCAACCCATTTTTTTAAATAATTTTTGACGTACCAAATTACTTATGAACTAATTTTTATCCATTAAACAGATGGGTGAAGGTCGATTTTACTTCGGATTCTCCATTATAAATTAACCACGGTTGCGTTTGATAGATACTTTAATATATTTGAGTTACTTAAGTTTTACCAATTTAATAAATAGCGTAATTGTTATTTAACGACTAGGTAAATAATATGGAAAAGTTTTGATATCTTGCAATCGTAAAAAGTTTTTAACTTTTTATTTTCACATTGTTCAAGGATAAAAATTTCAAGAAGATTAAACTACCTAAATAAAGTTTTTTACTTTAAATATGATTAATCTGAATTTGCTTTAATTTTTAAGTCGACTTTCAGCCGTGATGTTGAAAGTTATTGAACTTTTTTTTTGGTACTTTTCAAATTTATATAAAGCTTATCGTTTAATCGAAAAATTCAATCCCATCAATTAAGTAGAACATTAAATTCTGCGACGACTAACTAACATTTTGCAGTATAATTACGTGGTTTTGCAAATACAATTACTTTTAAAATTACCAATAACGCAACCTAATTTTTCTGTCGAACAATTTTCCGCAAAATTTCATTAAAGCATCATTAAGTATTAAATTATAATTTTGGAAATGTCAAGAATGTGTCAACAACCTAAAACTTTAAGTAAACGTTTTTTTAATTTTAAAAATCTCGCGATTTACTTTTTTTGGGTAGAAGTTTTTTTTTTACCGAAAATAGTCGCAAAAAGGGTAGACCTATCGTGTGGGCCGCGGACGGCCCGCACTGCGACTATTAGAAGGGGGAGAGGATTGTGGACCCGCTTTTTGAAAAGTTGCAGGTTATAGTTCTCTGGAAAAACTGATTTTGGAAGCTTGTTTCATTCTGTAGCAGCCCTGTAAAATAAGGATTTTTGATGGGTATTGGTCCTTGTAGTGTCAATTTTGAATGTAAATGGGTGAGACTAATCAGCATACCGAGTTCTTCGGCCGAATGTGGCCAGTGGTGGTATAAGAGTTTTTATTTCTCTGGAGCATCTGCCATGGAAATATCTGTAGAGTTATGTCTGGTCTGCAACTCTTCTTCTAGTTCTAGTGGGTGAAGAGTATCTGTGAGAGGTGAGCCGTTTTTCAACCGAATGGCCCTTTTCTGAATGGAATCTAGAAAACAAAGAGAATGCCTGGTGCTGAACGCCAAATGTGCGAGCAATACTTTGTCTGGGTAGTTTAAAAAGAAATAGGAGGTATGCATTTCGATATGTAAAAAAATGTTTTTCATCCATGTAAGGGACACCCTAATGTATGTATGACACATTAAAATAATAAGCAGTAAAGTATGTAGTTAATATTAAGATACTTGCAAGCCTCGGTTATCGTAAATATATGTGCGCTATTGAAATGCAGGCTTTTTGGTTGTTGTAAGGCTCGTTGTAACTTATGTCAAGAGGGATAAAAGGCCGACTCATTGTCCCTACATCTTAAAATGATATACATTTAATATCGCTAAACAGCTCGACAATGTGGTTAATATTAAGAAAACATGTGCCTTATTGAACGCAATCTTGTCTGGAAAAAAAAGCAGTCGCCAAGAGATCTTGTTTGAAACCAGTCGTTAATGTTTTTCTCTCGAAAGTGAACATTTTTAAGACGTTGGTAGTACTCACTCAAGACGCCTAGTTAATGTTTCACTCCCAAAGGTGAACATTGTTAAGTCGTGAATAGTACTCGTTATACCCGTAATAGTAATACTCGTTTATTACATTAAAAAGTAATAAAAATAAGTTGTTTTTTTTGGAACTGTGAAAAAGAATATAAAATAAGAAAAGTACAGAAACCTCTACAGAGGTAAACCAGCTAAAGCTATTAAAATATGAAAACCCCTATAGTTGAGCGAGGAAAGAAAAACCACTCTCTTCATTAAAAACAGATTTGTAAGGTGAGTGGGAATGGGTAGTCGATAGAACTAAATAGAAAATAGAAAATGGCCTTTTACCTTGGTTTTTCTTAGAGTGGTATTAAGACTTCGCTGTAAGGCACGAATATAATAATGTTCTACATGCGTATTTTTGTAATGAGTCACTGAGAGTGTCGTTTTATATATGTTTGATTTTTATAATTTATTCGATTTATTTGTGCAAATCAAATTTTGAACGTCCTTTGTGGGCTGTTGCATTCTCTTTAAAAGTACACCTGTACTTTGCGAGGAAAAGAAGACCGTTCGTCAGTTTACGTGTGAATTCATCACGTAATTAAGATTATAGCATATTTCACGAAAATACGGTGGTTTCATTGTTTTAGAGTTTTTATTTCCCTGGAGCATCTGCCATGGAAATATTTGTAGAGCAATGACTGGTCTGCAACTCTTCTTCTATGTTCTAGAGGATGAAACGTATCTGTGAGAGTTGAGCTGTTTATCAACCGAATGGCCCTTTTCTGAATGGAATTTAGAAGACGAAAAGAATGCCTTGGTGCTGAACCCCAAATGTGCGAGCAATACTCCAGTAGAGATCGGATTTGAGCTTTGTACGTCGTCAACAGTTGATGAGGAGTAAAAAACTTTTTAGCTTTCCACAGAAAGGCTTGCTGACTTTGCGATGTTAGCAACATGGTCATGCCAACACATATTATTGGACACCGTGACTCCCAAAATCGAGATGGACAGACTTGATTCAAGGATATTTCTGGACATTGTGATGGAATGATTTAAGTAATTCACTTTCTTGAAAAACGTGGCGCTTTGTGTTTACTGGGCTTTGAACTGAACAAGATTGTTGGTTCCCCACTCGACGATTGCTTCAAGATCTCTATTGAATGAATCAACCCGTTCCTGCTTGTCTATTTGTATCATTCACCGAAAGTGATCGATAGGATGTGAAAGTTGAGACAAGTGTGCTATCGTCTGCGAAACTGTAAATGGGGTTCGTGGTGGTTTTCAAAAGGTCGTTGATGTGTAAAAGAAATAAGGTGGGGGACAGGATGGAACACTGGGGGACCCCGGCATTGGTTTTAAACGCATCAGAAGAAATACCGTCAACTGCCACAGGTAGGGAGCGATCTTGCACGAAGCTCAAGAGCCATTGGCGCAGTTTGGTTGGAAGACTTGGGAGATTTAACTTGATTGTCTTAACCCCAAGGTAAAGAGACGACAATTTGTCCGAAACTCGATCGGGATAAATTACTTTGTTAATCTATTAAATCAATACATCCGCTTTTATCGAACCCGGTCAAAAACAGGTATTTACAAGTATGTCTCTAGTTGAGTAGAGACGATATGGGTTAAGCTTTTTGGGGTTGGATGACGAATGCACACTTATTAGTCACACATGCGCAATGCATACCAAAGAGAAAGCTTCTCGTTATTATCATGCTTTTAACTCTAACAGATACTTGTGCGCTGATGTAATCGGTCACATTTGGACCTCAGAAACAGGTACGAGAGACATACTAGTACGTATGTAGTACTGGAGGTTAGTGGTCAGTTCTAAGAAAACTGGGGGCTATGGAAAAATTTTTAAAAAAACTTTTCAAACTGAAGTCTCTGCGTAAATAAGTATTATCATGCGGTGAATATGTTAAATTATACTAAGTGATAATAAAATAGGAAACTCTCACAATATACTTACATAAAAACAAAACAGTTGGTTTTTTTTTCAGGTAAATTTACTTTTCCTGAAATTTATGTTTCCAGGATAAACAAATTAATGTTTATCAATACTTGCGTTGAGAGTAATTTTAAATTGTCGTTTTCAAAGCACACGTCAAAGAAAAATATTTGTTTTGAACGGTGAAAATACCGACTAAATTGTAATAGAACAGTTGGATAACTAAGAGAAATTAAAACGCTCTTATCTGAATATTAATAGAGTAGTAATTTTGACAAAGATTAGTCACAGTTTCATTAAAAAAAAAAACGTTGTACCCTACACTTGCGAGTTAAATTGTTTCGTTGAATCGCATTTCTTAACGTGAAATGACAACGAATATATAAAAAAAAATGATTTAATTTAAATCACAATTTTATTTTCAGAACTTTTCTGTTTTGATGGTTACTTTCCAATGTTTCAAGCTAATAGATTAATAGATAAATATCTCACTTGCAGTAGTGTTACAGGATCAAGAAATTGAGTTTTTATGTTTCTAATGTAGTACCTAATACAACTTTTTTTCACATATCTCCATAATTAAATATTGTTTCGGGTTTACAATATTTACTGGGAACTGCAGACAAAAAAAACATATTATCGAAATATGAAGTATTGGATACAGAAGATCGATTCTTGTACCGAAAGATTGAAATATCTACCAGTCTTGGCAGGTATGCTACAATATTTTATGCTAAAGTCTTTGCTATCGAATTGTGTGCAAGAGAGTTGACCAACAGACCTCTAGCAAACAAAAACATAAAAATAATATCAGACAGCCAGGCTGCTTTAAAAGCACTGATCTCCAACAAGATAAATTCTAAACTTGTATGGAATTGCATGGAATCCTTGGAGTACCTTGGTGCGAACAACAGGATGACCATACCGTGGGTACCTGGGCACCGGGGGGTGGAGGGAAACGAAAAAGCCAACACTCTTGCAAAACAAAGAGCCGAATCTGCGTTCACTGGACTAGAACCGGTTTTTGAAGTCACCACAAGTGCCGCCAAAACAATTATTTCGGACTGGGCGGAGCAAAAAATACTCACGTACTGGTCCGATATACCAGTGTTTACTCACTCGAAGGTGTTTCTACCTAAACCCTCGAGAAACACAACTAAGCAGATTCTACAATGGAGCAGAAATAACCTGCGATAATCGCGCATAATCCATTTCGGGTGATATGCAGATGCTTGTTAAGTAAAAGAAAGAATTATTCAATTTATCCACTCAAAGTGACCACCTATGGACCGGTTTCGGGGTGTTGCCTTCTATCAGCATAGCGTTGGTCTTGGCAAACTCACGTTTGCCCTTCGAAGAGACAAATCAATAATTCTCATCCTTACAAAATACATATGAAGATGGGAACGTAGAGGGCTTAAAACTTCAAAATGTAATGAATTACGGTCAAATTTCATCCATTGGGCGACTACTAGTTGTTATTAAACCACAATACAAAGTGTAACACTTAATTAAAAAGAAAATTGTGCGTAGATAAAAAAAGTTGGGTTCGTTTCCGATCAAAGCAGTAATAAGAGAATAATGTCATTAAGCTTTTTTTAAGAAATTAGGTCTTTATTAAACGTTTAAAATTTTAAATTTAATTTTACTAATAATAATAGTAAACTATGGGGCGGTTTCTAACGAATCCTGCTAACGGCACTCAGACAACGTCCACTATGTGTCCGACTGAGACGTTTATAGTTTTTAAATTTTTCAGGTATTTGTGTCACATAAAAACTTCTTTCTTTTTGTCGTGGAAACGGTAAATTACTCCATTTCTTTTTTTGCTCTATTTCTTTGTAACCTTTTCTAGTGACCTGATCGGACGTCGGCATCGCAAATCAAACCATTTAGAGGCGTAATTTTGTTTTTTTTATTGTATCGACGTTTTTGAAATCTAATTTACTTTTCTGGTCTCTATGACGAAAAAAAAAACTTGGCATATTTTTTACAGATAGCAGATCGTAGCTGTTTTGAAAATAAATAAAAATCCAATGACAAATAAATTAAATAATTCTGTTGACGCGCTCATCTGAAATACATTTGTGAGATATATTTCTTTTAGTTGGAAGACGTAAATAAAAACAAATGGGGTATCGTAAATATTCAGTTAATTAATTCGGTTTTGTACTAAATTTTATTTAAAAACGGGTCCAATTTATTTAAAATATCTTTAAACTGATTTAGAAGTTTTATTTTTAAAGATATCAGCTAAAACAAAAGATTTTTTTTAGATATCCAAATGTTCTTAGAAAATTGGTATATAAATAATTTTGGAATATTTTACTACCCGATTTTTAACAATAGAGCAATGACCATTTTTAAAACAAAAATTTACAAATACATAGTGTAGTAGTAACCGGTAACCATGCGTCTCACCGACTTCGCACGATCTTTTTTGTATCGACAATCCCCACCAGATAAAATAGCAAGTGGCCATTCCGTGTACCTTTCTAGTGTCCAGTATGTTTACAGATATTTTAGTGAGAATTTACCTCCTTCGTTTAATTTTCCAGTTATTAATATACCGGAGTCTAGTAGACGCAAGGTCACCATTAGTGTTACTATAATATGGCTAGTTCTTTATTTATTTATTTATTTATTTATTTATTTATTTATTTACACTGTTCTACAGAAAAAAAGATTTCCAATTACAGAACAGGAACAAAGTAAACATTTGCACAATAGTACTAACAATAAAAAAGCTTAAGAGTAATACACAATTTACAAAATCAGACTAACATTAGTAGAAAGCTTAAGACTTACACAACATTATTACTGCTGATAATAATAGCTCTTAATTTGCCTCACATTACAATAGAATATATCAAGCTGGTCACTTATAAGGTTATAGTTGCTACACATAGTATGAACAGGAGAGTTTTTAAGTATATTTGTTCGTGGTGTGGTAGTGTAGAATAAGTCGGTGTATCGAGATGCCTGACGGGGAATTTTAAAGTTTATCTGATGTAGTAAGCATTGACATTTAATTTCATTGTTAATTATTTTGTGTAGCATAATGACACTAGAACATTCTCGTCTTCTATCCAGAGTGAAAAAGCTATGTCTTGACAGTAAACTCTCGTGTGCCGTGCCAATTAGTGGATAAGTCCGATCTACTTTAAAACTTAGGTATTTGAGAAAGCGTCTTTGGATTTATAAATATGCACTTGATAATATGGGTTCCAGATAACCGATGCATATTCTAGCTTTGATCTCACAAAAGTATAGTAGAGAGTTTTAAGTGTTAAATGGTTAAAGTCGCGGCCTACTCTAATTATAAATCCATGCATACGGTTTGCTGACGTAGTTATATTGTCTATGTGGTTTTGGAAAGATAGCTCTCGGTCGAAAGTAACTCCAAGATCCTTAAAATTACATGGTCTGTCTGGAGAATAATTGTCTATCTTATAGTCAAATATAATTGGATCAGATCTCAATGTATATGACTTTACGCAACATTTGGTAGGATTTAACGCTAAATTATTACGACTGCACCATTGGCTTATTTGATTAAGATTTTTCGATAGTTTCTCACATTCAGTCATATTAATGATAGGAGAGAAATTTTTTAGATCATCAGCATACAGTAAAAAATTAAGCTTAATTATGTCACCAATGTCATTGATAAAGATATTAAACAGTAGTGGACCGAGGTTAAATCCTTGCGGTACACCTGATTTGGCGAGGTATTTGTTAGACCTAAATCCATTTAACTGCACATACTGTGTGCGTTCTTGCCAGTTCTTGCCAGACTGTAAGCACATTAGACGACGACTTCGAAGAAGTGGGCACAAAATGGTATAATAAGGTTACCAGTGATATAAGTGAAGCATTCAAATTCATAACAGAATTATTCAATAAAATATACACCAGTGGAAAGTTACCAAGCGATTGGCTTAGATCCATATTTGTCACCTTGCCAAAGAAAAGAACTGCCAAGACGTGTGCTGATTATAGAACAATCAGCTTAATGAATCACTTACTAAAAATATTTCTTAAAATTATTCATGGCAGGATCTATTTAAAGTGAGAAGAATACTTAGGCGAATCGCAATTTGGGTTCCGCGATGGCTTCGGCATGAGGGAGGCTCTATTTGGGATAAATGTCTTGACTCAAATAAGTCGTGATATGTCAGTTGATGTCTATGCATGCTTCATAGATTTCCGAAAGGCATTCGACAGGGTCAAACATGATGTATAGGTAGAGACTTTAGACCATATAGGACTGGATGGAAGGGATATTAGGAAAATGAAAAATTTATATTGGAACCAAATTTCAGTAATTAGAATTGTTAAAGTTCATAGACAAATTTCAATAAAATTATTAAGCAATTATTATAAATACACTTTATGATCATAGATGGCGCCACACTGTCTAGAACCATAAATATGTTTTTCTGAACATGTCTGTAAAAAGGCATTTTGTAGTTCCTATTAAAAAGTGTGGTTCAGTTAGTTGATACATATAAAAATTACAAGCACGTGTAGCTTATATAGTTTCTTGTTTATAAAACTGTTCTATCTTTTGTTTATTAAAACTTCGTGAAATACTGTGTGTTTTAATATAATAACATCAAGAATAGATAGTGATGATACACCGGAAATAAAAATCAAACCTGGAGTAAGGCCCTTGCTCTTTAATGTATACTTTGAAAGTTTAATTAGGAAAGCACAGACTGACATACAAGCCGGCATTATTATAAATGAAGAAATCATAAACAACCTTCGCTACGCAGACGATACCGTACTGTTGGCCTCCAGTCAGGAAGATTTACAACGGATACTGGATGCAGTTATCGAAAAATGCGCAATGGCTGAACTCGGATTAAATGCAAAAAGACCAAAGTATTAGTAATTAGCAAGCCACCTAATATCATAGCTAACATAACAGTAGGGGGTGAACTACTGAAGCAAGTAAACCAAATAAAATATCTAGGCAGCATAATAACTAACAGCGCGGATAGTCAAACTTCTTCCTACTTGATACGATTGTTCACACGTCTTTAGCTTCTTTTAATTTCATCAGCGATTTCATACATGCTCGTCGGTTGTTGGTAATCTTGACCTGGACTTTGCTTTAAAAGAATTTCGATCTGATCACCTAGGTCGACCACTACCTACTGGTCCATTCACACTCGCATTGTGAATCTGTTTCGTTAATTAGTTTTTATCCATCCTCTCTACGTGTCCGAACAATCTAAGCATTCATTTATCTATCTTTGTAACTACATCTTTTTTTACACCACAGCGTTTTCTTGTTACACTATTTCCCACTTTATCCATCAGAGTCACAACACTTCTCCGACTACTCACCTCCGTAGCATTGATCTTACTTTCATGCATCTGCCAAACCCAACAAGTGTTGAAATTGGCACTCCTTTATGCACAACCAGTCGTGATTTTTTTGAAACGTTCTGGCTGCTTATAAAGTTATGCAGCGCTCTTTTAATTTGTTTCCCTGTCAACACTCTCCACTTAATATTACAGTCATACTTTTCGTCTCTTATAAACTTTTAATCCAAGTATACAAACTCATTCACTTAAATTCACTTTAAATTTCTTTGGTTTTTACGGCATCATGCATTATATTATTTATTTTCTGCAACCCCTCCTTATTTAATGCTAATATGACTCAATCATCGGCGTAAAAAAGCCATTTGACGATCAAATCATTTTTATTCTTAACCCTTACGTACTTTTTTTTAAATATGTTAAACAACCGTCTAAGTATAGATTAAACAGACATGGTAAAGCCACAAATTCCTGTTTAACACATTTTTCACTGTTAAACCAGCCTGTGTAAGCTACATTTATCCTGACGCAAGCAGTGAAATCTTCGTAAAGTGATATCAGCGCTACCATGATTTCGACATGAAAATTAAATTAAAATTGTTCCAGAAATTTTTTAGATGAAATTGGTTATCAAAAAGCGGGTAGATTTATAAAAAAATAATTTTACACCTCTCTATGAGTTTTATAAAAATCTGTCGCGTGACATATTTTTAAGCTTAGTTAATAATGCGAAGTACATTTACTTTATATTGGGCTTTACATTTCGATGTAAACAGCTGTTCACAAGAAGTATGTTCTTGAAATCGAAGCACAGAACAAAAATAACCGATACGCATTTGGAAAACAACTTGCGTTCAAGCACCGCACAAATTTAACCAGATATTGCAATGCTAGAAAAATCTTTGCTGTACCAGATGTCACAATAAATAAATTTTTTTTTTGGTTAGGCATGTATATTTCTTGTTTTACGATTTATAGTTATTTTCTACAATTCTTTGTAATATGTGTAAAACGATAAGATAAATAAATGTGGTAATTTAACTACTATGGTCCGCGGAAAATGCGTAAAATTCATTCTGGCCCATGTTAAAAATAAATTATAGTTTAAATAAACCAAAAAAAAGTAAAAAATAATTCTTAATATAAGAATAAAATTACTGACGAGAAAATTAATGTCACTGTTCTAAAAGCGTGGGGTGCTTTCATTACGAAACGCAGTTAGTTTAAAAATATCATACAAAGCACCCCACGATTTAAGTGACATTAATTTTCTCGTCAGTAATTTTATTCCTATTTTTAACTTTTTTTAAACTAACATTTATTTTTCGCTTTTTAGTTTAGTTTAGTGATAAAAACACAAAAGAATGCATCGGCCGGGAATCGAACCTGGGCTGCCCGCGTGACAGACGAGCATTCTACCACTGAACCACCGATGCGATGAACAGTTTTAATATTTGTTCTGCGCGCATGCGTAGTTCACGCACTAGTACTATCTCTCTTACCCTTATGCAAAGGATCCCTGAAGAAATTTATAAACCCTGGTGAAAGTAATCAGGGTAATCAGATATTTTAATCAAATTATTGCATTGTCGTCGGTCTTTGACCAGTGTGCAAAGTTTAAATTAAATCTAATCGCTTAAAGTAGGGCAAAATCGAGGCCAAAGAGTCACATAAAAAATACAGTTGAAACTAATATAAGAGTGTTAAAAGGGCAAATAAAATTATGGAGTTTATTTATTCTGACAGCAACAATTTCTTGTAAAATGTAAATATTATTTTATGATATCAGGTGTAAGTAAAAGAAGAAAAGTGTTATATATAAATATTTAAATATGTTGTAAGACCCTGTTAATAAATAAATAGATACGAAATAACAAAACTGTACGTGTTTCAATCTGAAGTAATACTCAATACGAGTAAAGAAATAATCAGAAAAATTGGTCCTTCGAGTATAATCAGAACCTGAAACCTATAGAATGTCCACAATTGAAGAGAATTCCAGAACTTTGAGATCTGGAAGAAAATTTCCGATTATAAATACGGAAGAAAATGTGACAACAGATGACAAATCTGAAAAATCAAAAAGAAGTCAACATACAGTGATGTCAGAAAATAGTGTAAAAGCTAAAAGCAGAGTTTCTACAATCAGAAGACAGAAAATCGAGATAGAACTAGAAGCACTGAAGAAGATGAAAGAAATTCAACAAGAGGAAGAAGAATATGAATTACAGAAAATGAAACAACTTCATGAATTGCAAAAAATGAAAGAACTTCAAGATGAAATAGAGAAACAAGAAGAATTGCATGTGAAAAAAATGGAAATCAGGCGAAAACAAGTAAAATTAGAACTAGAATTGAAAAATAGTGAATTCATTGATGACTCAGAATATGATGAAAAGAACTCATACGTATCGAAGAATGAAAATACCAGAAGATGGATTAGTGAACTTCCAAATGAGGCGATGGAGAGGAATGAGGTTACTAAAAAAGATGTTAAGGGTATTGAAGAGGTAAAGCAAGTAGTAAGTACAAATTGCCCCAAGGATGAAGTAAGTAGAGATAGATTTGATAATGATAATTCCAAAACAAAATATCTTGAAAAACTAATCACAAGAGGAATAATAGAAAATAGAGGAATAATAGAAAAACATTATATGGATGAAATTGAAGAAAGTATAGATAGGATCGAAAGAGTGATAAGAATTCATAAAGAAGGAGGATTCCAAATATGCAATTGGGTTAGTAATGACAAAGATGTTTTGAAAAATATGCATTCTGATTTAAGAATGTCTAAGTTGAAGACATTGAATAATTCTGCAGTGGAGAGACTTCTCGGAGTATGGTGGGATTTCCATGAAGATAATTTCAGATTTGAATTTCAGTTGAAGAAAATAGATCAAGATTTATTGAACGGTGAAAAATTACCAACAAAAAGAGAGATTCTGAGACTTTCTATGTCAATTTTTGATCCTCTAGGATTTGTTATGAACATAATGATTTAAGTTAGAATATTAATGCAGAAAATTTGGCGACAAAAATTAAATTGGGATGAAATAATATCTGATGAAAATATCATTGACGAGTGGAAAAAATGGATAACAGTACTCAAAAGCATTAGAAATGTCAAGATTCCGAGATGGTACTTCAAATCCAAAATATCTTCAGTGGAACTTCACATATTTTGTGATAGCAGCGAGAATGCTTTCGGAGCTGTAGGATATTTTAGATTTTTCGAGAAAAATATTACGAAATTATTATTTGTTTCATCTAAAGCTAGAGTAGCCCCTTTGAAATCGATGAGCATGCCGAAGATGGAACTGCTTGCAGCTTTGCTGGCAGCAAGGTTGAAAACCATGATAATCAAAGAACATAATATAGCTATTCAAGAAACATTTTTATGGAGTGACTCGAAGACAGTACTATTGTGGTTATGGTCATCAGATACCTCAAACTACAATAAATTTGTTTCACTGAGAATAGAAGAAATATTAGAGAAATCAAATAAAGAAAACTGGCGCTGGGTAGATACTAAACAAAATGTAGCTGACAAATTGACAAAGAAAAATAAAGATAACAATGATGTTAGCTGGTTGAACGGACCTGAATTCTTAAAATTGGGGGAAGAATCTTGGCCAAAACCTAATTTCTCAAAATCAGAATGTTTGTTGGAATTGAAATCAAAAAGAAAATTTGTATGTTTGATTCAAGAAATGAAGCAAATTTTACTTGATATTGAAAGATTTTCTAACTGGTTGAAATTGATACGAACAACTGCTTGGGCACTCAGATTTATAAGAAATTGTAGGAAAACTGGAATAATATCTGAAGAATTGTATCCGGAAGAGATATGGAATGCTGAAAAACTTTGGATAAAAATTACGCAACAAGAAACATTCGAAATTGAATATAATGATTTGAAGTGTGGCAGAGAAATTCAAAACAGAAGTGAAATATTTCAACTCATGCCCTACATTGATAAAGACGAAATTTTGAGAATCAGAGGTAGATTGAAACATGCACCGAATTTAGAAGAAAATAGGAGAAATCCAATTATATTGAAAAAAAAACAAGTTTACTAAATTGATTCTAGACTATTACCACAGAAAATTTCATCATCAGGGAATCGAATTAGTGATAAATGAAGTTAGAGGAAAATATTGGATACCACAATTACGACAAGCAGTCAAATCAACTTTCTCTAAGTGTTTATTCTGCAGAAATAGAAAATCTTCACCACATATTCCAGTTATGGGAGACTTACCTTCATCTAGACTCACTGGATTCGTACAACCATTCACGAACTGTGGTGTGGACTATTTCGGACCTATGCTGATAAAAATTGGTAGAAGAAGAGAGAAACGATACGGAGTATTATTCACTTGTCTCGCAACAAGAGCTGTTCATATCGAAATTGCATCCTCATTAGAAACTGATTCTACTCTTATGGCTTTAAAAAGAATGGTATCAAGAATAGGATGTCCACTAAATATGTATTCAGATAATGAAACAAATCTGAAAGGAGCAGATAAAGAAATTAAAGAAGCATTGGACAATTTTGATCAAAATGAAATAATTGGTCAGATGATATTGAAAAATATAACGTGGCATTTCATACCACCAGCTGCACCCAATTTTGGTGGTTGTTGAAAGAGAATGATCTAGTCAAAAATAATTTGAAAATATTATTGAAAGAAACAGTCCCAAAACAAGAAACCCTGATCACCCTGTTATGCGAAATCGAGCACATCGTGAATTGTCGACCTCTAAATTATGCCTCAACGGATCCTACTGACTTAGAATGTTTGACCCCAAATCATTTCCTCATTGGAAGTTCATCTGGTTCACCTTCGCTTGAATGTGAAGAAAAGAAGAATTTGAGAAAACAATGGCAAATTGCTCAAACGATGGCTGACCAGTTCTGGAGACGATGGGTACGTAAGTACATACCTACACTGAATCAGAGAGGGAAGAGGAAGCACAAGAAAGAAGACCTAGAAGTAGACGACCTAGTATTGATAGTCGATAATAATGGACCACAAAATTTTTAGAATAGAGGAAGAGTTCTTGCAGTATACCCAGGAAAGGACAGAACGGTCCGAGTTGTAGATGTCAAGACTATCAATGGTGTACTTAGAAGACCTGTTAGTAAATTATGCAAATTGCATGAAAATTAGTTCAATTTATGTATGAAGTAATTGTGTTATCGGGCGGAAGAATGTTATATATTAATATTTAAATATGTTGTAAGACCCAGTTAATAAATCAATAGATACGAAATAACAAAACTGTACGTGTTTCAATCTGAAGTAATACTCAATACGAGTAAAGAAATAATCAGAAATAAAAAGTATGCAAGCTACAGAAAATGTGCGTAGAAGTTAAAAGGTGTGGCAAAAGAAGTTGTGACAGGAAAGAAGTTGAGTGATAAGGATGAATTTGATAGGTTATCTGACGATTTCCAAAACAATATTAAACTCTTCTGGAAGTCCATAAGAACATCCAGAGGTAAAAATACTACCACGCAACTGGAAAAAAATCAGAAACCAAGATAATGTAAAAGGAGAGGAATGCGTATTAAAGAGAAAATACTTCGAAAGTTTATTTGAGAGAGAAGATACACAAGTACAGGCCCCATTCGGAGACATGAGTGAAAATTGCAGTGAAAGTGAAATTAGTACGACAGGAATTATGGAAGCGTTAAACAGTATGAAATTGGGTAAAGCTGCTGGGTACGACAGGATAAAAGTTGAAATGCTAAAGGCTGGAAAAAACGTGGAAGCTAGTCTGCTGTACCGCCTTTTTAACCATTGTTGGAGAAGTGGTAGCGTACCAAATGACTGGTGCAAGGCAGTTATCGTGCCACTTTACAAGGGAAAAGGTTCACAGCAGGATTGTAAAAACTACCGAGGTATTAGTTGACTCAGCATAGTCGGCAAATTGTATGCAAAGATATTGATTAAAAGAGTAACCAATGAAACTGAGAAGATGATATGGAATGTGCAAGCAGGATTTAGAAGAGGAAGGAGATGTATGGATCAGGTTTTTTCATTACGAGCTATAGTTAAAAAATTCTTGGCTAGTAGTCAGAAGGTCTATTTCGCTTTTATAGACTTAAAAAAGGCCTATGACAGAGTGGTGATGAATGAATTTTGGTCGACATTGTCCATGTATGGGGTGAGCGGTA
Organism: Agelastica alni; assembly: GCA_950111635.1. Taxonomy (NCBI): domain Eukaryota; kingdom Metazoa; phylum Arthropoda; class Insecta; order Coleoptera; family Chrysomelidae; genus Agelastica; species Agelastica alni. The sequence goes on along the minus strand of OX467712.1, from coordinate 51,656,648 downwards.
GTTTAATACAAGCACTGAAATCACTTTACGAGGATTCCACTGCTTGTGTCAGGATAAGCAAAGCTTGCACGGACTGGTTCAACATCGAAAAAGGTGTAAGACAGGGATGTGTGGCTTCGCCATGGCTGTTTAACTTATACATAGACAATTGTTTAAAAGATTTGAAAGAGAGTATGTATGGATTGAAAATGAATTATTTGATCGTCAAATGCCTTCTTTACGCCGATAATCAAGTCATATTAGCGTTATCTGAAGAGGAGTTGCAGGCGACGGTTAATGTTATGCATGATGGCCCGAAAACCAAAATGATGAAAATAAATGTAATCAAAACGAAAGTAATGGTTTTTTAAAGATAAGAAAGCATGAAAAACTGTGGAGTTTTGATTGAAGGAGAAAGAGTGAAACAAGTAAATAAATTTGTGCACTTGGGTTCAAAGTTTACGAGAGAAGGAAAGTATGACAGTGATATTGAGCGAAGGGTATTGGCAGAAAAACAAATGAATGGGGCACTGCATATCTTTATGAATAGCCATAAACTGTCAAAAAAGGCACGTCTGGCTCTGCATAGAGGTATGTTGGTTCCTACACTTATGTATGGTAGTGAATGTTGGGTTTAGCAGAAGAAGCATAAAAATAGGATTAATGCTGCGGAGATGAGTAGTTTGAGAAATATAGCCGGAGCGACTTGGTTGGATAAAGTAAAGAATAGTGAGATAAGAGAACGCTGTGGTGTAAAAGAAGATGTAGTTACAAAAATAGATGCTTATTTGGTTTGGACACGTAGAAAGGATGGATGAAAAAAGATTGACGAAACAAATTTATGAGGCGAGTGTAAATGGACGGAAGTCGGTAGAGGTCGACCTCGGAGAACATATCTTGATCAGATCAACATTGTTTTAAAGAAAGGCCAGGTCAAGAGTACCAATAACCGACGAGCATGTATGAGAGCACTGATGAAAGTGGAGGAAGCGAAAGATGTGTGTAAGAACCGTAGCAAGTGGAAGGAAGTGGTCTCTGCCTACCCCTATGGGGAAAAAGCGTGACTTTATTATGTATGTATATCAGGTTTAAAGTAGACTGTCCAGATCAACTACTATAAAAAGAACTTAAATGAATGATCGGACTTTTTTATTAGCGTGTTTTTAAAGAAACAGAAGAAACATTGCAAAGTTGCATGTTTAATTTTGTTTAAAGAAGTTGCAACTTTTAATGTAGGTACTTACAAAAGAAAGTAACCATTATATGGATTAAAAAAAATTATTACTTTTTTAAATTCAGAATGTGCTAAAAGTTAGGATGTTTGTCTTATCCAAAATATTCGTCAGAGTTGAATATTTCATCTTTCAACTTTAATACGGTAGTAAAGCAAAAGTTTGAGTAGGTATATTACTTTGGAGGAAAGTTTTCACGGAATGTGCTGATGTAGGTATACTACCCATTTCAGGGGCGTACTTTAAGCTAAATATTATTTTAGGTTAGTAAAACATATTACCATATACGTGTAGGAAATTAAATAATGGATGAAGAAAAACTGTGTCTTGTTTAATAACAAAAAACAGAATAATTTATTTTGCTTAACCAGTCAGAAAACATAAAATAATAAACAATTATTTTAAAGAAAAAGGAAATAAAGTTTACGATGCAGGTCTGTATAATTAATATTTAAATACCTTTTTATAGTTTTATAATTGTTCTCTTTTAAAATTTATGCATCATAAATAAAAAATAGTAAAACAGAGAAAAAAGGTACCATATTATACATGTTGTTTAATTAAAAATTGTTAATTTAAAATTTTAAAAAGATTTTTGCCCAATATTTTTATACCTCCTAATATTTTTTGTTTATACGAGTGTAAATCAAATGTAAACGGTAATTTTTGTTGTACCTTCATTGAATAATCTAATACACTAATTACTGTTTTAACATTTTTAGTATAGTGTCCTGCGTGATATAAACACTTTTGCTACCGATTTGGAAGTTTTAGTATTCTCTGTTTATAAAAAAATTTGAGGGCGAGTTGCAAGCACGTGCTTTTTTATTGCTCGCAAATCGTAACAGGGAGAAAATAGTCACAGGGGGAAAATAGTCACAAGGGGACAAATCAGAGCTTTAAGGAGGGTGCTCATAAATTTCCCAGCCCATTTTTTCAAGTGTATTCCTTGTCAAAGCCGCGGTGTGAGGCCTGGCGTTGCTATGGAGAAGAATGACGTATCTGATGGCCATGTCTCGTCTTTTGTTTTGATAGGTGGCTTTCGCCGACCGTAACAACTGGCAGTAGTAAGCCGCATTTACTATGGGTTGATCGTGTATAAAATCTTCTTCTTTTTCTAAAGACATTTGTCTTGTTTTTCCTCATATATTAGCACTCATAGCAGCCGCAACTCGTGCCACCTCTTGGGCGGTCGTCCTGGTGGTCTGTTACCTTCAGGCTTGTTGTGCTTAGCAGCTCTTACGAGGCGGTTTCCAGGCATTCTGTCTACATGATCCCTCCAAGCTCTCTTTTGGACTCTGGACCATCTTACTACATCTTGAATGCCGCAGGTAGCTCTGATGTCTTCGCTCCTCTGCCTGTCGAGTAAAGTATGTCCTGTTATGGTCCTTAGGGTTCTCATTTCGGCTGCTCTTAAAATTCTCTTTGTTGCTGCTGTTTCTGCCCTCGTTTCAGTAGCGTAGGTCATTACCGGTCTTACGCAGGTCTTGTAGATTCTTGTTTTGCTCGCTATAGACATGTGCTTCTTCCTCCATGTCACATCTCGTAGGAATCCCGATAGTCTAGCTGCTTTGATTGTTTGCGACTTGACTTCCGACTTAAGATCACGGTTACTGGTTATTTAAGCACCCAAGTATTTAAATGACATAACCTGTGCCACGCTTTTGTTATATAATGCCAGTTTACATCTTTTGGGATCTCGTGATATTGTAAGAGATTGTGTTTTTTCTTGCGAGATGATCATGTTATACTGTTGTGCAGTTTGCTCGAATTTAAATAGCATTCTCTGTAAATTGTCCTTGTCTTGCGATATAATGACCGCATCATCAGCATAACAGATTATTTTAAACTCCTGATCTCCCATCCTGTATCCTTTTCCCGCCGTTTTGACTTCGTCGATTATTTTATCCATGACGATGTTGAACAAAATAGGGCTAAGGCTATCTCCTTGTCTTATACCTGTTGATATGTCTATCCTTTTTGTTAGCTTCTGTTCAACTCTTATAAACGTAGAAAGTGTGGAACGTGTAGAACGTGTATAAAATCAATTAGTAAAATTCCCCCAGAATAGAAAAAAAATCGTTGCAAGGACTTTTCCAGCAAAGAGACAAATTTTGGCTTTCGTTGGGCAACCTTCATTCTTTCTTTGCCACTCCTTACTTGCCATTTTTGTAGTGATGTACCCATATCTTATCACATGTAACGATGCGCTTTAAAAACGCCTCCATTGCTCGCTGAAATCGGTCCAGAAGCCTTCCAGCGATCTCCGACCTGACCTGTATTTAGTTTTCAGTCAAAAACCTCGGAACCCAGCGAGCATTAATTTTTCTGTAACTGAGGTAATCAGTGATTATGGATTGAACACTTTCATAGCTGATACCCACTACTGATTTCTGATTTCTTTCACGTTTAATAAGCTCTTGAACGGCACGAATATTGTCATCTGTAAGGCTTGTATTTGGGCGTCGATCGTTTTCAACCCGTTCTCGTCCGCCATTAAATTTTATCGCATACGTAAAAACATGATTCTGAGACAGTGTACTCTCTCCAACCTGTACCTGCAAACGAGTTCAAATTCTTGACGGCCTTCATTGCCTTCATTGATTAAAAACCTTATGGTAATCCGCTGTGCAGACGAAAGTACTTATTGCTCGGTCATGACTGTACTAACAGCAATGTCAAGCTAACGCGCTTACCACACCGGTTTACTCACTCCTTACTTAGCTTTGATAACAGTGGACTGGAATTAAATCATAGATCGCTGGTTTTTTAAAGTTTTCATTAAGCACTGAATATTTCTCTCTTCAAAATACACTATGCACTTGTACCTCTAATAAATTGCCTTTTTACGTAAATTCACAATTACTCACTAAATGACTTGAAAGAAATAACACCGAAATAATTTAATGACGTGGATAATCAAAAAAGATCTATCTCTTCGATTGCTGTAAATAAAATTATCGACCTTCTTTAACGGACTCCACACAACATATTCTAGCTAGGATCTGCATCTTAAGAAGAATAGTAAAGTTATCGTTTATATTTGATTTACCCTCGTATCTAGGAAACAGTTAACGAAAGCGGTAGCGATAACGACTCTTTTCTCTCGTCTTATTGCGATAGAAGAAGTAGTTTTTAAGGTTTTTGTGTTTAAAAATATTTTATCTTACTTATTGGTTTTGTAAATAATTTTACTAACTTGGTAGTAAAATTTATTAATATTAGTAGTAAATAAAATTTAAAAATGTACTGAAGTCATTGAAGACCACTTTAAAGTTTTGTTATATTTTTAATTATCTAATTTTGTTGTTGTTAGGTACATTAGTTTAAATATTCTAGTTTTCTGGCATTTTTTCCAATTTTTATGGGAATAATTTCTAATAGTACACCCTGTATAGGGTGCCAGTTAGATAGTATACAATGGCACTATTCCCTTGACAGAATCAAAATATCAAAATTGTTTTAAATTATTTAGTACAAAAAGGGGGGAAATATCGTGAGAGATAATTCAACTTTATCAACCTTCCTAGCCCTATCTACTCAAAGGTGTGATAAATCATTGCAAAAACCGCAAATATTGATTGAACCAATAATGTAGAAAATGGCAATCTTGCTCTATATGGAATTTTGCTTTACTATTAACAGGATAAAGTACTTCCTAAATGAAACTGTAATTATACGTTTATCTCAGATAATTATTCTTTTTAATTTCTTGTTTATTAAAACGCTAATCTAGCTTTTTCTTTCGACTATCAGAGATGTTTATTTATTATTAGCAGTCAGCTTTCCATTTTAAATTATAGTAGGTACTAAGAATGTAAAACTAATTTTATTAAATTCTGTGCATGGCTGTTTAATCATTAATAATAAGAAGTGGTAGATGGTTCACCCTCCATCGCCCGGTGAAACACCATCGTTCTGATTATAGGTGCCGTGACATGACCAGTCATGTTTCGGCACTTGGTCAGAGTTTTCGGTCACTTGGGTGAATTGTGTTCTGGATTATATTTGAATGGAAGCATCCAGGCATTAGTCAGGCCTCTCTGGGGCTAAGGAAACCCCATTGAAACAGTTTCGCAGTCTGGCCACCAAGTAGTACAGTGGCCCCAACCCATTGGCAACGCTCTGGAAGGCTGCCACATCAATTGGTGTATAATCCCAATACTCTTGTTCTGCCAGTTCGTGACTGGAGGGGATCCGAACTCGTGTATTCGGGGGGCATTGCCGAGGCCAATAGTCCATCGAGGTCAACTGACCGTCCTGGATGCAGAAATTTTTGTAGAAGCTAGTCCACATATCTGCTCCTTTTATTAATTTTTATTCTTTTTCCTTCTTTTTTTATATTTTCTTTTTAAATAAAAATATTAAATCAAATTATGAAAAGTCCAATAAAAATACATGTTCCGACCGCGGTTGCTAATAATTCCCCAAAAAGCAACTTTATAATTGATTTCTGCAATTTTCAAGGCCTAAACTCTAACATTAATTCAGTACACCACCACCTGCAAACTAACAAGTCTCATTTACTGGCTCTGACAGGGACACTAATTAAACCCTTCTTCAACAATACGCATCTTTTGTGTCCTGGGTTCAAACTTGAAACGAGATTTAAATTTAAGACCGGCCTTTGTGTTTACACTCGCAGCGATATTTCCTGTTATAGACAGGAGAACTTAGAACCAAAGGACGGCCTAGAGGTCATGTGGTTTAAGTTAACCTTACAAAAATCAACAAAATGTCTCTGCTGCCTGTATCTTTCTTCTACCATCCGCCCTTACGTCAACCTTTTTCAACATCTTTCCGACACGCTGGAGCTGCTGCAAACTAACCACCCTAACAAAGTTATATTTTTGGGTGATTTCAATGATCTTAACGCAAAATGGCTAAGATCCAATCGCACCGACATCGCTGGTCTAAAAGCTGAGAACTTTGCGATAAGTCACAATGTGACTCAGCTAGTAGAAGAATCTACCCGCATAACTGATAACCCCAATCACCAAGCCAACATTCTTGATCTCTTCCTTACAACACATCCTTACCAGTACCAAGTCTCTATAACCGCTCCACTCGGGAAATCTGATCATAAACTCATCTCAGCCACGTCCAAACAAACAACCCTGCCCAAAATCGCATCTGGTACCTCTATTATCTGGCATTACAGATCAGCCAAATGGGATAAACTAAGGGACTTTTACCTATCATTTTCATGAAAAGATGTCTGCTTTCGATCACAAGACCCATTAACATGTGCAGAATCTGTCACCGAAATCATAATGCTAGGTATGGACTCATACATTCCTCTTGTACAAGAATCTCCAGCCCCAAACCCTGGTTCAACCAAGAATGCAACCATGCGGTGCGTGATAAAAATCAAGTATATCGACTCTGATGCGAATTCCCGACAATTGCTAACCAAGAATCCTACGACACGGGAATATACAATAAGCTTGTCAATGCCTTTCCTGGATCAAAGACCTTCTGGTCTTTGGCTAAGGCCATAAATAAATATTTCACAACTTCTACTTTACCACCACTTGAGAGGTTCGACGGCACGACAGCCATATCTTCCAAGGAAAAAGCGGATCTGCTGGCCGAAATATTCAGTTCTAACTCAACCCTTGAGACATATGGAAAACAACCCCTAACGATACCTAGAATAAACTCATCAATGCCTGAGGTCGCTATCCGCCATCGCACTATCAGGAAAATCCTACGAAATCTTGACTCCAATAAGGCAGTATAACCAGATGGAAGACCTGTGCTCAAAAGCTCACCCCAGTTCTCTGTAGACTTTTAAGAATCATACAGCAAAGGCGTATTTCTGTCCATGTGGAAAAACGCTTAAGTCCAACCCATTTCGAAAAAAGAAAAAAAAACTATTCCTGCGAATTATCACCCCATTGCATTGATTTTAGTCATATCCAAAGTTATGAAAAAAACGATTAACATAGAAATCATCAAATATCTGGAAAAATTTGAGATAATTCATGACAGACAATATGGATTTTGACAACGTCGGTTTACTGGAGATTTGCTGGTTTATGTCACTTAGCTCTGGACAAACACATATTAAGAAGTTTGGTGAATCCCATGCAATAGCCTTGGATATATCCAAAGCCTTTGACCACGTTTGGCACCATGCATTGCAAATTATCTGCCTACGGTCTCCCAACCAAACTGCGCCAATGGCTCATGAGCTTCATGCAAGATCGCTCCTTACATGTGGCAGTTGACGGTATTTCTTCTGATGTGATAAAAACCAAAGCTGGGGTCCCACAGGGTTTCATCTTGTCTTTCACCCTATTTCTTTTACACAATAACGACCCCTTGAAAACCACCACGAACCCCATTTACAGTTTCGCAGACGACAGCACACTTGTCTTAACTTTCGCATCCTATCGATCACTTTCGGTGAATGATACAAATAGACCCAGACAGGAACAGGTTGACTCCATCAATAGAGATCTTAAAGCAATCGTCGAGTGGGGAACCAACAATCTTGTTCAGTTCAACGTCCAGAAAACAAAAAGCGCCACGTTTTCCAAGAAAGAAAATTCCTCAAATCATTCCATCACAATGTCCGGAAATAACCTGGAATCAAGTCCCTTTCTCTAGATTTTAGGAGTCACGGTGTCTAATATTATGTCTTGGCATGACCATGTTGCTAACATTGCAAAGTCAGCAAGCCAGAGACTAGGTTTTCTGTGGAAAGCTCTTCGTCTTCTAGATTCCATTCAGAAAAGAGCCATTCGCTTGATAAACAGCTCAACTTTCACAGATACCCTTCACCCTCTAGAATATAGAAGAAGAGTTGCAGACCAGTCATTGCTCTACAGATATTTCCATGGCAGATGCTCCAGAGAAATAAAAACTCTTGTACCACCATTGGCCACATTCGGCCGAAGAACTCGGCACGCTGATCAGTCTCACCCATTTACTCTCAAGATTGACACTACAAGGACCAATCTTCATCAAGAATCCTTCTTTTACAGGGCTGCTACGGAATGAAATAAGCTTTCAAAATCAGTTTTTCCAGAGAACTATGACCTGCAACTTTTTAAAAAGCGTGTCCACAATCATCTCCTTTCTATTATCCCTTCCCCTTCTAATAGTCGTAGTGCGGGCCGTCCGCGGCCCACACGATAGTTCTACCCTTTTTGCGACTATTTTCATAAAAAAAAAGGCAAGGCGACGCAATATCTTCCATTCAATTTGATCTAGTTTTAGAAGCAGTCATTAAAAAAATTGGATGTGACTGGTTAGATCGGCACTAAGAACCTACAAATATTCGCATATGCGGACGATAATAGCAATAATAAGTAGGACGAACTTAAGAGGACTGTTACAAAACTAAAAAATGAAGCAATTCCAAAAGGTCTCCAAATAAATGAAGGAAAGATAAAATACATGAAAGTAACGAAAAGAGCAATTAATTAAAAAAAATTTAAATGTGAAAACTATGAACTCATTCTTTTATTTGGGGTCCCAAATTATTCGAACTCTTTCAATAGCGAAATTCAGGCAAGAATTATCATTGGAAGCCGTTGTTATTTCGCCTACAGAGAGCTAATGAAGTCGAGAGCTTCTAAACAGAAATTAAAAATATATAAAATTATTATCAGGCCTGTTGTTACATAAGGATGTGAAGCATGGACCTTAACCACGAAATTTTTGGACCGGTGCAAAACAAAGATGCAACATGGCGATCAAGAATGTAAAATTGTAAAATTCATTAAAAGCCGAAGAAAGTCTTGGATAGGGCATGCAATATAGATAGATAGATAGATTATTTACTAAAGAACAAAATTATCCTATTTTATAAAATTTTAATTTATTTTATTTTTCTCCAATTATAAATTTATTTTTAGCTTTATTTTTATGAATATGTCTTCCTTTTATTACAGTTAATATTAGATTTAATTTATCTATTTTATTTTTTTTGTGTATTTCTAGTTTAAGAGTTTACACAATTATATTAGCTGGTTGGTCTTCTAATTCTAATTATTCTTTATTAGGTAGGTTCAGTTGCTCAGACAATTTCTTATGAGGTAAGTTTAAGTTTAATTTTAATATCTTATTTAATTTTAATTTTAAGTTTAAATTTACTAGATTTTATTAAATATCAAGAATTTATTTGATTTTTTTATTTAATAATTCCTCTTTGTTTTATGTGATTAGTTTCTAGGTTAGCTGAGACTAATCGTACTCCTTTTGATTTTGCAGAAGGTGAATCTGAATTAGTTTCTGGATTTAATGTAGAATATAGAAGAGGAGGTTTTGCTATAATTTTTCTAGCTGAATATAGATAGATTAAAGCAGAACACCAAGAAAAATCCTTGAGTGAAAACCAGTGGATGGAAGAAACAGGGGAATACCGAGGAAAAAAAAGATAAATGAAGTAGAGTGCGACCTTAAAACAGTGAAAATTAAGGGTTAGAAGAATTTGGGTAGAAATAGGAAAGTTTGGAAGAAAATTACTGAAAAGACGAAAACCCACAGTGGGCTATAACGTCGTTAAATGAATGATCGAGATATATTCGCAAACTGATCTATCTGTTTCCTCGAATTGAATTTAATTGCGGAATGAAAAACACACATTCCTGAGTTGGAGTCTATAATTTTTTCGAAATATTAACCTTTTTTTTTTAAAATCAAATCATTTTTGGTATCTACTATTTCTTTGAGAAGTAGTTCGTTACAAGTTTTTCAAATTAAAACTCTGTCTACCTTTTTTGACAAGATAATAGTTGACATTCTGCACTGCACTGATTTAATAATATAGTTTCAGAATACGTAAAGGCGTTAAGTTTTGTGAAAGATCTGCTTTTGAACCAAACACGAAAACTTGGTTACATTTCCCTTTGGGTTTATAAAGTAAACATCCTTTAGGTGCTACTATCTTAGAAGAAGGTTATTCAGCTAAAAAGAGTACATTTTGTGTTATTTGTGAGCTACATTTTTAATTAATAATGGTACGTTTAGTGCATGTGAAGTATGTACTTTGTTGACGACTTTTTAATTACTTCCTCCAAATGCTGCAGAGGACAGTTTAAAAAAAATAGTTGATTCCAGTATCAAATGTTTTGGTATCTGTACAAAGTACGAGTCTATTCGTAATAAGTAAACATAAATTAAATTAACGGTTTGCCATGATGAGTTAGAGACAATTAAAAATTTACAAACAAAATTATCACATGCAAATTTCGTCGAGAGCGCGTTCGTACCCGTAACACTGACACGCGAAACTGTTTTAAAAATAGTCAATTTGTGACACCGCATGTTCCATTTGAATAATGCACGTCAAATTAACTGCTCCCGGATTAAATCGAGCTTTATACACGTCACCAACACATACTCTAATTTTAATGCTTCAAAAGGACTGGCATCCAGAGTGGCCGACTTTACTATTCTATGCTCTAGTTGAATAAATAATAGGTGGTGTTACGTTTCGTCGAGGCAAATGTACGAAATGTTTTAAGATTCTAAATAAACTAGCATCCTCCCAACTGTCGAGCTACAAGATGACTTCTTCAATATGTAAGTAATAATTATGCTTTACTTTGAGTTATCGATTAATGCAGTGCCTTCATTTCAAAACCAGCAAGTCCAAATTACTTTTGATTTTACGTAAATGTAAAAAAAAAACAAAAAACACGTCGAATTTTAAAACAAGGGGAAGGTTTAAAAATGTTATTCTGCTGTTTCCAAGTGGCATCCTTTAACATCCCCCACCCCTTCTTTAAAATGTAATACATCAAATGAAAACTTAAGAAAAATGCAAATCAGCCATTTAAAAAACAATTTATTCTATCGATTAATTTTGCAGATAACATTAAACATAGCGAAGTTACGACAGAAACTAAACTAAAGTTAATTACAAACAGCTCCTTAAATGTAATTACACTAACTGTTCAAAGTGTGCTCCGTTATTTTCAAAAAATTTTCGAACTCTTTGCAAATTTTTGCTAGTAATTCGTCTAAATTCTTCAGTTATTCTAAGCTTTACTTCTTTAATGTCGTTGGAAGGAGTTTTGTAAACTAACGATTTTAAATAGTCCCACAAAAAAAAGTCAAGTGGTGTTAGATCTGAAGATCTTGCCGGCTATTGAAAATTGTTCGTCTAGCCATTATTTTACAGCTGTGTAGCTGTAGCTGTGTGGTGTAGCTCCGTCCTGTTAAAAATATATATTTTATTTAATTGGAACCATATTTCCCTGTAAATCAACTCGTATTTCTAATGATTGAGTAATAAGTGGATCAATTTCATTTTCTAATTATTGTAGGTACAATTCTCCCGTTAGGTTTTGGTCAAAGGGGTCCAATTATCTCATTTCCTAGAATACCAGCCCGTACATTGATCTTCTCTGGAAACAGTATTATCCAGTCAAAACACGTAAGGATTTTCGTTATCCCAGTACCTACAATTATTTTCGTAAACAAACAAACAAACATTCAAGTAAAACGTTGATTCATTACTGAAACATATATTATCAACGAAATTTGCGTCTTTTTTATTTTTTGAGACATAGTTTCACAAAATTCAGCTCTGCGGTCATAGTTGTCTTCACTAAGCTGATGATGAATTTGTACTTTATAAGGAAAAAACTTTAACCTTCTGTTTTGCTTTGCTTTTTATTAATTCTTTGTTCTTCCATTAATAATCTGTTTTTTACGACATCTAGTGTGATATTTGTACTTGATTGACAGTACAAAATATCAAATGCAGTCACAACATGGTTATATGATTCTGATAAAAGTTGATTAATTATTTCTGATTCTTCAATATTCCCTCCATTGTTTTTAATGTCTAAGACTGTCTTTTCAAAATCAATAATAAAAGCTTGCATAGAATCTTTTTCTGTATACTTCATATTTCTTAATTTACTTTGTAAATGTACTAAATTTGCTATACCTATTTCAAGTAAGTGCTTTCTAATTTTTAAAATTTTAACACTTTCTTTATGGAACTAACAAACATATTTGTAAGTTCTGATACTTTTGGAATGAAATAGGTAGGATTTATAACAAAATGACCCAGTACTTCAATTTGTGCAGCTTCGTCTAAAATTTTAGAATGACGTCTGAACACATTATTTCACTATTGTCTTCCTATAATTTAAATAGTAAAATAAACAGTTAACATTCAAATCACATGTACAATAAACGAATGTAAACAGTAAATACTTGTATCAAGTAATACAATTTTATCAACTTACTTTTCTAAATCTGTATTACTCACATTTGGTGCGGTTTTCATTTTTTAAAACTTTATCGTTATAATAAAACAATATTTACGTATGATCTAACACAAAAACACAAATAACAAATGCGTTTTCACAATATTTCTACGTGTCTGTGCAACCCTGTGTTGAGGTTATATGATAATAAATTTTAGTTTAAAAAAAATATAAATTCGCTTTTAGAGTTAAAACGTAAAAAATAATTCTTAACATAAGAATAAAATTACTGACGAGAAAATTAATGTCACTGTTCTGTTTGTCATACAAAGCACGCACGCTTTTAGAACAGTGACATTAATTTTTTCGTCAGTAAACTATTCCATTTACCAAAAAAATTATATGTTTCCGTTTTGATATGTCAAACAATTTTAAAATGTAGTTTACGAATATCTTGATACAATTTAAAAAAATTATGTATTAAATGGTAAAAGCAGAGTGCATTGGCCGAGAATCGACTGCTCTGAAAAGAGCGCGTTTCAGCGCTGAATAGTGTGAGAATCATTGACCGCTCGTTCAACGTTACCCACTAAAAACTCTTGAGTGTGCTTTTTTGGGCTATTGTCTTTTGGTAGGAGACAATCTTACCCCTTGTACAGTGTGATATGTTAAAGTGTTATGTATGTGTGTGGTTTTCAGTTCAATGACTCGGGAGTTTTATGTTGGATGAGGGGGGACGGACGAAACATTAAGGAATACTACTTTTGAGATTTTTATGTTTGCCACTTTGATGACCTGGTATATAATCGAAATTCGATTTTATAAGCGCGTTTGGATGTCAATTTGCATTTTTCGAAAAAGATTTTATGACGATTTTCTATATACTTGGTGATCGTTTCGACTTTTAGATCTTTGTGTAAATCTGAATTTCGAATGTACCGGGGGGAATTTGTCATACGTTTTAGAATTTTATTTTGGGATATTTGAAGTTTTTGTTTCGAGGTTTTTGCTGCTTGACAGAAGGAAATGCCGCCATAAAGAAGTTATGGATGTATCATTTGTTTATAAATAAGTACTTTGTTTTTGAGATTTAATTTGCTTCTGTAATACAGAAGATTTCGGAGTCTGCAAGACATTTTGTTACAGCGGGTAATTTGCGAGTTTATGTGAGAGTGCCATGAGAGTTTTCTGTCTAAATCTATACCTAAGTATTTTACTGTGTTTGTATAAATAATATCTCTATTTTAAACCGGTAGTTGTGGCATATTTGGAGTTCTTTTTCAAAAAAAGAGAACAGCTTGTGTTTTTTCGGCGTTTAACTTGATTTTCCAAGTTTTTGTCTAAATTTTTATTTCATTTATTTGCCTCTGCATATTTATATGTAGAAATCTAAGATTTTTATGAGTGCTAAAGGCCGCTGTGTCGTCCGCGTACATAGCTAGCTCAGCTTTTGCTTTTTTCGGAGTATCTGCTATATAAAGATTATATAGAGTCCACTAAACCACCGATGCGATGAACTGTGTTAATATTTGTTCTGCGCGCATGCGTAGTTCACGCACTAGTTCTATCTCTCTAACTCTCACGCAAAGGATCCCATTTCGTTATTCTTTCTCTCTTACTCTCATGCAAAGGATCCCATTTTGTTACGTGACGATTTCTACCAAATTGCACTACCCGTAAGACACGTTAATGAACTTCGTTCCAATAAAGAAAAAGGCAGTAATACCGTATCGTTAAAATAAAGTTTTGTTTATTAGGTTGAACTTATCGCTTTTTTTAGTAATAACTGTATTTTATCAACAGTGGGTTCTATACATCTATAAATTAGATTACTTTGACCAACTAAGAGTATTAACAAACACATAAAAATTGTAACAATTTTGCTATGAAACACAGACTTGCGAAGAATACCTGTTTTGTCATTTTATTACAACTCGTAACTAAAGCGAGCACTGTGGATGATTTAGATCATCAAATAATATTAAATTTTTACAAAAAAACGTAAAAAATACGAAACGGTTTCAGTTCTTTTTGTAATTTTTTAATTTATAAATACATACATACAAAAAGTCACGTCTTTTTTTCGTAGAGGTAGGCAGAAAACACTTCTTTCCACCTGCTAAGATTATTACACACGTCTTTTGCTTCTTCCACTTTTATCAGCGCTTTTATACGTGCTCGTCAGTTGCTGGTACTTTTGACTGGCCTTTTTTTAAAACAATTTTGATCTTATTGAGATATATTCGCCGAGGTCGACCTCTACCGACTTGCAATTCACACTCGCCTTATAAATCTGTTTCGTCAATCTTCTTTCATCCATTTTTTCTACATGTAGAGAGTAAGTGCAATTTTAAGTTTTGTTTTATTTTTAATATTTACAGACTCCAAATTACGATCTCTTAAAATACTGATTAAAAAGATTATCACGCTAAAAATAAGTGTCCTACATACATTTTTTGTAATATAGCCAGTTTTGTTTTGCTGATAGCAATCTATGAAAAATTAACCTTAGAAACGTCCAAAGCATTGTATGATCCAAACAATAAATTTAAGATAACACCCATAGTGTTACAGTGTTGGTCTAGGTTGTCTAGATCGTCATTTAAGGATTGTGGCTTTGCAAGTAAGAGTTTCCTTAACACGGTCGACTAAAAATGATTGGTTCGGAATTTTACAACAATGAATCTTTATGGCATTAATATATCGCAGATATATATATATATATATATATATATATATATATATATATATATATATATATATATATAAGTGAAAATAAAGGTAGTTTATATTCATCATATTTTTTTTTTGAGATGCAGCTTTTCGTACTGTTGCCAAACTGTTGCCACTGTAAGTTTTTAAGGAAGTTTTTTGATACTTTATGTATTACAATTATTACAAACTGACGTTTTAAAGCTTACTGACATAAGTTACATTTGATGTTTCAATTTTGGTGCATACTAACTAGATTAATCAAGTCGCTTCATCTCGATTTTGAAAGTCACGGTGTCTAATAATATTTCTTGACATAAACATGTTGCTAACATCGCAAATTTAGCAAGCCAAAGTCTGGGTTTTCTGTAGAAAGTTAGCAAGTTTTTTACTCCTGATCAACTGTTGACGACGTACAAAGCTTAAATTCGACCTCTACTGGAGTATTGCTTGCACATTTGGGGTTCAAACCAAAGCATTATCTTCGTCTTTTAGATTTAATTCAGAAAAGGGCCATTCGGTTGATTAACAGCTCAACTCTTACAGATACCCTTCGCCCACTATAACATAGAAAAAGAGTTGCAGACCAGACATTAGTCTAAAGATATTTCCATGGCAGATGCTTTAGAGAAATAAAAACTCTTATACCACCACTGGCCACATTTAGCCGAAAAACTCGGCACGCTGATCAGTCTCACTCATTTACTTTCAAGATTGACACTACAAGGATCAATTTCCATCAAGAATCCTTCTTTTACAGGACTGCTACGAAATGGAACAAGCTTCCAAAATAAGTTTTTCTAGAAAACTATGACCTGCAACTTTTCAAAAAGCGGGTCCACAATCCTCACTTCCCTTTCTAATAGTCGCAGTGCGGGCCGCCCGTGGCCCACACGATAGGTCTACCCTTTTTGCGACTATTTTCAGTAAAAAAAAAATTATTATTTAATTTAATGGTGTAATATTTCAGGAAAATTTCGTAAAAATAAAAAAAATAGAATCGGGAAGATGTAATTGCATCGGTGGTTTGATATAAGAGAGGCCAGTACGATTATCCGTTTAGCACAGGACATAGAGGAATTCCAGTTGATGGTCGCCAACCTCCGTTGAGGAGACGGCACTTAAAGAAGAAGAATTGCATAACAACATATTTTTCCGTTCTAAACAATTTTTCATAATTAAAGTTTTCGATGTTGTCACAAATAAAGGTACTTTACTCTTGTACCAACTTTATATTTTTTTATTTAACTCGTGTACGAATGAAAAAATTTGACATCTGGTATTTGAGTTTTACGTTCTGGACTATGTTACTTTATATAAAAAATAATTTAAATTAATAAAGTTTCCCGTACGTTGCCAACTTTTTCAAACATACTATATATTAAAAAACATCACTTTCTAATTATTTGGTGGAAAATAAATAATCCAATAATGCTAAAAGGGTTGAGTTGTTATTCACCCTTACCGTTGTATTTCGTAAAATGTAAGCTTCTTCGTCTTTTTGTGTCTTATAGTGCAGCTAACATTGACGGCCTTTTAAATGAATTTGCAATATGAGTAAATCCCTTAAGGTATTTACAAAAGACCACTACTTTACTGCAAAGTAAATTTGGCACTACCATTTAAATAAAATTTAAATTTTATTATTGTTGAAATGAAGACAGTTTAGAAATAGAGTAAAAAAATGAAAATTTTACGTAAAGATATGGATTATTTATTAAGTTTTCAGTCAATACTTAACTTAACTAGAATGCCTAAAAATGCTACTTTTATTTTTTAGATCTTGTTTTCTTTCACCAGTAGGTAAATCTAAAAGAGTCGACCAAAAATAAGATGCAGGCATTTGACGATGAATTCATTTATTTTTTTAAATCATTTAACAATCGTCTATGTATAAATTATACAGCTATGGCAAAGCCACACGCTAATGTATAATCAGACTTGCAATTATACATTGAGTCATACACTATTTTTTTGTATCGATGCATCATAACTTAAGTTCATTATAATATTTTGGTGTATTCTATCGAATGGTTAGGCCGACACTTTATTCGACACATTTAATTTTTATTAAACGGAATTCTTGCTAAGTTCGCATTAAAAATAACTACGAAAATTAAAAAATTACCAGCTGAAGCCAAGTTTTTTTTTTTTATGAAAATAGTCACAAAAAGGGTAGGCTTATCGTGTGAGCCGCGAACAGCCCGCACTGCGACTATTAAATTATAGAAAGATTCTTAAGATTAAAGAAAGGAGAAGATTGTGGACCCACTTTTTAAAAAGTTGCAGGTCATAGTTCTCTGGAAAAACTGATTTTGGAAGCTTATTCTATTCCGTAGCAGCCCTGTAAAAGAAGGATTCTTGTTAAAGATTGGTCCTTGTAGTGTCAATCTTGAGAGTAAATGGGTGAGACTGATCAGCGTGCAGAGTTCTTCGGCCGAATGTGGCCAATGGTGGTGCAATAGTTTTTATTTCTCTGGAGCATCTGCCATGGAAATATCTGTAGAGCAATGACTGGTCTGCAACTCCTTTTCTATGTTCTAGAGGGTGAAGGGTATCTGTGAGAGTTGAGCTATTTATCAAACGAATGGCTCTTTTCTGAATGGAATCTAGAAGACGAAGAGAATGCTTTGGTGCTGAACCCCAAATGTGCGAGCAATACTCCAGTAGAGGTCGGATTTGAGCCTTGTACGTCGTCAACAGTTGATCAGGAGTAAAAAACTTTCTAGCTTTCCACAGAAAACCTAGCCTCTGGCTTGCCGACTCTCCGATGTTAGCAACATGGTCATGCCAAGACATATTATTGGACACCGTGACTCCCAAAATCGAGATGGAGGGACTTGGTTCAAGTGTTTTTCCGGACATTGTGATGGGATGATTTGAGGAATTCACTTTCTTGGAAAACGTGGCACTTTGTGTTTTTTGGGCGTTGAACTGAACAAGATTGTTGGTTCCCCACTCGACGATTGCTTTAAGATCTCTATTGATGGAATCAACCTGTTCCTGCCTGAGTCTATTTGTATCATTCACCGAAAGTGATTAATAGGATGTGAAAGTTGAGACAAGTGTGCTGTCGTCTGCGAAACTGTAAATGGGGTTCGTGGTGGTTTTCAAGGGGTCGTTATTGTGTAAAAGTAATAGGGTGAAAGACAAGATGAAACCCTGTGGGACCCCGGCATTAGTTGCATCAGAATAAATACCGTCAACTGCCACATGTAAGGAGCGATCTTGCATGAAGCTCAAGAGCCATTGGCGCAGTTTGGTTGGGAGACCGTAAGCAGATAATTTACTTTACAATGCCTGGTTCCAAACGCGGTCAAAGGCTTTAGATATACAAGGCTATTGCACGAGATTCACCAAACTTTTCAATAGTGTTTGTCCAGAGCTGAGTGACATAAGCCAGCAAATCTTCAGTAGACCGAAGTTGTCGAAATCCACATTGTCTGTCATGGATTATCTCAAATTTCTCCAGATATTTGATAAGTTCTGTGTTAATCGCTTTTTTCATAACTTTGGATATGACTGAGAGCAATGCAATAGGGCGATAATTTGCAGGAATAGTCTTCTTTCCTTTTTTCGGAATCGGTTGGACCTTAGAGTTTTTCCACATGGACGGAAATACACCTTTGCTGTATGATAACTTGAAGAGTCTACAAAGAACTGGGGTGAGCTCTTGAGCACAGGTCTTCAGGACAATTTTTGGAATTCTATCTGGTGCTACTGCCTTATTGGAATCAAGATTTCGTAGGATTTTCCTGATAGTGCGATGGCGAAGTTGCATTTAAATCCCGTGAAATCTAGGCATTTATAAGGGCAAGTATTGGCTAATCCGGCAGCAAAAACAAAGTTGGCTAGAAACTAATAGCATGAGGCACAGCAAGAGAATGATAAAGCGACCAAACCTTGCAATACTCAGGCGTTGAAGCTGGACAGGAAAAAGCTCAGGAGCTCGTTACGGGGCACTATTGTCTAAGGATGCTTCTGCGTAACATGGGCATATTTTTTGAGAGTATAGTATGCAGAATATGTGGGAATGGAAAGGAAACATTATCCCACGTCATATTTTACTATGACGCCTATAAAGTGGCGCTTTCGGCATAAAGATGACACGGCTCAGATTGATGAGGAACGGGCTGAAAACTTAATACAATGACTGTTACATTTAAGTGTAATGTTTAACCTCGATCAAGCTTAGTCTAAAGCTGCTAACCCGCTTTTTACCAAAACAAAAATGGATTAAGCAAAATCAAACTCAAAATATTGACGAATCGGTAATGTAAGGGTATGGGAACGTATATATTGTGTACATTTCGATCATGTTTTCACAGACGCTGACATCTACTATTGCGATAAATGTCGCAAGTATCTTAAACGTACCTTAAGTGTTAAAGTGCTATGTCTGGTCCGTCCTGTTGTATGGTGTCGAAGCCTGGACTCTTAAAGTAACCTCGACAAACAGATTGGAGGCATTTGAAATGTGGACTCTTAGAAGAATGTTTAGGATCCCTTGGACAGATCTGGTAAGAAATGAAGAAGTCTTTAGAAGAGCCGGTCTGACCAGCCGTGAACTATTCGACGCCATTAAGAAGAGAAAGACATCCTATCTGGGTCACATCCTGCTTGGTCCTCGTTACGAATTCCAACGTCTTATCCTCCAAGGAAAAATCGAAGGAAGAAGGGGAATAGGAAGAAAAAAACTTTCATGGCTCAGGAACATTCGACAATGGACAGGAATACACGACTTTATGTCTCTCCAAAATGCTGCTCTAAATAGAGAAATCTGACAGGATGTAAATAGACGGTCGCCTACGCAGGAATCTGCTTGGCACTTTAAGAAGAAGAAGAAGTGTTAAAAATGTCGAGATTTTATAAATCTTCGTCACTATGGTATATTCATTTTATTATATTAATTAAGTTGTCTTAAAGTAAATTTAAATATTAAACAAAATTTGATTAATTTAACAATTCATATTAAATTTGATATAAATATTGTTTATTGAAGCCGTTACCTAGCAACTTTTATACGCGCTTCGTGAAATAAAGACCCGATTATTATGGATGGTTTATGATGCATGCATACTAAAAAATAGTTTTACATAAATCTGGTTCACAATGTTGGTGTAACAAGGCAAAAGATAAAATATACGTATTGTCTAATTTCGACAAAAAGATCTCTATTTTTTTTTGGTATGTTGCCACGTTTTATTCGTTCTCTATAGAGTACTCTGCCAGCGGTCTCTCTACTGGCAAATTATACCCGAGCTTAGCCTTAGAGGGTAAAAGAAAAAAATATATATAAAAGTGAGCCGCGCCACCGACTTAGACGGTTCAAGCCGGAAACCCCTAGGTCTTATAGGCACTAGCAGAGCAACACGATAAACAACTGAGATTATGGTGAACCAAATAAATAAAATTATAGCTAAAATATATTGGATACTTTACTTCTACAATAAATCAAAGTACACAGCTCAATAACAAAATTATAACAAATATAGTCAAAATCAACAGCTAAAAATAAATCAAAGTACACAGTTCAATAATAAACTTATAACAAATATAGTCAAAATTAACAGCCAACAATAAATCAAAGTACTCAGTTCAATAATAAACTTATAACAAATATAATCAAAATCAACAGCTAACAATAAATCGAAGTACTCAGTTCAATAATAAACTTATAACAAATATAATCAAAATTAACAGCTAACAATAAATCGAAGTACTCAGTTCAATAATAACATTACAACAAATATAGTCAAAATCAACAGCCAACAATAAATCAAAGTACTCAGTTCAATAATAACATTATAACAAATATAGTCAAAATTAGCAGCTAACAATAAATCAAAGTACTCAGTTTTGGCATATTAACTAATGCAATAAATAGTTTTTAATAATGTATTATATTAATGAATTAAAACAAAACTTAATCGTGGTGTCAAAAATAAGTCACGTCGTTAAATATTTAAAAATAAATCACTTGTAACCTTTGGGTATACGAATGCACTACTCCTGTGGCCGGTTTGGTTATGGAACGGCACCTGCTAATTAACAATGGCTTCCCTCAAATAAATCCCGCATGCGGTTATTTTAACTCGACACCAAAATCCAAAATATCAACAACGAAGGTAAGATAGAATGGTCAAGTTAAAAATTAAATGGTTTTTCTTCAAAATCCAATCAAGATGACCCAAATACAGCCAGATATGAAAAGAAAACCGTAGAGGCTCCGCACACTTGTTAATATCACACCGTCCCAAAAATTCTCGCCACACCATTCCCAAGACTGTTACCACACGACTAGCTCCCAAGCCGGATATCAAGTAAAATGACACGGAACCGACGTTAACCAACAATATTCGCAAGTCCATGCTCCACACCAAAAATCGCGCTCGTCCTTGTTGATAGCCAGCCCCATCCACACAGAAATGCAAACCAAACAATAATATAACCGACAACACACAACAATCGAGGCCAAAAACCAAAGTAAAATCTAATAACGAAAACACCCTTACTCTATCTCCAGCGAACAACAAAAATGCCACAGCCATTAACAATCGAATCCTATCACAACAAGGTATGCAACACTATTTACAACGAATGATATATTTAAGTTACAACAAAATACGGTACGCGACACCATTTACGAGTACCTGAGGAATACAAAACTATCAGAGACACAATTATAATGGAATGGTAGAAGGGAAAAAAAGGCACGTTACAATGTATAAATCTTTAGTACTGATTTATGCAGGTAGTGATCATAAAATACTAAGAACGCGAATAAGAATAAAGACCAAGGCTGAAAAAAGAAAACTCATAGATGGTAGAAAAAAAAATGGTAAATACAGACGAACTGAAACAGGAAAAGACAGAATTAAAACGAAAACTGACAACAAGCATTGAACGAATAGATAAAGAGTCAAAATTAGAAACGCTAAACACAAATCTAACAAAAACCATACTATCAGTTGTGCAGGAATCAACCCAGAATAATAAAGATAAAGTGCAACAACTCAACAAAGGGACCCAAGATATAATAAAAAACCAAACACATTATAGAATAAAACTTACTGAAATGAGCAAAACAATTAAGAAAAAATAAAGAGAAGATATAAGGCAGTACAAAATAACAAAGATAAATGAAACGTTACAAAAGAGAAAAGGCCTGCGAGATTTGAAAAGGAAAATAGGTGAAATTAAATAACAAAACTAACTAATGACGAGAACGAAGAAATTACAGAAATTCAGAAACAACCATAATAATAGAAAATTATTACCAAACGCTATATGAATCAAAATCAAACCCACCACCAGGAAAAGAAGAAAAATGAAAATTGATAATTAGATCTAAAGATATACCTGAAATAACAGAGAAAGAAATAAGAAATGCAATGAATACCATGCGAAATAGAAGAGCCGCAGGATAAGATGGAATAGTATTGGAAATGATAAAGTATGAAGGAAAACCCATCATATAATTGCTGGAAATAATTTTTAATAAGTGCATAAAAATAAGTGAAGTAACGACAAGATGGTTAAATGCTCTCATAATACTAATATTAAAAAAAAAAGTATAATTAAAAAACTATAGACCTATTAGCCTGCTATCAGTCCTTTATAAGCTGTTTATGAAGATAATCACATTACCGCTAACAAAAAACTGGACGGCTATCCGCTCCGGGAACGGGCAGGATTTAGAAAGGGTTATAGCACCATAGACCATATTCAAGCAATAAGAACACCAATCAAAAAATCAATCAAATACAAAATGGCAATTTGGATCGCAATGGTAGACTACGAGAAGTCATTTGACTCTGTGAAGATATGGGCAATCCTCAACGCTTTAAGCAACAACAGAGTTAATGATCGATACGCAAAACTCATTCAGTATATATACGATAACGCAACATCTCAAATAACAAAAGAAATAAAAACACAAAGAGGAAATAGACAGGGAGATTCTATCACACCCAAAGTTTTTCACTTTGGCCCTCGAAAACATGTTTCGAGCATTGCAGTGGGAAGATAAAGGGGTGACAATAGACGGCGAAAAACTCAACAACTTGAGATTCGCACACAATGTTGCCTTAATAGCAAATGACAGAGAAGAATTAAAACAAATGCTATTAGACCTAAATTCAAAGTCAAAAGAAATCGTACTAAGAATAAATCTAACAAAAACGAAATACCTCAAATGATAGGTATGAGGAAATTACTTTGGATAATAAGACTATAGAAAAGGTTGAGTCGTATATATACTTGGGACAAAAAATCGAACTATCTAAACATAACGTAAAGGCAGATTTAAACAGACGATTGTCCTTAGCATGGGCAACATTTAGACGACTACTAACAGTTATTAAATCTCGTCTCGTCAAAGTTCGCTTTTATTCTTTGATACTTTCACCGGCGAACGGTGACACCGGCATCTTTTGACCTTTCTAACTGTAGCACGTTATAATTGTCTGTTATAATTATTTCACAATTATAGTAGAGGGATCTCTTCATAAACTTTTATATCGTGTAATGAAGATCCCGTTTGTGTTAAGAACTAATCTTCTTTAAGTACAATCTTTGTTACGAAGGTTGACAATAATCAAGACTACAAGTATTTTTAAGACCGCAAATCTAAAAAACTACTTAATATTGCAGTTGAACCATTCCCTCAGATTTCGCAACCATGAGTGACGTCTGTTGTGATCACAGATTGCAACACTTCGGTTGATCCTTCATTGGTTTTGTTAAATTTTATTTTTTTTATTTAAATCATTCTCAAGCCGTCCCTAAGCGCCCTTAGTCAATTCATTTTTGTTTTGAAGTTTTCAGCGACCGATGGTTTTTTTCTGTTATTTAAGGATTTATTTTTTATATTTTTCACGGCATTGAATTAAAATTCAATGTTTGTAGTGTTTGTAATGCATTGTGTTTTTGAAGAAAAAAAAGTTTTACTTTTAAATAAAACGTTTAAAAACCAGTAACTTGTAATTGATTTCAGTCCACTATTATTAAAGTTAAGTGCAAATTACTCCATTGTACAAAAAGGGGAATTACTACCCCCGATTCCTACAGCGTCTTTTACCTACATTTCTTCTCCCTTGTATTTATCCTTGCATTATTAATCGTAGTAAGTGGTAATTCTTCCCCCCTCATAAATGTCCCAAGTATTGCAGTTTTCGTTTTTTGATATTAATTACGATTTATTTGTCCTTTTTTACCTTTCTCATGACCTCTATGTTTGTAACTTTATCAACCCAAGGTATTTTGAGTATTCTGCAGTATATCCATAGTTCGAATGCCTCCAAGTTTCGATTGTTTGATTTATTCAATTTCCATGTCTCCACACCATAGAACAGCACTGATAGGACATAACATCGTATTAATCTTATCTTTAGGTTAATACTGAGATCACTGCTACAAAATACACGCTTTATCCCCATAAAAGTTACCAAGTTACTCTTGCCTGTGCTATCCTAGATTTTATTTCTTTAGAGTAGTCGTTGTTCTTATTTATAATGATCCCTAGATATTTGTATCTTCTTACTATTTCTATCGGTTAATTGTTAACGTAGATATGCTCATTGTTTGCTGTTGCCTTCGTTATCAGCATAAATTTGGTCTTCTTTGTGTTTAGTGACAACCTTCATTCGCTGTGGTTATTTTATT
The DNA here is from genome assembly GCA_950111635.1 of Agelastica alni. NCBI lineage: Eukaryota > Metazoa > Arthropoda > Insecta > Coleoptera > Chrysomelidae > Agelastica > Agelastica alni. The sequence goes on along the minus strand of OX467712.1, from coordinate 51,631,882 downwards.
GACTAATATTTGTAGATATTCCAATTTAGTTACTATAAGAATAGTATCATCCGCATATTTTATGTTATTTATTAACTTTTATTTCTCTTGCCTTCTCTGCCAGGGCTTTACTTCTTATTTCTTCCGAGTAAATGTTGAAAAGTGTCGATAAAAAACACATCCCTGTCTAACTTCTCATTTAATTTCGACTTCTTTTCAATGAAATCCTTCTACTCTTACAACTGCTTTCTGATTAAAGTTCATACACACATACATACTGTTACGATTTTTGTGGGTAGAAGTGAACGACGACTGGGTTTAAACTGATAACTGATTTATTTCAACGAACACTAACATTTATAACAGACTAATTTATAACAACTATTTTTTTTTGAGGTTATGAACGTAACGCAACTTCGTATTCGACTGACTGCTGCCATTAGCTGGCCCTATATATATATATATATATATATATATATATATATATATATATATATATATATATATATATATATATATATATATATATATATATATCGTATTTGGGTTATTCGAGAACTTTCTGGAACTATCATTCTCTTGTCATCTCTCTCCATCAGATAGCATTCAGGATATTCCATCTTTCTCTGTTCATGATCATTTACGAACAATCTAGAACTAACTGGAATGTCCAATACATGAGGATATTTTGATATCGGCGATACTTCTTCATGAAGTAATAGGAGTAATAAGGTCCATTTCGGCAATATGATGTTTGATGAAAATAACATGGCACCGTCTTCTCTCTTGGATTCGCCTTGGGATTCCAACAACATACCAGAATTTCAACTCCGGTAAATCTGAATACATCCTCCAGCATATTCCGGACAATCCTCCAGTTTAGGCCATCCAAACCACAAGCCAGCTTTGGAACAGCTACTTTCTGTATTCCTTCTTTTAATACAGCGCTTCGCAGGTCGACCAATGCATCACAGAGGTTCTTGTAGGATGGTTCTTGGAAGTGCCTCTCCTTAGTTGTCAGATAAAAGAGCGGTCTTTTTCCTTCAGGACTGATATCTTCAACTTTCAGAGCTCTACCGATGGGCTTTGTTGTTGAAGCTCTTCTAGCTTGCCGAATCTTTTCCGGAACTCATTTGCTATTCCTCAGAACATCTAAAGGTCCTGGGCTATACAGTGGGCTAGTGCATATTCTACAGGGGTGGTAAAAAGGTCGCGCTGCTCTTCTTTAGTGACTTCAAATCTTGCCTTCGATGAACCGCTGTATACTCCCATGAAGTCTTCGAAAGTGAGCTCCTCTTCGTCTTGCAGTTCTACTTACTGCACTTGTTGATCTAGCGTTCCCTCGAATGGTGCAAGTCTGTTGAAGTGAACGACTTTTGGTTTGCCATTGGGAACTTTGCTGATGCGGTAGATAATGTTGTTGATCTTTTTCTTAACGCGGTAGGGTCCTTCCCAAGATTTCTGCAACTTTGGGCATAGTCCTCGCTTTCTCTGGGGATTGTGGAGCCACACCAAATCACCTTCTGCGTAGCAATTGCCATCAGCTCTGATATCACAGCGTTCCTTCATTCGCTCGCTGGAGATCCAAAGATTAGAACATACCAATTCGTGTATATCGTTCATCTTCCTCCTCAGGTTCGTTATGTAATCTTCACCTGCCACGTCTTCGCCGGGTCTGCATCCAAATACCAGGTCACATGGAAGCCGCATCTCTCGCCCAAACAGCACCTTTGCTGGAGTCTGTCCTGTAGATTCTTGCACTGCTGATCGGTAGGCCATCAGAAAGAAGGGCAAATGTTGGTCCCATTAATGCTGATCCACGACTTTGCAGAGGTACTTTCCTACAGTCCGGTTCATGCGCTCCACCATTCCGTCTGATTGAGGATGTAGTGGTGTTGTTCTGGTCTTTCTGATTCCTAGCCTTTCGTTCATTGTCCGAAATACTTCACTCTCGAAATTTTGGCCTTGGTCAAAGTGAAGATCCATTGGCACCCCAAAATGACTAATGAGTTCTTTCATTAGTACACCTGCGACAGTAACTGCCTCTTGATTAGGAATGACATACGCCTCCACCCATTTTGTGAAGTAGTCCATGCAAACCAGAATATATCAAATGCCATCATCGGTTATCGGAAATGGTCCAGCAATGTCTATGTCAATTCTCTCCAACGGGCTACCCACTTTGTACTGCCTCATAAGGGCCCTAGGTTTTCGCTGTGGCCCATTACTTGCGAAACAGACGGTGCATTTACGGCACCATGCCCTGAAATCATCGCTGTAGTTCACCCAGTAGAACCGCTCACGAACCCTCTGCAGAGTCTTGTTTACTCCTAGATGTCCCCCTGAAGTCCCGTCGTGTAAGTAGCGCAGTACCTCCGGAACTCGGCTTCTCGGAACCACTAGCTGCATTCGATGATATGACCCGTTCTCGTTTTCAAGTTTCCTCTTCAGCAGGCCTTCTTTTAGTAGCAGATTCCCACTGACCCCAGTAAGCCTTCAAGGTTTGTGATAATGGAGCCACTTCTTGCGACGATCTGCTTCCTTCCATTCCCGGAGTTTACGAAGCTCTTGATCCTTTTCTTGCTCCTGTTGAGTTGCTGCTGGCAACCAATCATCACTGACAATAGTAGTTCTGTTGATAGATGTTTCCTTAACCTCCAGATGACTACAATGTGGACATCCAGGCGGACAGGGTCGTCTGGACAAGGCATCTGCATTCTTATGGCTTATCCCAGCTCGATGTTCTATCACGAAGTCATACTCCTGTAGCCTCTTAATCCAACGAGCTACCTGGCCCTCGGGATTCTTGAATTGTAGGAGCCACTTCAACGCTGCATGGTCTGTTCCTATTGAAGTTGTAACGTGCCTATTTTTCCCTTCTACAGTTCCATTATAATTGGGTCTCTGATAGTTTTGTATTCCTCAGGTACTCGTAAATAGTGTCGCATACCGTATTTTGTTGTAACTTAAATATATCATTCGTTGTAAATAGTGTTGCATACCTTGTTGTGATAGGATTTGATTGTGGCTGTGGCATTTTTGTTGGAGATTGAGTGTGTGTTTTCGTTATTAGATTTTGCTTTGGTTTTTGGCCTCGATTGTTGTTTGTTGTCGGTTATATTATTGTTTGGTTTGCATTTCTGTGTGGATGGGGCTGGCTATCAACACGGACGAGTGCGATTATTGGTGTGGAGCATGGACTTGCGAATTTTGTTGGTTAACGTTTATTCCGTGTTATTTTTCTTGATATCCGGCTTGGGAAGTAGTCAGTCGTTTGGTGGCAGTCTCGTATCGTGCAGTAATTTGATTAACCGCTTCCTTTCACGTTTATTAAGAGGACCGCTTGCAGTAGAGACCATTTCTTTGAAGTCGAACACTCCTTTGTTGGTTGTCTTCTCATGCTGAATTATCGAGGCCGCTGTAGAACAGATTCCAATCTTCGTTCCCTTGATAACTGTCAAAGGATGGTTGTTGACGTTAATCAACCGGACCGGGACAAGCTCCTGTGATGTCAGTAAAGCCTTGCCGACTAGCACAACACGGCTGACCTCTTCGTCATGGTTCCAAGGTTCCATAATGATTGGGCTACCCCTTTCAAACGTGCCAACGATCCGGGCTGCTACGATCGTTTTGCTTCTTTCTGGTAGCAGTACGTCCTCTGCTAACATTACTCGGGCCGAGATATCTTTCCGTGAATGTAGAAAGATCTCCTCGGCACCCACCTTGATGGTTCTTTTTCCGAAGTCCAGTTGAATTTAGTGTGCGCCCATAACGTCCATTCCCAGAATAACATCTTCCTCGATATTTGCCATAATAGCTCGATGTGGAAATTTGAAGTTCCCAATTGTAATTTCCACATCGATTTCACCATGAACTGTTGCAGCTTCGCCCGTGGCCGTTTGTAAACGCCATCTCTAACTCACAAGTCGCTTCTTTGGAGATTTCAGGAGACCATGATGTAGGATGGTCCTCGTTGCACCAGTATCCACCAACAGTGCGCACTTCTTTCCGTCGATCAGGCCGTCTACATAGATGCTGCCATTGTCACGTTGTACATACGCCACGATGATGAGGGGGTCCTTATTATGGCGGGTCGAAGCTGCCCACTTCAGGTCGATCCGTTTTAGTTTTTTCTGCGGCTGTGAGGAAGATGATCCTTCCCCAGCAACCCTCTTGGCTTGCTTACAAGCTCTCTGGAGGTTTCCCAGCTCCCCACAATTTCAGCACCGGACTGATTTCTTTGTGTTATTAAAGAAACTCTTTATTTCGCTCTGTATGACATCATTTAAGCACTCATGAGAATCTGTTCTGTTCTGTTATCTTCGTCATCCATCGCACGAACTCTTGCAGTTCCACATGAGGCTTCTGTGACTGAAATACCTGCTGCAAATGTTCCTGACCATATCGCATGTCGAGTCGTTTTATGAGATGATCGTAGCTCTCGGCCTCACTCTCTGGAATTGCTTGCAGGATGTTTAATGCATCACCTCGTAGAGCAACTGTTAGAGCTACCGCCTTGTCCTTTAATGTCCACCCATTTGCTTTGGCAGCTGCTTCGAACTGTTTCAGGTAATTCGGCCACGATGTCTTTCTGTCTAACGTAGGCGGCTTCACTCGATTTACGGTAGTTATTGTGTCGGGTTCCAATTTCGTCACGAGTTGTTCATGTTCCTCAGGCTTACCCAGTGTCCGGTGTTTCAGTTTCAACTTCAATTCTTTTATCTGGCCCTGAAGATTATTCCTATATTCCTATATTTCTTTTATTTCTTCTTTCTGGGCTACAATCTAATCTTGCTGTTCGGAAATCTGCGCCGAAATTTTCTCGCGTTGAGTAGTAATCAGGGCCACGATGTTTTCCTGCTGAGCCGCCATCTGCGCCGACATTTCCTCACGTTGAGCAGTTATTTGAATTTGGGCAAAGATCTTGCCCAAACAAACAAATCACAAATCCCACTTCTGATACCAATTGTTACGATTTTCGTGGGTAGAAGTTAACGACGACTGGGTTTAAACTGATAACTGATTTATTTTAACGAACACTAACATTTATGACAGACTAATTTATAACAACTATTTATTTATTTTTTTTTTGAGGTTATGAACGTAACGCAACTTCGTATTAGACTGACTGCTGCCATTAGCTGGCCCTGTATATATATATATATATATATATATATATATATATATATATATATATATATATATATATATATATATATATATATATATATATATATATATATATATATATATATATATATATATATATATATATATATATATATATATATATCGTATTTGGGTTGTTCGAGAACTTTCTGGAACTGTCATTCTCCTTTCATCTCTCTCTATCAGATAGCATTCAGGATATTCCACCTTTCTCTGTTCATGATCATTCACGAACAATCTAAAACTAACTGGAATGTCCAATATAGGAGGATATTTTGATATCGGCGATAAGGCAGAGACCACATCCTTTCACTTGCTACGGTTCTTACACATATCTTTTGCTTCCTCTACTTTCATCAGTGCTCTCATACATGCTCGTCGGTTGTTGGTACTCTTGACCTGGCCTTTCTTCAAAACAATGTTGATCTAACCGCGAGATGTTCGCCGATGTCGACCTCTATCGACTTGTCCATTCACACTTACCTTATAAATTTGTTTCGCCATTCTTTCTACGTGTCCAAACCATCCAAACATTCCTTTATCTATCTTTGTAACCACATCTTCTTTTACACCACAGCGTTCCCTTATCTTACTATTCTTTACTCTATTTAACCGGGTCACTTCGGCTATACTTCTCAGACTACATAAGTGTGGGAACCAACACACCTCTATGCACAACTAGACGTGCCTTTTTTGACAGTTTTTGGCTGTTCATAAAGCTATACAGTACCCTATTCATTTGTTTTCCTGCCAACACCCTTCGCTTAATGTCACTGTCATACTTTGCATCTCTCGTAAACTTTAAACCCAAGTATACAATTTCATTTACTTGTTTCACTCTTTCTTCCTTGATCAAAACTTCACAGTTTGTCATGCTTTCTTCTCTTTCAGAGCATCAAGCATAACATTAACCATCGCCTGCAACTCCTCTTCATATGACGCTAATATGACTTGATTATCGGCGTAAAGAAGGCATTTGACGATTAAATCATTCATTTTCAATCCATACGCACTTTCTTTCAAATCTTTTAAAAAATCGTCTATGTATAACTTAAACAGCCATGGCGAAGCCACACATCTCTGTCTCACACCTTTAAAGTAAAGATTTGTAATTATTTCAATGTCCCTTGTATTCAATAATTTTGCCTTGAGAAGCTGGATGAGATGATCATGACGTATTTTGTCGAAAGCTTTGTTGTAATCGACAAAGCATTATTATTCTGTTATGTATCACCTTTAAGGAAGTTTTTAGTGTATGTTCAATAAGGCTAATTGTTTGGTGATTAGTGCAAAGTTTTGAAATGTGTCTTCGAAATAGTAACAAATGTTGATATGAGCTATCGTTGGGAATGATTCCAATTTCATATATAACGTAGAGATTTAATAAACTTGCTTGATTGAACAGGGTTAAATTGTTGCTCTTAGGTCTTCCACGTTGTACTTACGTTGCACATGTGGTTTCTGACATTTTTTACAATTTGACTTTTTTTCTTCTTTTTTTCTTCATACGTAGAAATGCCACTGGCGAGCGCGAGAATAAAGGACGAGAATGTCATTTGAAATTCAGCCACTTTCAGGGCAAAGCAAAATATGCGGGGACTGAACATTTTTTGTAATCAAAAATTTAATAATCTTTAAGTTTCCTTTATTTTTTGTGGCAGCATTTTGATGATGTTTTAAAATAATTGATGCTTTTGACATATTTATTTAATTTACAATTATTAACTTAAATATCTATAGAGCTATAATAATAATTACGTTATTAAAAAAATAGTATGTAATACCTTTTCCATTAATATACTAATGCCTTAACGTACCCATTTTTTTTTAATACTAGTATCCTTTCCATGACAAAATTCTCTTAACACATTTTTAATCATTTGGGAGTTATAGTGTAAATGGTTTCTGTAATAATTCTTTCCAAATGTTGTACGTTTGTAAACGGTTCTTGTTGGTATACCTATTCTTTCAAAAAAAAACCCAAAAACATAATCCAAAGGGTTAAATCAGGTGACCTAGCTGGCCAAAATATCTCTTAAATATCTATGGATTAATTTTTCATTAAACGTATTTTTCAGATATTGCCTTACTTCCAACGTATTATGACATGTTGCGCCGTCCTGCTGGTACCATTGTTGCCGTTCGTTTATTGGTAGGTCATCAAGAAAATCAAACAAGTCATCAAATTTTTGATAAAAGAGTTAACTTTTTATTAGTTAACACTAATTTACACTTGAATAAATTTTTGTGAAAACAATTTTAAATTTGGTATGTTACTATTTGGTAAAATTCACATTTTACGATATACCTCGTATATGACTTGTAAATTCCGATAGCTGATGGTTGCATTTTAGGTTTTAGACCGTGCAGAACTTTTTATAAAGAATAATTTTTTTTGTAAAATTAATAATTAAAAAGATTCCTGTTGAAAATTAGTACCTCCAACTGTACAATTCCTTTCTAAGAAATTCCTTGATTTTTAAAAGTACTCAGTACAGCCCTGACGCCGACAAAAAATTAACTAAAAGTCACGCATTCATTACGTGGAAATTAGCATTCGGATATAAACAAAAGTTCCCGTGCAATTTAGAACACGTGCATTTATTATGCCAGAACATTCCGAAATCGTCGCGCGCAATTCTTAGCAACCAGCTGTATGGTCAGTGACCAATCAAAAACGCTGAATTTAAGAAGCCACATTCGAAACAGTTTCCGGTTTCTCGCCCTTTTTCGTATATCATCAGCCGAGGCATGAACACCTCTATCGTTCAGAGCACTGCTTTAAAACACCACGTGGTAAAGTGCACATCAATATAGTAATAAAAAATACATCAAATTAAAAGCTAACAACCAGTGAAATTATTCCGAAGATACAGAAGGCTTTAAACTGTAAGCTCCATGTATTAAAGTTAACAATATATTAACGATGACAGGTGTGTTATTTTATTTAACTGTGATAACAAAATTCACGGCGATAAAAAGCAGTAAAACCTTTAGCCTATAGTAGTAAAAAAAACAGATCGAGCCAGTGTTTACTGAGTTATCGAAGGATCCAACATCTACGCAGTGAACGACGTCGTCGAAGAGCAAGTGAGTTAACAGGCCATAGAGGTTCCGGTGGTGAAGCTGCCCATACCTCAGACCTTTCTACGCTCTTTACTCCTCGTCGGTCGGCACCGGCGCGCAAATCCCATGAGATTCGAACTTAAGTGGCCACACTGCATGAGCTTTTACAAATTATCCTGATGTTTTGTGATAATGTGGGGTTTACTTGTAACATTTTTATTTAAAGGAGTTGCTTTTATAATTTTTTTTATTTTTATTATAAAAACTTTACCGCACTATTGGGTATATTTATATTGTTTTCTTAAAAATAACCATCATTTTTGTCTTTTCTGTAGGTATTTATCTTAAGGCCAATTGCATTTCCCTTCTTTGTAAGTACATTAATAGGGTTATAAAGCTCTTTTTGGCTATTATATATTTTAATGGTGATACTGTGTATTATTCACAAATCTTCCGTTTATTTTATACCTTCTTAGATGTTTTCTAATAAATCTTTTCTAAGTATATGTTAAAAAGAGTTGGAGAGAGCACGCAATCCTCTATTCTTGCTTTTTCAATAGAAATGCTGATAGATAATTTATCTTTTATTTTTTTTGTAAGATTTAAGAAAAAGTTCCTTGGGAAATCTCTTCTCAAAAAATTTATAAACGAATAAAACTTATTGTCTATTTAATAATTTCGTTTTGATTTCGTACTTTACTTGATTCTTTATTTTTATTTTTATCTTCTGCTTTGTTTTACAACAAATCAATACGGAGTGAAAATAATTTAGAGTATGGCTTTGCAAACGCAGTAAACTACCCTTGCATAAAATCCAAAGTATGTAAATGTTTGTCTTACAACCGAGAAGCACTGGAGTGCCTGGATCCACTGTATTTTTCACAGGAATTGAGATTTTTACTATTTTGGTTTGCAAATTTAATCCGTTTAAAAGAAAATAACCTCACGTTCAGATCGTGCAGCAGATGGACAAATGAATAATTCAATTGATGGACTTGATGGGATGTAGGACAGCGCCAAATGTTCGACTGAATATTAATAAGACTCTAACTAGTCTTACAAACATTATCTGCTCGCAATTTCTGGAAGTTATATTTAGGCTGAGGCGATAAACTTGCTCATTCACCAAATAATTACCTAATAGCGAAAAAGTTGAAGTCTCGTGATTTATTGGGAATGTTCCTTACTATCATTCGTTACAATGAATAATTTGGGTAAGAATTTGGAAATGGGATCCATCATATTTTCGTTAAAAAAACATCAAAAAATTAACCTCTTTTAAATGTTTTTTTTAAGGTACACAAGTGCAGGGCCCATCCGGATACATAAGTGAAAGTTGCAATGAAAGTGACATTAGTAGCGTTAAACACTATAAAATTGTGTAAGGCTGTAGGCTATGACAGGCAGGCTGTACAGACAGGATTACGGTTAAAATGCGTCACAGAAGACTGGTACAAGGCTGTTATACTTCCGCTTTACAACGAAAAGCAGAAAAGCAGAACTATAAGAATTACTAAGGTAAAAGTTTTCTCAGCATCGTCGGCACACTGTATGCAAAAGTAGTGACGAATAAAACTGATGAAAAGATAAGATATACAAGCAGGATTAATAACAGCAAGGAGATGAAGATATTAGAAGTACAAACAGGATTTGAAAGAGCAGGGAAATGTATTGACTAGGTCTTTTTATTACGAGGTATAGTCAAAAAGTTCTTGGCTGGAAGTCAAAAGGTCCACTGCGCTTTCGTAGACTTGAAAAAGGCCTATGAAAGAGTGGTGGGGAATGAATTGTGGTTGACATTATCTATGTATGGGGTAAGCGGTAGTTTGATAGCAGTATTAAAATCACTTTAGTAGAATTCCACTATTTATGTCAGGATAAAATGAGCGTATGGATTAAAAATGAATGATTTAATCGTCAATCCTCCTTTACGCCGATGATTAGGTCATATTAGCAGAGATAAGTAGTCTGAGAAGTATCGCCGGAGTGACTGGATTGGATAAAGTAAAAAATGTTGTTTGTATACTTGGGTTTAAAGTTTACGAGAGATGCAAAGTACGACAGTGACATTAAGCGAAGGGTGTTGGCAGGAAAACAAATGAATAGGGTACTGTATAGCTTTATAAACAGCCAAAAACTGTCAAAAAAGGCACGTCTGGCTGTGCATAGAGGTGTGTTGGTTCCTACACTTATGTAGTCTGAGAAGTATAGCCGAAGTGACCCGGTTAAATAGAGTAAAGAATAGTAAGATAAGAGAACGCTGTGGTGTAAAAGAAGATGTGATTACAAAGATAGATAAAGGAATGTTAGGATGGTTTGGACACGTAGATAAGTGTGAATGGACAAGTCGATAGAGGTCGACATCATCGAACATATCGCGATTAGATCAACATTGTTTTGAAGAAAGGCCAGGTCAAGAGTACCAACAACCGACGAACCTGTATATAGATTACCCTTTCGGATATTGCTTTCATGGTCCTTATACTGTGTATTATTATTTCAACGCCTCCTAGGGTGTTCTATTTATTTTATTTGTGGAAGAGGACATGTCCAGATTTCAAAGTTACACAATCTCCTCCCCTGCGCTTTATATCTGATATTCCCAGAATATTCCATTTAATTTTATCCATTTCGTGTTCCAATTCGATCAGTCTTTCTTCACTTCCTAAGGTCCTTGCGTTATACGTCGCTATATATATTTGGCAGCCTGGTCCTACCCAGATATTCTTAGCATCCCCTGCACAAGCCCTGTTCCGATCGCTACCTTGACCGGGGTTACTCATGCTGTTGGAGATTAGGGGCCGTATCTTCTTTTTGCTATTCATCATGAGAGGTGGTTGGCCACGAAACACCACGCTGGCCAGACGTCTTGGTGAGTGGGATTATGGGATAGGGGATAGAACTTAGAATGTTGACTATGATATGGTGTGGTAGGGAAGTGGAATGGGTCATGACTTTCCCTGGTTTTGAGGTGTTGGGAAAAGTCAAGAGCTCGCGTCAGCAGGGTTCGGTATAGTCCCTGAAGTACATTTATTCTCTACTGGGGTTGTAAAAAAGTACCTACCCGCTACTCGTATTGTTATACTATTATTAAAAAACCATAAATAAATTTATTTTAATACTATCCTTAAAAACCGTAATAATTATTATTATCATTATTAGACCTTAATTTTAATTCAAATTTATTTTTTTTTAGTTCTTTAAAATCATAAAAAAAATTTAAATTATAAAATATATTCTTTTTAAAGGGAGTAGCCAGAAAAATAAACTAATAGGACACTGCATAGTTTTATGAACACCCAAAAAGTGTCAAAAAATGCACGTCTGACGGTGCATAGAGGTGTGTTGGTTCCTACACTTATGTATGGTATTTAATTTTGGGTTTGGCAGAAGAAGCATGAAAATAGGATTAATGCTGCGGAGGTTGGATAAAGTAAAGAATAGTGAGATAAGAGAACGATGTGGTGTAAAAGAAGATGTGGTTACAAAGATAGATAAAGAAATGCTTAGATGGTTTGGACAGGGCAAAGGATAGATGAAAAGAGATTGACGAAACAAATTTATAAGGCGAATGTGAATGGACAAGTAGAGGTCGACCTCGGCGAACATATCTCGATCAGATCTACATTGTTTTGAAGAACGGCCAGGTCAAGAGTACCAACAACCGACGAGCATGTATGAGAGCACTGATGGAAGTAGAGAAAACAAAAGATGTGTGTAGGAACTTAAGCAATTGGTTTCTGCCTACCCCTACGGAAAAAAGGCTTGACTATATGTATGTATGTATTATTTCTTAATTGATTTTTTTTATGAAGCTTTCAAAAAAATCAAAACATTTAAAAATGTTTAATATTAAAAGTACACGAAAACATTTCGCACTAAAAAAACCAATTAAACCAATATTAATTTTTTTTTGTTTCTTTTTTTTTTATGAAAATAGTCGCAAAAAGGGTAAACCTATCGTGTGAGCCGCGGACGGCCCGCACTGCGACTATTTGAAGGGAAAGGGATTATAGAAAGGAGATGATTGTGGACACGCTTTTTAAAAAGTTGTAGGTCATAGTTCTCTGGAAAAACTGATTTTGGAAGCTTATTTCATTCCGTAGCAGCCCTGTAAAAGAAGGATTCTTGATGAAGATTGGTCCTTGTAGTGTCAATCTTGAGAGTAAATGGATGAGACTGATCAGCGTGCCGAGTTCTTCGGCCGAATGTGGCCAATGGTGGTACAAGAGTTTTTATTTCTCTGGAGCATTTGCCATGGAAATATCTGTAGAGCAATGACTGGTCTGCAACTCTTCTTCTATGTTCTAGAGGGTGAAGGGTATCTGTGAGAGTTGAGCTGTTTATCAAGCGAATGGCTCTTTTCTGAATGGAATCTAGAAGACGAAGAGAATGCCTTGGTGCTGAACCCCAAATGTGCGAGCAATACTCCAGTAGAGGTCGGATTTGAGCCTTGTACGTCGTCAACAGTTGATCAGGAGTAAAAAACTTTTTAGCCTTCCACAGAAAACCTAGCCTCTGGCTTGCCGACTTTGCGATGTTAGCAACATGGTCATGCCAAGACATATTATTGGACACCGTGACTCCCAAAATCGAGATGGAGGAACTTGGTTCAAGGGTATTTCCGGACATTGTGATGGGATGATTTGAGGAATTCACTTTCTTGGGAAACGTGGCACTTTGTGTTTTTTGGGCGTTAAACTAAACAAGATTGTTGGTTCCCCACTCGACGATTGCTTTAAGATCTCTATTGATGGAATCAACCTGTTTCTGCCTGAGTCTATTTGCATCATTCACCGAAATTGATCGATAGGATGTGAAAGTTGAGACAAGTGTGCTATCGTCTGCGAAACTGTAAATGGGGTTTGTGGTGGTTTTCAAGAGGTCGTTGATGTGTAAAAGAAATAAGGTGGGGGACAGGATGGAACCCTGGGGGACCCTGGAATTAGTTTTAAACGCATTAGAAGAAATACCGTCAACTGCCACATGTAAGGAGCGATCTTGCATGAAGCTCAAGAGCCATTGGCGCAGTTTGGTTGGGAGACCGTAGGCAGATAATTTACTTAACAATGCCTGGTGCCAAACGCGGTCAAAGGCTTTAGATATATCCAAGGCTATTGCACGGGATTCACCAAACTTTTCAATAGTGTTTGTCCAGAGCTGAGTGACATAAGTCAGCAAATCTCCAGTAGACCGAAGTTGTCGAAATCCAGATTATCTGTCATGGATTATCTCAAATTTCTCCAGATATTTGATAAGTTCTGTGTTAATCGCTTTTTCCATAACTTTGTATTAAAAAAGTATTTAAAAATGTTAACTTTTGATGTTATTTTTAAAAAAATGTGATGAATCTCATTTCCAAATATTTACCAAAATTAGTTTGTTTTTTTACGATTCACACTAGAAAAAAATTCGTCAGATTGTTTTTTTTATGAATAGGTCCTTTTTAAAACGATTTATCTTGGTCACACCTGGCTTACCCACGATTACCTCCTGAATAACAAAAACGAATCCTTATGCGAAAGCTGCAAAGAAAAGTTATCAATTTAACATATGCTGACAGAATTTCCACACTTCACTACACAGAGAAATCCCAACAAGATACAGGAACTTTGGTCCAAGTTGTATATCCCACAATGTTACAACATTCCTTAACACACCATGGGTATTAGAAACAAACTGTTAAAATGTATGTATTAATGTTTTAGTTTTTACGTGAGCCTGTTTTTAATTGGTAACATAATTATCAAGATTATTTATTTGTGGATAACTGGACATTTAATCAATGATAATAACTGTGAAATTTTCATCATAATTTAGCAGAAAAAATTGTGCTTTGTTTGTATGTTTACTTGCTTATCTGACTAGTTTTTTTTTTTAAATTGATACCTAAGTTTGGGGCAAGTTTTTTCTTTTTTTTTCAACAATTTTACATCAGTTATTTTTTTCACTTTATTCAGTCAACTGTGATTTAAAATTTATAATTTTATTTTAAGTAATGCCTGGACGCAAACTAAGTGCGGATGAAGCTAATTGGTATGATTAAGAGAAGTTGTGGACGTTTTTCAATTCAGTGAAAGTGTCATTTCTTGACTTCTCTGTAGATATCAAGCAACTGATAGAAAGACCTAGAAGTGGACGACCAAGGGTTACCAGTTTGTCAAAGATTACACGAGGTTAACTTACGTTCACGATGACTTTTGAGAAGAGTTCCATTGACACAAATTAATATGCGTGCTCGATTAGCATGGGCTAATAAACATGTAAATTGGAATGCTGAATGAAGGTCCGCATTGTTCACAGATGAGTCGAGGTATGGACGGTTTTTTGATAGTCAGCGTTTTTGTGTATAGACTCTTCCTCTAATCAAATCAAATCAAATCAAATTTTATTGCTTTCGATAAAGTACATTACAGGTGTTATAAATTGTATCTAAAATAAAATCCCAGTTAGAGCATAATGAGCCTAGGCAAATTTTGCCTGTCTTGCTCTATGCTCGATCTGAGGACTTGATAAGTTCAACGTACATTTTGTATATATCATGTTAAGTCTGTGAGTAGATTATAGATTTAAAATATATTTGTTGAAGTTTTCATAATTTAAAAAATACTTTTTGTAGAGGGTTTTACAGTGTCAAGCAGATGGTGCAGGAAGGTAGGCAGGTATAATTTTTTTTTTTTTTTTGTCAAGTAGATGTTGATTTTAATATATCGTAGAATATCTTTGTGTTTTTTAAAATATACTGTTTTGTTTCAATATTATATTTTTTCTGGTTTGAAATTTTTCTTAGAGCGGTTGGGATAGCATTGAAAAATTTAGGTCCGAAGAAGAAATAAGATCTTTGTGTTAAGGTTTTTTTGAACAATTGTGTGTTGAGATTCATATTTGCATTTAATCTGATTATTCTATTTTTTATTTGGTGGAAATTTTTATGATTTGTGTACATTTTTTTTGAACATTGGTGGGCGAAAAGTAGTTTGATATTCAATACTTTTGTTTCCTGGTAGATGATATCAGTAGAGTAACGTTTGTTTTTTTTCAAGATAATTTTTAGGATTGTGTTTTGTGTTGTTTGTAAGATATTAAGAGTGATATTGAAAGCCCCGCCCCATATTGTGATGCAGTAGGATAAGATTGATTCGGCTAAAGAGGTGTATAGCATCAGGAGGTTTTTAGTTGTCAAAATGTCTCTCAGGGTATAGAAATTATGAATCAGAGCTCTTAGGCGTTTGTTGACTTGCATTATGTGGTCTGTCCATCTTATATGTTGGTCTATGATAACTCCGAGGTATTTTATTTATGTTACTTTCTCTATCATAGGGCATATGCATGGGTTATTGTTTTTGCAGTGCATAGAGTGTAATTTCAAAGAAAAGTTTTCTGGTTGTTTTACAATATTTGGCGTAAACGCCACGAATTTTGTTTCTCAATATTCAATGTAAGCTTATTCAAGTTCAACCATACGTGAATCTTTTGTAGATCTGTTTTAGCACTACGTTTAATGTCTTCCCATTTTTTTCCTGTGAAAATGAGGGCTGTGTGTGAGGGCTATGTATACAAGAAACAGTATTGGACCCAATACTGTTCCTTGTGGAACCCCTATTTTTACTTTTGAGTCTGAGCTTATTTCGTTTGCAATTTTCACTCTCTGAACCCTATCAGTTAGGAAGTTTGACATAACATCAAGTGGTGAATCACGAATGCCGTAATGGCTTAGTTTATTGAGTAATATTTCATGTGAAACTGTGTCAAAGGCTTTGGCGAGGTCTAAAAATACTGCTACACATTTTGATGATTCGTCCAAAGCCCTGACTGCTTGTTCCAGAAAGTCCGTCACTGCATTTTCGGTATTTGAATTCTGAATGAAACCATATTGTCTGTCTGTAATAATATCGTATTTGCGGAAAAAATCCGTTAATATTTTTTTAAGCACTTGTTCAAATATTTTTGCTAGATTATTAATAACGGATAAAGGCCTATAGTTATTTAGTTGGTCACGTTTACTTAACTTGAAAAGCCCAAAAATCAAAGAGCAGCGCAGGAAGTTCATTCGTTCAGAGGTAATACAGTCAGAGGCGTACCGAGGGGGGGAGGGATGGTCCGCCCCAGGCTCCGCACCATCATAGGCCCCCAAATGGCCAAAAAATACAAATATATTTAAAAAAACAAAAAAAAAATAGGCCCCATGACGGCGAAGGCCTCCATATGTCAGACTATTACATTTTTTTAATCGTGATTATTTTTATTTTGCATGGTTATTTACAAACTGAGGTTAACAGAAACATTGTTCTGTCTGATGAGAATCTTAAAAACATTTTTAGAAGAGAGTCGGGAAAAACTAATGAATAAAGCCTTAGAATATGCGACCACCACCTGTGCTGAAATGGACATTGACGACGAAAGCAGAAATCACAAGCAAGTCAAAAAGATGATGTTAGGAGAAAAAGCGCAGGATGCAGGTTTGACTCCAAAGCAAGAATTAAAGCGTTCTTTGTTAGAGTGTATTGACAACTTTTATGTAGAACTGGAAAAAAACTAACATCGATGAACAATGTATATGAACACTTTGCTGTTGTGCACTTAGCAAACCTTGTAAGATCAAATGATAAAACAATAATAACTCATACATCAGTTCACAGCTACTTTTAATGATTAAGAGGAAGAAGAAATGTTGCCAAAAGTAAAGAGGCTTAGAAGGCATCTGAAGGCTTCTGGCATAAAAATGATGATCCAGCCTTATGGATATCATTACAAATGCTGTGAAGTTTATTATTGAAATGGACTTTCGTGAATAGTTGCCAAATATAACAGAGGCACCCAGACTGATTCTTACTATTTGTGTGTCCGTGGCTTTTTTTGAGAGGAGGTTTTCAAAACTGAAATTGATTAAAAACTATGTCCGTAATACAATGAGCCAGTCTCGTTTGACAAGCTTAGCCATACTATCAATTGAAAATGACATTGCAAAACATGTGAATTTTGATGAATTAATCCAACAATTTTCAGAAGTCAAGGCTCGCAAAAAAACATTTTAATGAGTTTCTCGTTTTTACTTTTCATTGAAATCTGTATGTCTTGTTTTTTCTCTCAAAACTGTTTAACATAGTAATATGTAATTTTAGAATAAAATATTATAAACATATTTATGTCTGTTGTCTGTTACCTTCATTGTTCTTGATAGTAATTGATATTTGTTATCGAAACTAATAAAGTGACAGTAAAAAGTCTTATTAGTGTTACTATGTGGAGTGTTCACATGTGCCACGACAGATTGAGAATTACTGCTCTATAGGGTTAGATGGTACATTGTGTAAAGAGTCTTTTATTCCTAACACTTTTCTTATTTTAAAAATTCAGATCACAGTTACCATAAAAAACTTATTTTTATTTTTCTTCTTTATGTGCTGTGCTCGGTTTCCCGTCCGTTGGAGATTACTGTGGAGAGTGCATCTCTGTCTTTTGCTGTTCTACAAAGTTGTCCAGCACTTTGTATTCCAGTAAAGTGTCTGATATTCTTCAGCCATGACATCTGTTTTCTACCCACTCCGTATCTACTTTCTATCTTTCCCTTCATTAGGAGTTGAAGAAGTCGATATTTATCTCCTCTCAATATATGATGACCTTCGTTAGTTAGTAAATCTGTCCATGGAACTCTCAGCATTCTTCAATGAATCCACATTACAAATGCTTCTAATTTGTTGAGTTAATTCACTTTAAGGGTCCAGCTCTCTGCTTCATATTGCAGCATCGCCCAAACATAACATTTGACCATTCGGTAATGCAATTTCAAGTTCAAGTTATCATTACAAAAGAGAGCTTTTATTTTTTTAAAGGTTGCACTCAGTTATTATACTGCATAGGTATTTATATTATTGGACTCGTTTTATTATAACACCATTTAGGCTTAGTCTCGCAAGTTCGTGTTGTTTTTTGGCTAAATACTATGAACTTTGTCTTTTTCACATTTATGTTAAGCCCTAATTCCTTCCTGTTATGCTAATTTTATTTATTAGGTGTTGTATATTATCATTATGTTGCAAATTATCACACAAAATAAGGATATTATTAGCGTATCTAATTCTATTTATCAGGACCCCATTAACTTTTACTCCATGTTCCATGTCTTTAAGTGCTTCTTTAAAGATTTGGTCGGAATAAAGATTGAACAGAAGATGTGAAAGAGTGCAGCCCTGTCGAACCCCTCGTCGTATTTATAAGTTTGATGTACTTATTTAACCTGTTCTTACTTACTGCTGTTTGACCCCAATATATATGTGTTCAATTATCACATGTCAGTATGGAAAAGAAAAAAAACTGATAAATAATAAAAGAAACCGGAAAACCAAAATTACCAGATGTTGAGGACATTATATTCCAGTAAAAAATAGATTTAAATTACCATTGAAAAAGCAAGCCTATATTTTTGAATGTAAGTTCATTTTGACATACGTAGATATGTAGATATTAAAATTGCCTTTAAAATTGGCTGAAATTACTTTCGGCATATTTGCAATAAAAACCGAGATATTTGAAATAAACCATTTAAATTTACAGCTCAGCCGCTTGAAATTTATATAAAATCGAAAAATGTAAAGTTTTTATCTTATTTTTTTTCATCGCATCTACAAAGTGTAACAAGTAATTTTGAAGATATATTTTTTTTTTATTAATTTTTATAAAACTTAAATATTTATATATTTAAAAAAAAAATTTCCTTCTTAAATTCGAAAAAAAATTTACAAAAAATATACAATTTATGTGGGCGACCAAAGTCCGCGTTCCCTCCTACTAAATTTTAAACCACCTAGTATATCGCAACAAAATTTGAAGTGCTTAAATAGAAGATAAAAATTTATTTTTAATAAACTAATGACAGCTAAAAATTTTAAATAGTGGCTGAGCGTCATATTGAATTTTTTAAATGAAATATATTATTCCATTTTCGAAATCTGCTCATAATTTTTACATTTTTCTCCAATACACTTTACTTCTAAATTTAATTGATTTTTAAATATTAACGTTTGAAAAGTGACATTCCGAGTTAAAATGAAGTAGGTATGGATTTGCAAATGATTTTGGTCATTTCTAGTAAAAAAATTTTCTGACTAAATTTTGTTAGTAATTTGTAGTTAAATATCTTAATTAATTCGAATATTAAGAAATGTAAAAAAAGTTTATTAAGGATAAACAGTACCGCTTGTCGAAAAATCTCGAAGCTTACGAATGTGCTCTTTAAATTGACACTCAACACAAATTAGTTGGTCAAAAAATTATTTAGTTTTGTATTAATAACACCTTTATTTAAACGGAGCTTGCACGGACTTGTTTAACATCAAAAAAGGTATGAGACAGGGATGTGTGGCTTCGCCATGGCTGTTTAACTTATACATAGACAATTGATTAAAAGATTTGATAGAGAGTGCATATGGATTAAAATTGAATGATTTGATTGTCAAATGCCTTCTTTACGCCAAAGATCAAGTCATATTAGCGTCATTTGTAGACGAGTTGCATGTGATGGTTAATGTTATGCATGATGCCCTAAAAATCAAAGGAATGAAAATAAATGTAAGCAAAACGAAAGTAATGGTTTTTAAAAAAGAAGAAAACATGACAAACTGTGATGTTTCGATTGAGGGAAAAAAATGGAACAAGTAAATAAATTTGTGTACTTGGGTTTAAAGTTTACAAGAGATGAAAAGTATGACAGTGACATTGAGCGAAGGGTTTAAGCAGAAAAACAGATAAATGGGGCACTGCATAGCTGTATAAACAGCCAAAAAGTGTCAAAAAAGGCACGTCTGGCTGTGCATAGAGAAGTGTTGGTTCCTACACTTATTTATGGTAGTAAATGTTTGGCAGAAGAAGCATAAAAATGGGATTAATGCTGCGGAGATGAGTAGTCTAAGAAGTATAGCCGGAGTGATAAAGTAAAAAATAGTGAGATAAGAAAACGCTGTGGTGTAAAAAAAGATTTGGTTACAAAGATAGAAAAAGGGATGCTTAGATGGTTTGGACACGTAGAAAGGATGGATGAAGGAAGATTGACGAAACAAATTTATAAGGCGAGTGTGAATGGACAAGTCGGTAAAAAGGCGTGACTATACGTATGTATGTTCTATTTAAAAAATAAATTAAAAAAAAATAAAAAAATAGGTTTTAATTTTCTTTTTAAGCCCTCCAAATTTCGTTGCGATATACCAGGTGGTTCAAAAATTAGTAGGGGGGAAAGGACTTTAGACGCGCATAGTATGTAAGTATGTATACACAATATATACATTTTTCGATGTTACATACTTTTTATAATATTTCGTCCGGCTGAGCTGTAAATTAAAATGGTTTATTGCAAATAACTTGGTTTCTATTGCAAATATGCCAAAAGAGATTCAGGCCAATTTATTAGGAAATTTTAATGCCTACATTTTTTGTTTAAGATTTTTTCCGTTTATCCATGTTTTGGAGATATTTTCAAAAAAAAGACTTCAGGGGTAGTTTTTAATTTTTTTCTACCCCCTAAAAATAATTCAAATTTTTTTAACTATAAATACTGAAAATGTTTATCAAAATAAACTTACATTAAAAATTCAGGCTTGCTTTTTAAATGAAAATTATAATCTACTTTTTACTGGACTATTAGGTTAAAATCACGTTGGGTACTAACCAACAAGATTTAAAGTGAAATTTTAAATCCGGAACAAGTAGAGCAAAGGGAAAGATTTGAAAAAGGGGGGCTCCAAAAATTAATGCTAAAAACTTTCTGTGTTAATCGTGTTTGATAAAATTGTATGTGCACGGAAATTTGGAATGCCAACAATATGTTGACAGTTGTCTGTAGAAAAAAAGATAAATAAAACTAACATCACAACAGTGGTACACAACCTAAAAACAAAGACAAAAAGGGGAAATAAAAAACAATGGAAAAAAAAACTTCTTATACTCGCACACAATTCTTTATGTTGGATAGTTAATTTTACGAATATTAATTAATTGAGTGATATTTTTGACCCAAAAGAAAAAGAAAAGGAAAAAACATTTGATTTTTTTATTATATTATCAAGAATAGTGAGATAAGAAAACGCTGTGGTGTAAAAGAAGATGTGGTCACAAAGATAGATAAAGGAATGCTTAGATGGTTTGGACACGTAGAAAGGATGGATGAAGGAAGATTGATGAAACACATTTATAAGGCGAGTGTGAATGGGCAAATCGGTAGAGGTCGACCTCGGAGAACATATCTCGATCAGATCAACATTGTTTTGAAGAAAGGCCAGGTCAAGAGTACCAACAACCGAAGAGTATGTATGAGAGCACTGATGAAAGAAGAGGAAGCAAAAGATGTGTGTATGAACCGTAGCAAGTGGAAGGAAGTGGTCTCTGCCTACCCCTATGGGAAAAAGGCGTGACTTTATGTATGTATGTATTATCTTGTATTGAAAACTGACGAAAATATTTAGCTGAAAAGTACTCGCTGTTCAATTTTAATAATTTATTTGTAAATAATGCTAAAGATTGTTAACATCCGTTTTTTTATTTATAATGTCCTTCTTCTTGAATAATGTTTTGTGGTAGTTGTTCTCTGTACATAAAATGTTTACACTACTGAAATATATGTTGTGGTTGTTCTAAATTTCATATATGTTTGGAGAGTGCATATGATGGTTTATTTTTGTTACAATCACTTCTGTGCGACGTAATGCTACCAGATAAATTTCTAGATGTTTGAGCGATGTAAATTTAATTACAGTTGTGACAAGGATACAATATTCTAAATTGGATTTATCTAAAGACTACAAGTTGGCTTTGGTTTTAAAAAACAAAATGTTGCTTGGAATACAAATCCGTTAGGCAATTTTGATATTATCATTTTTGAAAATGTTTATAAGTTTAGCAGATTTAAAATCATTAAAAATAAAAAGTCCATAATAATAATAATTAATATTTTAAAATTAAGTAATTTATTAAAAATAATAATTTAATTTATTATATAGCTCAAATTAAAAGTTATTTTAATGATCCCATAAATTTAAATATATTATGAATAAAATTATTTATTCTAAAAGAATGGTAATTTTTTTTAGTAATTAAAAATAAAACTTTTTTTTAAATATTCATTATTTTAAATGTGAATATAAAATTGAACGCTATAACATAGTTATTTTTTCTTGTTCACTTTAATATTTATATTTAAACATTTTGAAGATTTTTATTAAAATAAAATACCCTCCAATTATTTATTAAAAGCAAATTCTTGAAACTGTTACATAAATAAACTTCGTAAAATTATAAGTTACACATTTTGTAATTTATCAATGATCCAAAAACATGTTTACATATTTTGTGTTTATGAAATGTCAGACTTTTTCAGTTTCATATTAAAGTGTATCTGTAAATACATTTCTTTTCTTTGAATATTCTTTTTTCTTTGAAATAGGGGACTATCCAATTTGTTTTCACAAATTGCCCTTTGTGCTTTTGATATTACCAAATAGCTTGTTAACATAAAGCCTCAAATATTTACTTTTTATATCATGAATTTTATCAAGCCTCTCAAATAAATCATTATCAGCGCAATATTGTTTAAACTTAAAAAATGTGTTTTCAAGATAGTTTAAGTACTATTCTTTTGGATACATCTTATAATTGCTAAAAACCTACTCGAGCGCAGTCAAATTGATTACACTTATCTATAACGCCATCTTAAGGTTGGGTTATTTTACAATAAAAAGGAAAGTAGCCCAGATAATTTTAATTCTCAAAGTTGGAAAACCAACTGAAGAAGTTACTTCTTATAGGTTGTCACGTGCCTATTTTTTCCCTTCTACAGTTCCATTATTAATTGGATCTCTGATAGTTTTGTATTCCTCAGGTACTCGTAAATAGTTTCGCTTACCGTATTTTGTTGTAATTTAAATATATCATTCGTTGTAAATAGTGTTGCATACCTTGTAGGAGCATGGACTTACGAAGATTGTTGGTTGACGCGTGTTCCGTGTCATTTCCTGATATCCGGCCTGGGAGTCAGTCATTTGGTGGCAGTCTTGGGAGTCGTGTGGTGGTGAGAGTTTTTGGGACGGTGTGATATTAACACGTGTGCAGAACCTCTATGGATTTTCTTTCATATCTGGCTGTATTTGGGCCATCTTAATTGGATTTTGAAAAAAAACCACTTAATTTTTAACTTGACCATTCTATCTTACCTTCGTTGTTGATATTTTGGATTTTGTTGTCGAGTTAAAATATTCGCATGCGGGATTTATTTGAGGGAAGCCATTGTTAATTAGCAGGTACCGTTCCATAATCGAACCGGCCAGGAGTAGTGAATTCGTATACCCAAAGGTTATAAGTAATTTATTTTTAAATATATGACGCCGTGACTTATTTTGACACCACGATTAAGTTTTGTTTTAGTTTATTAATATAGTAAATTGTGAATTCGTATACCCAAAGGTTATAAGTGATTTATTTTTAAATATATAACGCCGTGACTTATTTTGACACCACGATTAAGTTTTGTTTTAGTTTATTAATATAGTAAATTGTGAATTCGTATACCCAAAGGTTATAAGTGATTTATTTTTAAACATATAACGCCGTGACTTATTTTGACACCACGATTAAGTTTTGTTTTAGTTTATTAATATAGTACATTGTTGGAAACTATTTATTGCATTAGATAATATGCCAAAACTAAACTTGGATTAAAATAATCTTCTCAATAATTCTTTATGTCCAAGTAAAAATATATTTTCTTCATATTTATTTGTAAATATCCTACAATTTTGATATTTTAAAGGACAACCATTATAAAAATATTTTTAAATAAACTCGATTGTTTTGGCAGTGAAAATCTTTATGTAAATGGTAAAAACATGAGTAAATTAGCAGCCTTATGTAAACGTTTGATTTAGTGTTATTAATGAGTTGATTTATATACGTTTTACTTTTTTTTTTGGTAACTTGGTAAAGTCTGTTACTCTTACTTCTGTTATGGTTATTTTATAAAGTTGTAAATTTTAAATTTTTGGTTTGTTTTAGCAAGAAAATTTACCATAGCTGTTAATTTTGACTATATTTGTTATAATGTTGCTATTGAGCTGTGTACTTTGATTTATTTTGTGAGTAAAGTATCCAATATATTTTTGCTATAATTTTATTTATTTGGTTCACCATAATCTTAGTTGTTTATCGTGTGGCTCTGCTAGTGTCTACAAGACCTAGGGGTTTCCGGCTTGAACCGTCTAAGTCGGTGGCGCGGCTCACTTTTATATTTTTTTTTCTTCTACCCTCTACGGCTGAGCTCGGGCATAATTTGCCAGTAGAGAGACCGCTGGCAGAGTACTCTTTAGAGAACGAAAAAATACGTGGCAAGGTCTATCAGATTGCTTCTAATCTTATCTAAAATACAAGAAAAAATTATAAAAACAAACTTGGAGAATATTCTTAAAGATCAATATAAGGTTTTTAAACATTAATTTGAATTTTAAGAAAAGCATGCCACAATTGAACAAGTACAATGTCCTACTGGCAAGATTTACGAGTGTAGAACAAGTGATGTCATTCAAATATCTAGCGGAAATATAACAAGTAATAGGAACCTAAAGAACGAAGTAAAAGTTCAAACTACAAAGGCATCAATAATATCTGAATAATTAAAAGATTTTATTTGGTGGAGTAAACATATGAGCACTAGGGTAAAGTCAGAATATATAATACTTGCGTAAGACCGGTCATGACATACGAGATAGAAACCAGAGCGGAGAACGCAACAACCAAAGGACTTTTAAGTACAGAAATGCAAAAACGTAGCCAGGATAATTTTTTTTTACCTACTCTTCTTTTTCCTTCTACTTTTTTACCCTGGAGAATAAGACGTTGGAAATGATAACGTTCTCCACGTAGTATGTGTGCAAAATAGCCAGTTTTTCTTCTATTAATGTTTCCGAAAAGTTCACGGTCTACTAAACTAGCTCTTCTCAGTATGTCCTCGTTCGTCACATGGTCAACCCACGATACTCTCAGCATTCGTCGCAGCGTCCACATCTCGGAGGCCTCAAGTTTGTTAGTAATTGCTGTTTTCAACGTCCATGCCTCGACTTCGTACAAGAGAACGGACCAGACGTAGCATGCATCCCAAGTATTTAAACTGAGTGACTTGTTCAATGCTCTCTCCATTTATGGATATTGTGGTATTTGGAATATCGTTTCTACTAATGGCCATACATTTGGTTTTACGGATTTTAATTTTCAGACCCAATTTTTGACTTTCTTCATTGACCTTATCTAGTGGAGTTTGTAGATCATTTGCACTATCCGCTAATATCACGGTATCATTCGCATATTGAATATTGATTATGGGAATTCCGTTTATTTTAATGCCTATGGAACTGTCGGAGATTGACTTAGTGAATGATCTTTCCCCATACAAGTTAAACAACATCGGAGACAAGATGCACCTTTTTTATTTTAAAATCCTCAATTGTTTCTGCATTCTGAATTCGAATTTCCGCTCTTTGGTTCCAGTACAAATTACCTATAAGTCTGATATCCTTTCCATCCAGTCCAAATTTCCTAAGATATGATATGATCGTGTTTTACATTGTCAAATGCTTTTTCGTAGTCAATAAAACACAAAAAGACGTCCTTTCTCTGATCCTGGCAATTCTGCACTAATGTTTGGAGACTGAATATGGATTCTCTTGTTCCAAAACCGCTCTTAAATCCAAATTAACTAGCACCTCTTACTTCCTTACACCTCCTATACAGTCTCGTGTGTAGAATTTGAAGAAAGAGTTTAAGAAAATGGCTCATTAGGCTAATAAGAAGGTAGTCTTTACATACGGTTGCGTTGTTTGATTTCGGAAGTGTGACAAATGTAGAGCGGAGCCAGTCCTCGGGAATATGTCCAGTGTCATAAATATTGTTAAAGAGTTGGATAATGATATCAACGATTTGTTTGCTAACCAAATGAAACGTTTCTGAGTACATATCGTCAGGGCCTGCAGCTTTGTTATTTTTCATTAGATTTATGATATGTTTAATTTAACTCTTTAATATACTTGGTCCTGATAGCGTTATTATTTCATTTTCGGGGTTTCCTCGTCTGTCATCCTGAAGAAGACTAATGGTGTATTTTCTCCATGTTATTAGCAGTTTTTCGGTGTCCAATATTATTTCATTGTTTTCATCCTGAATGAAACTTATATTCTTATTGTTATATATTCCAACGATTTCTTTAACCTTTTTATGAAGATGGAAACTTTCTCCTAGTTTGCTTAGATTTTCTGCCTCCAAACATCTTCCAGTCAGCCAGTTTTCTTTTGCTGTTCTCAATTTATTTTGAATTCTTCTTTGAAGACTTTTATAGTCTGTATAGTTTTTGTTGATTTTACATTGCCTTCGTTTATCAGAATAAATCGTGCCAACTCTACTACGTCTTGCAATGAACCTTCTGAGAGCACGAATAAATGCGTCTATGGAAAGAGATGTCACAAGTTTAAAATGTATCGTTCCATAAACAGCACAGGTAAATAATAATAACCACGCCTTTTTACCGCTCTTTAGAAGAGTGGACCTGCATAATTCATATCAGAAACTTCAAATGTGGCAGCATTATTGGTTCAATTTGCTGGTAATAGTACGAAAGGTGGTTTTTGTTTGGTTATTCATCTCGATTGAGTATTTTTGTTCATTTAAACTTTCTGAATTTACTTTTTTATTGATTATTATGACTACAAATAAGTTTATAAAAATATATCGATCCTATAGATGATTGGTTATGATCTGTCTGCGTTAGTCTCGGTTAAAGCTGATGGTCGCCATTTTACCTATCATCGCTCTTAGGCATAACTAATACAATAATCCTACCTTGTTCGTTAAGTCCTTCGCAGTATACTGTATTCTCCCTTTTGGGTCGTGGTTCAACCTTCTACGAACCTGTTAAGGCGAATTAAATGAAAGTGCCGGTGTACTTTTTCTTGTATATTCATATATTCACATTCGGTTTTCAATGAAGACATGTTAAGTTTGTATACATTGCATATAAATTAGAAATAATTACGTAAGTCACTTACTCACGATCAGAGATTATTTTTTACAAGAATAAGAATATTTTATGGCATACATAGGTATAAACCATTTTTAGGTACCTCGTGCTGAAGCAAGGGAAAAAAAAGTATCGCCTCGTTAGTCTGCAAAGGCTGATTCACTGTATTTTACCTTGCGGCAAGTTCGTGCAAGAAGATTTTCTACTGTCGCACCATCCATTATAAGGGTAGGCGCGTAGTACCTGGTATGTAGGTACTCCTATTCTAACATAGATGACTCTGAGAGAGTAGTTCTCAGAATTTAAATAATTTTAAATATTTCACCAAAAGGTGTTTCAACTGATTTTTAATATCCTTTACAAACGATGCATTTTAAAACTACTTGCCTTACAGTACTTCTGGCTTTTATAATCCATACATTTTTTCTTAACATGGTAAAATTTTGTTTAAAATCCGCATTATATGAGGCGGGCGCACGGAAAAAGCCCACTTTCGTTGCACTAAATAGGCATGTAAATATAGTGTTTTCAGGGAGGTATAATGAAAAAGTCATTTCAAGCTTATGGTAGACGTCTGTCCTTTCCCTCCTTATTTTGGCGTTTAAAAATAATTTTTATTTATTTTAAGATAATTAAAAAAAAACTTTTTTATCTTTAAAAAATATCATGTACTTTAGTTTTAGATGGTCTTTAGATTGGATTCAGTTTTGTTAATTTATCTAATTGTGTTTATAAGTTTATAAGCATATCTTGAAAAACCATTAAGAAAAATCTTGTACGTTAGAGTGCAAACAGTCGTATTAATTTTCTTTTTTCACAAGACGAAAACACCAGAGAGTTCTACTCTACGCTCCATAATGTGTTATTTATCTTTGTTCTTGACAGTTATGTTCTTACGGTTACCTTAATTACTTACTGTGCGTGTATGAGATTTCCCACCAGACGAAAAACATTTTCAATATTTTGTACATTTACAAATCAAAAAATAATATATAATCGCAAGGTAAAACATAACGGTTAATTTCGGCAGTGCTTCTAGGAAACTAATGCAGAAATTAAATTTATTATTTAAATTTAAAAAATTTAAATTTCTTTTTCTTCTTTGTGTGCCATGCTTGTTTTTAAACGTTGGCTATCATCAAGCGTTCAGGCGTTGGCTATCATAGAGTAAACAATTTGTTGGAAAGCTTCTCGATCGGTAGCTACATGAAACAATTCTTCGAATGTTCGACCCGTCCCATGTCTAATATTACGAAGCCAAGAAAGCTGTTTTCTGCCAATCAATCGTTTTCCTTTTATTTTACCCTGGATAATTAATCGTAGCATGTGATATTTATGCCCCCTCATCATATGTCCAAAGTATTCGGCTTTTCTTATTTTGATGATGTTTGTCAATTCTTTATGTAGGAATTCCAACACATGTTCGTTAGTTACGTGTGCTGTCTACGGAATCTTTAGCATACGGTGATAGCACTATAACTCAATTGCTTCTAATTTATTTGGATGCTTTACTTTAAAATTTAAATTTAAATTTAATATCACGTTAATACACTGCAGTGTAAACATTGACGTTTGTTGGGATATATAACTCACTATAACTCACTTTGTATTACCAATAAAAGTAGAGATAAAATACTTATGGAAGGCATATTTACAACGTACCCATTTGCGTGATAAAAATTTATTGTAGTTATAAGTGACTCGTTTATTTTTCACAGCCATTTAATATGATTTAGAATAAGCAAAGCAAAACCAAAAACATGGTATTAGTCTCGGTCTTGTTTATCTGGTCTTGGTCTTTCTCAAATACTTGTAGTCTTGATTTTTGTCTTGCTTATTCAGTCTCGGTCTTGTTCTTAGTCTCCGTATTCAGTCTTGGTCTTGGTTTTACGTATTCAGTCTTAGTCTTTCTCATTTAGTCTGTTATCATTATCACATTTGTCCATTATTGAACAAAGGCCTCCTCTAAGCGTTTCCATGTCCTCCGATCTTAAGCTGCAGCAATCCAATTGGATGATATTTTTTTTATATCATCTGTCCAGTGTGTCGGTGGTCTTCCTCTGCTTCTTTTGTCGGCTCTAGGTCTCCATTCCAGAATTTTTTTTGTCCATCTTTCGTCCTTCAACCTTGCAATGTGTCCTGCCCATCGCAATTTTGCCCTGGTAATGTGCTTAATAATATCATCCACTTTAGTCTCCGCAGAACCTCGTTTCTCTATTAGTCTGTTACTTACGTAACTTTAAAAAAATATCAATGCTTTTTATAGGTATAAATAATAAAGGATCAATTTACAAGGTATTCCAACGAAAACTTGAAACCCAGAAACTCAGAAACCAAGAAGTTTTTTAAAATTTAAAAAAAAATTATATTTTTTTGGGAGGGAAATGAATTTTCATGTAAAATTCAAACCCAAAAATGTAACCCACTGCAGCCTCGCATCAACCCCTCTTTCTTCTCTTTTCTCTTCTGGCCGTTTTTTATCCTTTGAATTTCTCATATTTTTCCTGTTTTCTCAGTTCTTTGCCACTTGGTACCAGTTAAGTCCGACTGTTCTTTTGCTGTGGTCTGCTGGTGATTTTTTTCTCCCCCCAAGGTCTCCATCTTGTTGTTTTTCTGCTCCGATTGGTTGTATTTCGGGCAACATGTCCGGCCCAATTCCATTTAAGACCACCTATTCGCTTCACTATATCTTCGTCCCTTGTTCTATTTCTTATCTACTCATTGGTTTTATGATCTTTAAGCGTTATTCCTAGCATTTTTCGTTTTTTTGCTCTTTGGTGTACCTTTAATTTATTTAGGATTTTCTTTGTTAGAACCCATGTTTCGCATCCGTAGGATAATACCGGGAGAATGCAATCCATGTAAACCTTGGTTTTTAGTTTGTGGGGTAGGTTGGAGTTAAAGACGTTATCTATGGTTAATTTCAAGTTCATGATTAGTTTTTCCCAATGTTACCTCTTGACCTAGGTAGACATAAGAGTTCACTTTCTCTACCTGTTGTCCTAACACATTTATAGATAGAGAGCATCAACCCCTAATTTCTTTTAAATAGCAAGTGTAGTCGAGTAACACATTATTTAAAAGGTAATTTAATTTTCCACACAACATTGTAAGTTTTTTTTAATCCATAAAATATCGTTGAAAATATTTGGACCTAATAATTATTTAATGAATATCAGTAATAACACATAAACTTAAAATTTACCAAATTAACAAATTAAATGTCCAAAATAACCTTCGCTGACCTCCATACAGTAAAACAATCTATTTTCAAAGACTTTTCCAACATTTGCAAACATCTCCGGTGTTAGTAATCGGCATTCTGTCCCAATTCTCTGTCGCAACTCTGCAAGATCTGCAGGCGAAGTGACGTATATATTTGATTTTAGGTGTCTCCACAAAAAGAAATCCAATGGCGAGAGATCCGGTGATCTGACCGGCCACTTTATTGGACCCCTTCTGCCAATCCAACGCCCTGGAAAATGTTGGTTCAAAAATTGTCTTACGCTTCTATCATAATGTGAGGATACCCCGTCCTGTTGGAAAATTAGTCCAATAAAGTGGCCGTCTAGATCTGACAGCAATGTAAATACCACCATAGGGTCGGCCATATCCCAGTCGTTTTCGTAATAATTAGGCGTTCCATACTTAAAACAACGGGAAAATAGTCACATAAATAGAACAAAAGCTAGAAAAATGAAAGAACTACATTACACAGCTATTTGAAGATGAGAGAAGGAACACGAATCTTGACAATACAGAAGAGGAGTTGGGCCCGGGCATAATTAAGGATGAAGTAACCTTTGCACTGGGTATGCTTAAGAATGGAAAAGCTGCAGTCCTTTATTGGTGGATTGTCTGCTGAATCAATTGGCTCTTCTTTTTTTTATTTTTCTTCTTCAATATTGTCTGTAAGCAGATTGTCCATGAAGTTTGGCAATTCTTCTTCTATTTCGACGGTACGATGATTTTTGCGCCTTCCAGATTTTTCTTCTGCCAATCCAACGCCCTGGAAAATGTTGGTTCAAAAATTGTCTTACGCTTCTATCATAATGTGAGGATACCCCGTCCTGTTGGAAAATTAGTCCAATAAAGTGGCCGTCTAGATCTGACAGCAATGTAAATACCACCATAGGGTCGGCCATATCCCAGTCGTTTTCGTAATAATTAGGCGTTCCATACTTAAAACAACGGGAAAATAGTCACATAAATAGAACAAAAGCTAGAAATATGAAAGAACTACATTACACAGCTATTTAAAGATGAGAGAAGGAACACGAATCTTGACAATACAGAAGAGGAGTTGGGCCCGGGCATAATTAAGGATGAAGTAACCTTTGCACTGGGTATGCTTAAGAATGGAAAAGCTGCAGTTCTTTATTGGTGGATTGTCTGCTGAATCAATTGGCTCTTCTTTTTTTTATTTTTCTTCTTCAATATTGTCTGTAAGCAGATTGTCCATGAAGTTTGGCAATTCTTCTTCTATTTCGACGGTACGATGATTTTTGCGCCTTCCAGATTTTTTTGAAATAAAAAAATTATCTCGGCTTGCAATGATCGTAAAAAATCATTTTTTTTAAGTGCGTGAAATGATGCCAGAAATCTAATTTTATTAAAGTCATTTCTATAAAAACAAAATTAAAAAATTTATTTTAAGAAAACATGTAAAAAAATATTGCAATTTTTTTAATGTCATTTTTTGACCGTTAAATTTAAAAAAATCAATATACTTTTTTAATAATATGAGAGTACAACTCTTACAGAAAAAAATAAGCCCTAAATCGTTACTGTAGCATCATCTCCCAGGCAGAACTAGCTAAATTAAGAGAGCATCTTTTTGGAGAAAACTTCATATATCTTGAAAAACAATCAATATTTATCAGTTTTTCAAAAAAACACTTTTTTGGCTTTCCATAGGCTACACTTACAGTAAGTAACAAGTTTGAATACGTTACAGTTTACGAGTTTTTCACGGTTTTTTCAATATAACTCGAAAAGTATCAATGATATCAAAAAATTATCATGTATTTAATAGATAGAACTTTTTATATGCTACAATTTTTTAACTTAACTTTTTTTGATCGGAGCTGTAGTTTTTTAGTTATTAACAAAAAACCGCTTTTCGCAACTTTGCCAATTTTTTAGGTTATGTTCGGTAATCAGGATCGAGTCGCATGAAATAGAAACTCACCCTAAATTTTAATTTCCTATACGCTCATATTTTTTTTATTTTAATTTTTGCACCTATAACATTGGGCCGCTTCCTCGTTTCTTGGACTATGGTATTTGGGTGTTTATACTAAATTTGTTGACAGTAAATTTGTGTTTTTGACAATTAATTTATGGTCGGTCCACTCTGGATTTTTATTACTTTTTCTTGCTTTTTATAATTATTGTTAATTATTTTTAGCTAAAGGATAGACCTGATAAGATGTTATCAATATTTTTAAAAATATTTCCTACTATTAAATAGGAAAGTAACAATTTTTTTTTTATTTGAAAAAAACTTATTCAAACAACCAAATGCTATTTAATGTTACTTTAATTTGGGTGAAAGTCATTTTAAACTGGCAAATTTTTTCAGAAAAAAAATACTCCAATGAACTTCATTCAACCCCAGCTTTGGACTGTTCATGGTAAAAAGTACAGAAAAAAGAATTGTTATGTCGTGATTGATGAACGTTGAATGGTAGAAAAAATGTCGGGCAGTTAGATAACATTCCAATTGATGAGAAACTTTTCAGAACAAAGTACACAGAAAATCTCAAATCCTTTGTTCCACGATTAAGAGAGTTTCTAGAAATTTTTAAAATACAGCACTGTAATTAAATATCCACTTCAAAATGGTCGGCATTATAGGTGTACAATTTCTTTTTATTTATCTTTTGACCAATCATATACAGCCATGGTGGAGTTTCTTGTAATTAATAGTAACACGTGTTTGTTTTTGGAAGATATAAGTTTTATTAAAACGCTTGAAATTATGTTTTAGAATGTTATCCTGGGTGTTTATTTAAACTCCTGAACAAAATTAACGCAATAAAATATTAAATTATACATACATACATATAGCCACGCCTTTCTCTCGTAGGGGTAGGCAGACACCTCTTTCTTCCACTTGCTACGGTTCTTACACACATCTTTTGCTTCCTCTACTTTTATCAGTGCTCTCATACATACTCTTGACCTGGCCTTTCTTCAAAACAATGTTGATCTAATCGAGATATGTTCGCCGAGGTCGACCCCTCCCGACTTGTCCATTCACACTCGCCTTATAAATTTGTTTCGTCAATCTTCCTTTATCCATCCTTTCTACGTGTCCGAACCATCTAAGCATTCCTTAATCTATCTTTGTAACCACATCTTCTTTTACACCACATCGTTTCATTATTTTACTACTCTTCACTTTATTTATCAGAGTCACTCCAGCTATACTTCTCCGACTACTTATTTTCACAGCATTAATCCTATTTTCATGCTTCTTTTGCCAAACCCAACATTCACTACCATACATAAGTGACCATTCCATATCATATCATATCATCCATACATCTCTTTCCTCTTATAAATCCTGCTTGCACATCCCATGTTATCTTCTTAGTTTCATTCGTCACTCTTTTAATCAATATCTTTGCATGCAGTTTGCCGACTATGCTAAGTAAACTAATACCTCGGTAGTTCTTACAATTCTGCTGCGACCTTTTTCCTTGTAAAGCGGCACGATAATAGCCTTTCACCAGTACTCAGCAGCTTTACCCAATTTCATACTGTTCAATACTTCCACAATTTATGTCGTACTAATTTCACTTTCATTACAACTTTCACTCATGTCTCCAAATGGAGCCTGTATTTGTGTATGTGTGTGAAAGCTCTGGTCTACTGTGAGACTCCACTGACTGCTAGGTCTACTAACTAAAAACTCCACCCCTATTTAGGTGCGTCTGGCTATTGCTTCCGGTGACATTTAGGCCTGTTGGCCCATTGAATCTTGCTTATGTGTTTTTGTATCATTGTACAATAAAGACCCGACCCGCAGACCACCTGGCAAGTGCCCAAAAGCAGAAAAACACATACTGCCCCGCCGCGAGGCACCGGACCAAAAAAGACAGGAAATCCCTGGGACCTAGAACCAGGCTGCACACAATCCAGTACCTTCGTACCTTGTACAAGTTCTGTACTGGGTGGGAACAATGTAGCCGCCCAAGAACCGCCCAAGAACCGCAGCAGTAAAGCACGCGCTCCACCGCTTCCGGATCCCCGCCGCACGACTTGCAGGCGAGGCCTCCATTATACAAACCCTTAGTGACTATTAGCTGATTCCTGTTCATCGGTAACAGTTCTGCCGTCCTTTTATGGCACGGTCCTTTAATGTATTATTTTCCGTGTTTGTTTCCTGGTATGCTTCTCCAGTAGATTTTGTGTTTTTCCAAACCTCCTCTTACAAGTTCGTATACTTTCTCATTACCTGCAACTTCCTGGCGTCCTGGAACCCGTATCAGTTTGACGTGATTACTGCCTAATAGCGTTCCCAGTTATTTTTTGCAGTCAACGAGTATGGGAGAGTATGGGTCCGGCCTTGAGGTAGGATATTACAGTAACATTTTAATTGACGATTTACCAGTCTAAAAAGTTTCTTACCTTACACCAACAAACGATTTTTTCACCAATAATTCGACTGTTTTAAAAACTCTAGTGAATGTTAAACTTCTTTCAGATCACGTATGATCTAGCTATCACTTGAATAAGTATTGTATTTAAGCTCAAGAATCCCTGAAACTCAACAAAATTTGTATTTAGTTACTTGTGGGCGTTTCATATCGAGATGGTTTTTTTAAATCGGTTGGCATGTTATTTTTTGTGTATTTTATTTGTCACATTTAGTGATTAAAAAAAATCAATTCGTCAGATTAAAATCCCTCCACATAATCGTCAGATTATAGATCAGCACTACTAGAACAATAAGCTGAGTCGCCTGTATAATAATATGACGCTCTCGAGTATTTCAAAATGGCCATTTTTATTTCCATTTTTAAAAAGCCGCCACTAGCTTGCGTCATGTCCGAATCATCAGTCTTTTAAATGGAAACTTTTTTCGGGTTTCTCCTATCATCCCCTCTAAATATCTGACGCGCTTAAATAAATTTTTTTGTTTCCCGTTTTCAACCCTTTCGTACAGCTACAACCACCATGCAAACCAGCAGATTCTTCAATATCAAAGACACGTGGGGCATACACATTAAGAATATTTAACGCGCTCTAGTATTCTCACGTGACTATTTTTTTTTACATTTTTGAAAATCTGTAGACGCTCCCCCACCGGTAAAAGAGTGCATATAATATAACCTTTTTTTCTTCCTACCATCTAATCTTTAAAGTCTAATAGGTCCCTAATAAGCTCGAGTAGATCCCCATTTAGATTGTGAGCTCCCCTACCATTTAAAATGGCTTATATAAGCCGAAACGTACGTCGTTGAATAAATATAAATAACAATCATTTAAAGACTTTTATTATATATTTTTTGGACCGAAAAAAAACCAATCAATTACAAACCTTACAAATATAACAGCATTCACCAATCCAAACATTGTCGGCGTGTTCCACATGGTGCCAACTTCAAATACACCAAGTTTGCGTCAATTTGAATTTATTTAATTCATTACACGCTACATTCCTGGTAATCGATAAAAAATTTAAAAAATAAAACTTGTATACAGAAGAGCATAATAAACAAAAAAGATATTATTTATAAATCGTGTGTGAGCATCATTTATTCGTTTCAATAATAAGGATAAATTTATGTGTACGACGTTCGCATGCGTCGCCAGTCAGGATTGGTTTGTTTGAGTGTCATATCTCCTTCCAGTGTTTGACACACTGCACCGTCGTGTCATTCACCTTTCACAGGTCCCGGATTGTGTGGGGGTCTGTAAGGGATGCGCAGGTCAGGAGGTGTTCCATCGTTTGGATCTCTCCGCAGGCGCATGAATCGTCCTCGGCGCATCCCCATCTTAACAAATTTTCACCGGACCTTCCCATTTGACATCTGATCTTATTGAGGTTTTTTCAGCTTTTTCAGTCCAGTTGTGATCCTTTAGGGAGGCTTTCTGTCGGGTTCCAGGTTGGGGTATTGTTATCTGTTAGCCTCTGCTTTCACACTGTTTCTTTGGTTGCCGATTTAGAGTCTGTTAGTGGGTTTGTTGACTTCATAAAGTTATTCCTGGATTTAAGTATGGGGGCATGAAGCTCGTGTTTATACAAGGGGTGTCTTTCGTCCAGTGACTGCCCACTTCGTTCTGCCATACATAAGGCTTGTCGCCTAATGGAACAGCCGCAGAATCTTTGGCAAGACATGGGGTCTGAAACCAAAAATGATCTACTGGTCATACCAAACGATCATTAAATCAATGGTCATTGATATGGTGGCCAAAAATGCAACAAATTTCGGCACAAGTCAAGCTGCAGAAAGTCTGAAAATCACAGGGGCAACATTCACGTGCCCTACTGCAGCCGTAGAGGTAATGCTGAACCTTCCACCATTGCACTTATGTGTAATGAAGAAGCAGCAATCAGTGTAAGTTTAGTTCCAAGAATCGTCGTCAACTGGGAACCAGTTTAGTTAATACAATTTATACCTGCGCTTAAACAAATTTTTTAAAAATTCAGTTAATTCATTGTCTTATTAGTTTATGTACAAGCACATTTAAAATATTATTTATTTATAAAATTTATTTCATCCCTCCGTAAAATTATAATGACAATGATTGTGATTTTTTTTAATCTGTTAAGATATACTTATCTTACCAATAAAGATAATTTATTTTAAAAATATTCAATTTTATTTTATTAGTTATCAATGCAGACATATTTTAATGTATAAAAGTTTACACATATAATACAAGATTAGTCTATTGCCTAGTGGTAAGTAAGAAAGTGTTAATTACGGAGTTTCCTATATTTTTCTGTTCTCCAATTAAGAAAAGTTTTTTAACTTTTTGTTTATAGTTCTAATTAAAATGTGTTTTTGTTTGTTTAGACCAGTTTTTATTATGCCATTAGTTTGTTTTGGATACGACTGGGAAAAGTTGATTAACTTTTTGCCAAGTTAAATATCAAATGATGCATTTACTGTAACTGCTAGATAAAACACATAAAAATTATATATTTAATTTGCTTGATTCTTAGTGGACTAAAATTTTCTTTTAGTACCAAGAACTTTTAATGAAAAAATATTTTTCAATTCTGTAGGTTTAGAGAAATATCTGGAAATGAATTGCCATTAAAAAGGACTTAATTTAACGGACCGGGATTGAAACACACTATTGTCAAACAACCGTGCTTTGCGGTTATAAAGAAGTACGCGTAAAAAATGTTAGGGGCTATTACTGCAAAGGAATAGCAATGTTATGTTAAAAAAACATGAACTAAGGTGGTACTCACGATTTTTGGCGTTTCGTCATATGTAACGGAAGTTTTTTCTCCCATTTTTATTGAGCATTTTTCAAATCCGGTACTGGTATTAAGGCGTCCCACCAAGTATTTTATAGACTAATGTTGATAAGATTAAGATATTAAAAAGATATTGTAAATCGAATTGATTCATTTAATAGTAAGACAAAGTTAAAATTTAAATAGGTCGGGTACATTTTTATTATGTACTTATTTGAAGTTTTTAAGTGTACAATATAAATGGTAGGAATGATTTTAATTTTTGTTTTTGATCTCGCTTTCAAATGTAATTTAGCCTTAAGGACTTGGTTGTTTAATTTTTTGTTTTTAAATTTTATGTCGGGGACCTTCGTCGTTAATGTTAAATATTATTATTTAGCCGAAAATCATTTTTAGTGACACTTTTATTTTAGTAATCGATCTTTTTTCCTGAATGCATTTTCCCTGCATGGTTTTTCTGCTGCTGCCGACGGCTCCTACTACCATGGTGTTTTTTTCCTGGCTGCTTTTTTCTTGGATTTTTTTTCCTGTCGGATACCGGCTGTCTTTTTTTGTCAAATGTTTTTCGCTGCTGCCGATGGCTTCTTCTATTTTATGATAGCTGGTTTTTTGTTAGTTGTTTTATGGTTACCGGTTATCAACGGAGATTTTGTTTGTTAACTGGCATTAAATACGCTGTACAACACTTATGATTGATAATATTGTAATAAAATTCAGAATTAAGCATTACCTTTAAAAGAAAAATTGGTTTTCATGTTAGGAAAAAATTGGATTTCCTTCTACAAAAGACATCCACCGAGGGAATCTTTTCATTTTGATATTAGTGTTACTGTTAAAATTTTAAATTCATATTTTGTAGCATTTGAAATTGCTACTCGTTAATTTTGTTTTTTTATATATAGTAAATTTTTCATTTATTGGGCATTGTAGCATTTGAAATTGCCACCTGCTAATTTTGTTTTTTTATATATAATAGTTTTTTATTTATTGGGCATAGTACTTACAGAGAACATTCAGTTTTGATATCAAATTCCTGAATAAAACATTTATTTCACTATTTCAAAACAAACATATATATAGTTGAATACTAGTGAATTTCACAAGTTTCAACACTAGGTAATACTCTTGCTTCTGACATTCTAAGAGCTGTTGAAAGTAATATACTCAAGCTGCAGGAACCGTATGATTTCTGGCTGTATTCCTGGATTTCTGAAATTTAAGATAGTGAAGTCAATAAAAACATCCATTCACATGTGAGCAGGCGACATACCGTTGTGTTCTCTGGTATGATGAATTCTAGGCTATTGAAGGTTTGTCCCAGGATTTTGTTGTTTCTGAATGAGATCTCTAGGTATTTACTGGGTTTTTTCTTTATTTTTCAAAATATAATCTTAAAGGTTATATTTATTTACTTTCTAGACGTCGAGTCATTGTGGGCGTGTCACTGTTCTTCTTTCATAGAACTTCTGTCATCGGTCTCAAGTCGGTTAGCCGTTAATGTTTCGTGCAATAGTAGAAAAGAAAGAAGAAGAATGGTCTTTTAGATTACATTCTATGAAATTCATTCTGTCAATCAATAGCATTTATGGTTCTGACCAATGAGAGGCTAGGAATTCAAAACTGGCGCTGATTTCATACAGGATGTGCAGTTTTTTCTGGCAACTGTTAGAAATAGGAGGATGGTTCTGTCCTCGTGGTCGTCGAGGAGTTCTTTTTCGGTGCGGCCATGATGAGGTGCGCTTGTCTCGTGTTTGGGATTCTTTTTCGGTATTGAACCGAAATTAACCCTTAGGGGGGAATTTACGAAGTGCCGTTTGGGCCGAGATCAAGTCGCACCCATCGTTAGTGGTTTTTTTGGAGCCTTATATGGGGATTTGTGCCAAACACCGGTAAGCTGCCATGCGGTGGGAACACCGCCATTTTGTCCTGATGTCCTGTTAGTCCGTTTTAGTCCTGTTTGCTGTTATGGATATCTTCTAGTTTTACCTCCCTTCTCAGAAGGTAAGTTATGACTTTTGAACTAGCAATGATATCGATCAGGTTGAAAATATACCTACTTCATTTTGTTGGTTTTTTATTTTGCACATGTCCTTTCATGAGATTATTTTTTTGTTAGGGTGTTAGGGTACAGCTTAGCTCTCACCATCAGACTCCTGGAAATCGAACGACGACTCTTGTGGCAACTCTTGACTTTGGTCAAGATTCCCACGAGGACCAACACCGAGTCGCTTTTAAATCCTGGCCAGAGTCGACAGACATCCACCGGATGAGATCTAGTAGTAGCCGATAGAGGCTAGAGACCTGCTGAGTTGCATCATCGACCCCTGGCTGACCTGGAAGGTTGAGCCTTTCTTCTGCCTTCTCTTCGTTTTGCTGTCTGTTTCCTGTCTTCTTCCTGTCTTCGTTTTTGTGTCTTCAACTACATCAAGTGGACCTTGGATAGAGGCTACATATGTGGACCATTGGACTTTAATACCAGGTTTTTTTACACCTTCAGTGTTCTCTTACCTTTTTGAAATTTTTTATAACTATTTTATCATATTAGTGCTTATCATACCATCATTTTAAATAATTACTAATTATTGATATCGTATATTATACCACCGTGATAATTTTATAAACTATAATCTAAAGGGCTTTTGTGAAGTTCTCACATAGTACTATGTGACAGCAGATTCAGTCACAGGTTTATTTCTTACCATTATACCCCATTCTGGTAACTTTGAGCGGTATAACACCAGGTATAAAAGTGTATGTATTTCGCTATAATACATTAGTTAATATTATTATATATGTTATTTAATTTATGTAATTATTATTTTATGGTTCCCTGGTCTACAACCTATTTTGCCTTGTCCACTTTGATATTCTAATTATATTCTTATATGTGATATGTTTTTTTATTCTCCTATTTGCCCAGCCTGAATGTCTAAGAAAATTTAATATTAAGTCATTTTAGGTATTTTGTTAAAGATAGATATTTGGTTTTCTCAATTATCCAAATATAGTAAAGCAATATCTAAATTGGGTGGCGCCCTTAATGAATTTGAATTTTCATTCTTAGAGCCGTAAATAATTCGAACTCACTTTATCTGTTCTCCGGCGAACAGCTGCCGTCAGCACATTGTGTTCTATTTTTTTTATGTAATGAACATAATAAAGTAGGTCACATAAATGGCGCCCAACGTGTGGGGCCCGAAAATTCAGAAATTCATGTTAGAAATTTTTTGAAAAACCTGAATTGATTTTCTTAGATTTTTTTGGTTTGGTACATTTAGTTGAATAATTACAACCTGTCCTTCAAGTCTTATTGTTTATTTGAAGACAGACATTTCAGGAACAGCTTTAGGTGTTTTTGAAACAGGTAAACAGGATAAGTTATTTTTTTGAGATATCTAGGAACCGTGTATGTGTGTTCATTTGTAATAATTATATATTTCGGAGCTAAGATAGCAAATTTTAAAGATTTCCTTTTTGAAAATTTCCTTTTTTGAAAATAATTTTCTGGTAACAATTTTGACAGATATTTTTCATAGGGATTTTCATAGATATTTTTGTGACTGACAACCTGATATTGATAACTCAATATCAAATTAGTTAGATATTACATTTGCTTTTTGTTTCTGCTCATTACAAGTCACTATGGATTCACTTAAGGTAAAACACTTGCTGATAGCTGAGATCAACTATGAGTTGAGGATCAGAGGTGTTATTTCTGAACGTAATATGGATGATAAGAGAAAAATTTTAGGTCGTTTGATTTCAAAAGAGATACAACAAGGACAGAATGTTCTGGCCTTAGTAGATCCATCTTTTAATTTTGAGATTGAAAAAACAGAGATAGAAAACACATTAACTTCTATTAAATTTTTAATTAGTGATTTTGATGGTCCTTCTACAGATTCCACTTATAAAAGAGTAGTATCTAGATTATGTCATGTGACTTTGAGGATTCAGAGAATTCCATTAAATAACACCGATGAAGATATGTCATTGTTTAAAAATGAGTCCTATGCCACATCTCTACAACTAGATGCTGAATTACATGACAAGGTGTCGGAACAGGAATCTGAACCAGTTAATGTGCCTTTAATGAATTCCACTGTTAATCCTTCTCTGAGACAATCTACCAGTAATTCTTTCTCTCCAAATTTCTCGAAATCAACTCCTGTCTACAAATTGGGAATTCAATTTGATGGAGATTCTAAAAATCTTTTGTCGTTCATAGAGCGAATTGAAGAACTTGCTCAAGCTAGACATGTTTCTAAAGTAGAGCTTTTTGAGTCTGCTAGTGATCTTTTTACAGGAAAAGCTACCTTCTGGTATAGATACATTAAATCTCAGGTCACTGATTGGGACTCATTAACTTTAAAAATGAGGAAAGATTTTCTAGTCTCAGATTTTGAAGATGAAGTTTGGCTACAAATTAAGAACCGGAAACAGGGTAATACAGAACCAGTAGTTATTTATATTGCTTGTATGGAAGCTCTTTTTAATAGACTCAGTCATGGAGCAGCTGAGGTTACTAAAATAAGATATATTAAAATGGGACTAAAGTCTGATTATAGAAGTAGGTTGGCTTTGTGTGATATAGATTCAGTTTCACATCTTGGAACTTTATGTAAGAAGTTAGAGGAATCTGATGCACTATGCCCCAGTAGTTCTAGTCCCCAGAGTAGATCAGTAGCTATGCTAGATGATCCTGAATTAGCTTTCATTTCAAATACCCAAGTGAACAGAAACCCTGCTCATAAGAATATAGATTCTGGTAATAAATTCCGGAAAAATAAATTCAGAAATGCCACTTCAACATCAAATTTTCCACCTTCAAATTCTTCACCTGCAACTTCGAATTTGGCTTCAAATAGCATTCCTGCCTCTTCCTCAACAGTTGGTACAGCTAGTTATAAAGTGGGAAACCCTAAAGTGAGAAATCCTGTTATTTGTTGGAGATGCAATTTACCTAATCATACTTTTCAAGATTGTAAGTCAGGCATCAAGAAAAAGTTTTGTTTTAAATGTGGAACACCAAATGTTGTTTTCAGAGACTGTGTTAGGTGTAAAGGGAAACAAATAAAGAAGAATGTTGTAAAAGGCTCTCAATTTTCTCCAAAAATTTCAAGAGCCAATAGTCAAAATTTTAATAATGAGGGAGATTCCATAAATTTTGTAGCTCCTTTATTGATTAAGAAAAACAATGATAATAGGCCTTATGTAAAAATCCAACTTGTGGACACTAATGTCATTGCACTTCTAGATAGTGGTGCCAACATATCAGTTATAGGTCAGGGAGGTTTAAGAACAATAAAAGATTTAGATTTAATAATAAGAAGTCCTCACTTAAACCATGTTCTAACAGCTGATGGTACACAACAAAAAGTTGATGGTATAGTGGATTTGCCTATCAATATAAATGGGGATATACAAATTATTCCTGCATTAGTAGTACCTTCCCTATCACAATCTTTTATTTTGGGTAGTGATTTTTGTAGTAAATTTAGTGTGTCCATTGATTTTCATGACTTTAGTTGGGACATTAAATGTCGAGTTTCAGGTGAAACTGTTGACATTGTTGCCACATCTCAACAATGTAGTATTTTTGAGACTAGTATTGATGATGAGCTCACACAGGAACAAGAGAAGCAGATGATAGATTTAGTAAACTCATTTAAGGAAATTAGTAGTGATTCTCGTTTAGGTCGAACTGATAAAATAACTTTAGAGATAGATACTGGTGATGCAAAACCGTTTAAGCAGAGACAGTATTTAATGTCACCGTATATTTTGAACATGCTTAATGATGAACTAGATGACATGCTCAAATTGGATGTCGTTGAACCGTCTCACAGTCCTTGGAACAGTCCCGTCTTGTTAGTTAAGAAATCTTCTGGTGAATACAGATTTTGTTTTGATGGACATAAGTTGAATGAACTTACT
Organism: Agelastica alni; assembly: GCA_950111635.1. Taxonomy (NCBI): domain Eukaryota; kingdom Metazoa; phylum Arthropoda; class Insecta; order Coleoptera; family Chrysomelidae; genus Agelastica; species Agelastica alni. The sequence continues at coordinate 51,588,242 of OX467712.1, read as the reverse complement.
AAACACGATAGTTATCCACTGCCAAGGATAGACAGAATCTTAACTTTGTTGAGAAATGCTAAGTATATATCGAGTATCGATTTAAGAAAAGCGTTTTGGCAAGTTCCACTTACAGACTCGTCTAAAGAAAAGACTGCGTTTAGTATTCCAGGACGAGGATTATTTCACTTTAATGTTATGCCGTTTGGTTTATGTAACAGCGCGCAGACGCAACAAAGGCTGTGTGATGCGTTGTTTGGCCCCCGATTTGAACCTCATCTATTTACTTATTTGGATGATATTATCATCATTTCAGCTACTTTTGAAGAACATGTAAATCTTTTATATGAAGTGAAAGATATTTTAAAAGATGCTAATTTAACCATAAACTTGAAAAAATGTGAGTTTTTCAAAACATCTCTTAAATATCTCGGTTTTGTCATTGACAGGCAAGGTATCAGGACTGATCCTTCCAAAGTCTCGGTTATGGTTAATTATGCTCGTCCAACTACTAGTACTGAGATAAAACGATTTATGGGTCTTTGTTCATGGTATAGGAGATTTATTGATAATTTTTCTACTTTAATAGCTCCTATTAGTGCTTTGTTAAGAGGGAAAGGTAAAAAGCAACCTATAGAGTGGACTCCTGAGGCAGAAACTTCTTTTCTCGCCATCAAGAAGGCTCTTGTATCAGCACCCATTTTATGTCCCCCTGATTTTGCTTTGCCGTTTACCATCCAGTGCGACGCAAGTGATGTAGGCGTGGGTGGTGTGTTGACTCAGGAAGTTCAGGGTGCCGAGAGAGTCATTGCCTATGCCTCAAGGTCCCTATCAAAATCTGAAAGGAATTACAGTGTAACAGAGAGGGAATTACTCAGTTTAATCTTTTTGATAGATAAATTTCGCCCTTATATTGAAGGAACTGTTTTTAAGGTGACTACTGATCACCATAGTCTGCTCTGGCTACATAATCTTAAAGATCCTTCCGGCAGATTAGCCAGATGGGCTGTTAAATTAAGGCAACACACTTTTGAGTTGGCCTATACAAAGGGTGCAAATAATCGGGTGCCAGATTTTCTCTCCCGAATGCCTTTTTCAGAAACAGACAATAAGTTAGAAGTTGATTTAATAGATGTTAAGTCTGATTCAGACAATTGGTATTCCTCTCTGCGAGCTAAAGTTTTACAAGATCCTGTTGCTTATTCTCATTTTAAAGTAGATAATGATTTGATATATAAATATGTTCCTTCAAAAGTACCCATTAAATCTAATATAGTTGAATGGAAAGTAGTTGTTCCGAAATCACAAAGAATTGATGTCATAAAAGATTCGCATGATCCATCCATTTGTAGTCATTTTGGTTTTTTTAAAACACTTTCGAGAGTCCAAGAACATTACTATTGGCCTAAAATGAGAGGTGATATTTTGAGATATGTTAAGTTGTGTAAAGTCTGCCAGTCGCAAAAATTATCGAACACTCCTCGTATGGGACTTATGGGTACTCAACGTTCCGTTAAATATCCTTTTCAGACTATTGCTGTTGATATCATGGGACCATTTCCCAGATCTTCAAAAGGTTTCACTTATTTATTGGTTGTTTCAGATTTCTTTACTAAATATACATTGTTGTGTCCAATGCGAGATGCCAAGACACCTAGCATAATTAAATTTATGGAAAATCAAGTTTTTTTGATATTTGGAGTACCACAGTTCATTGTCTGTGATAATGGAACTCAGTTTGCTGGTAAACAGTTTAAGAAGTTAGCTGAAACATATAAAGTTCAGAAAATATGGTACACCCCTCGTTATTCAGCACAGTGTAATTTTGTAGAAAGAACCAATAAGACTATAGGTCAAGCTATTAGAAGTTATGTGGATGAACACAAGGATTGGGATAAAGAATTGTATAAGATTCAACAGGCAATAAATACAGCAACCCATGAAGTCACCCATTATTCTCCTGCTTTTCTAAATTTTGGTCGTAATGTGCCTATTTCTGGTAATTTTTATGGTAACCTTCCTAACACTCAAGACATAGAACTTTTACCTGATTGTAGGGATAGTTATGTTCAAGATGTCAAGGGTCTTAGTGAAGTATTTGTGACTATCCAGGATAGACTACATAAAGCTTATCAGAGGAATGCAAAATCTTACAATCTCAGGAAAAGAGATCATGTATTTAATGAGGGTGATAAAGTTTGGAAAAGGAATAAAATTCTTTCTGATGCTGCGAGTAAATTCAGTGCCAAGCTGGCGCCGAAATATATATTATGTATAGTGAAGAAGCGAATATCTCGTTTAGTTTATTCCTTAGATAATATGGATGGTTCTCCTGCTGGAGAATGGCATATTAAAGATCTAAAGGAATATTTTGGATCCAATTCAGATGTTTCTGTTGGATAGTTATTTAATTCAAACCGTAATTTTTTGATTTGTACACAGAGTATATCTGTAGTGGTTTGGTTAAATGTTTCATTTAAGTAAACTTAATGCTAAAGTTTTACTGATTTTTTTGTGCGTTGGTGCACAATTTTTTTGGTGCGTTGGTGCACAAATTTTTGGTGCGTTGGTGCACAATTTTTTGGTGAGTTGGTTCACAATTTTTGGTGCGTTGGTGCACAATTTTTGGTGCATTGGTGCACAAATTTTTGGTGCGTTGGTGCACGATTTTTGGTGCGTTGGTGCACAATATTTGTTGCGTTGGTGCACAATATTAGGTAATTGAAATTACAAATTTTGAGGTCAATCTTTGACAATTTTTGCTGGTGTAACTTAGGAAACCTTGGTTGGTTTTCCTATTTTTTTTTGGAGAAAATAATTAGTAGGAAATCTAATTATGAATGTTCCCTTGAGAGTATGCATACTTCAATTCTTTTTTCCTGTTGATGTTTCATATAGGTCTGATCAACCTGAAATAAACATCATTATTACCTTGTGTAGATATTTCTTCTATTATTTAGCAATTCATTAACTTTACTAGTGATTTTGATTTGACATACCGATTTTGACCTGTAAACCGATTTTGACTTGTAAACCGATTTTGATTTTTTCCCTATATAGACATTCTACTGATTTTGACTTCCTTAAGGAACGTGTGGTACGCGAAGATACTATATATAAATCAATTACTATCACTAAGTAGCTACTACCTCATAAAAATTTGTTTACAAATTTTTACTCTTCGGAGAGGGGTATGTGTAGCATTTGAAATTGCTACTCGTTAATTTTGTTTTTTTATATATAGTAAATTTTTCATTTATTGGGCATTGTAGCATTTGAAATTGCCACCTGCTAATTTTGTTTTTTTATATATAATAGTTTTTTATTTATTGGGCATAGTACTTACAGAGAACATTCAGTTTTGATATCAAATTCCTGAATAAAACATTTATTTCACTATTTCAAAACAAACATATATATAGTTGAATACTAGTGAATTTCACAAGTTTCAACACTAGGTAATACTCTTGCTTCTGACATTCTAAGAGCTGTTGAAAGTAATATACTCAAGCTGCAGGAACCGTATGATTTCTGGCTGTATTCCTGGATTTCTGAAATTTAAGATAGTGAAGTCAATAAAAACATCCATTCACATGTGAGCAGGCGACATACCGTTGTGTTCTCTGGTATGATGAATTCTAGGCTATTGAAGGTTTGTCCCAGGATTTTGTTGTTTCTGAATGAGATCTCTAGGTATTTACTGGGTTTTTTCTTTATTTTTCAAAATATAATCTTAAAGGTTATATTTATTTACTTTCTAGACGTCGAGTCATTGTGGGCGTGTCACTGTTCTTCTTTCATAGAACTTCTGTCATCGGTCTCAAGTCGGTTAGCCGTTAATGTTTCGTGCAATAGTAGAAAAGAAAGAAGAAGAATGGTCTTTTAGATTACATTCTATGAAATTCATTCTGTCAATCAATAGCATTTATGGTTCTGACCAATGAGAGGCTAGGAATTCAAAACTGGCGCTGATTTCATACAGGATGTGCAGTTTTTTCTGGCAACTGTTAGAAATAGGAGGATGGTTCTGTCCTCGTGGTCGTCGAGGAGTTCTTTTTCGGTGCGGCCATGATGAGGTGCGCTTGTCTCGTGTTTGGGATTCTTTTTCGGTATTGAACCGAAATTAACCCTTAGGGGGGAATTTACGAAGTGCCGTTTGGGCCGAGATCAAGTCGCACCCATCGTTAGTGGTTTTTTTGGAGCCTTATATGGGGATTTGTGCCAAACACCGGTAAGCTGCCATGCGGTGGGAACACCGCCATTTTGTCCTGATGTCCTGTTAGTCCGTTTTAGTCCTGTTTGCTGTTATGGATATCTTCTAGTTTTACCTCCCTTCTCAGAAGGTAAGTTATGACTTTTGAACTAGCAATGATATCGATCAGGTTGAAAATATACCTACTTCATTTTGTTGGTTTTTTATTTTGCACATGTCCTTTCATGAGATTATTTTTTTGTTAGGGTGTTAGGGTACAGCTTAGCTCTCACCATCAGACTCCTGGAAATCGAACGACGACTCTTGTGGCAACTCTTGACTTTGGTCAAGATTCCCACGAGGACCAACACCGAGTCGCTTTTAAATCCTGGCCAGAGTCGACAGACATCCACCGGATGAGATCTAGTAGTAGCCGATAGAGGCTAGAGACCTGCTGAGTTGCATCATCGACCCCTGGCTGACCTGGAAGGTTGAGCCTTTCTTCTGCCTTCTCTTCGTTTTGCTGTCTGTTTCCTGTCTTCTTCCTGTCTTCGTTTTTGTGTCTTCAACTACATCAAGTGGACCTTGGATAGAGGCTACATATGTGGACCATTGGACTTTAATACCAGGTTTTTTTACACCTTCAGTGTTCTCTTACCTTTTTGAAATTTTTTATAACTATTTTATCATATTAGTGCTTATCATACCATCATTTTAAATAATTACTAATTATTGATATCGTATATTATACCACCGTGATAATTTTATAAACTATAATCTAAAGGACTTTTGTGAAGTTCTCACATAGTACTATGTGACAGCAGATTCAGTCACAGGTTTATTTCTTACCATTATACCCCATTCTGGTAACTTTGAGCGGTATAACACCAGGTATAAAAGTGTATGTATTTCGCTATAATACATTAGTTAATATTATTATATATGTTATTTAATTTATGTAATTATTATTTTATGGTTCCCTGGTCTACAACCTATTTTGCCTTGTCCACTTTGATATTCTAATTATATTCTTATATGTGATATGTTTTTTTATTCTCCTATTTGCCCAGCCTGAATGTCTAAGAAAATTTAATATTAAGTCATTTTAGGTATTTTGTTAAAGATAGATATTTGGTTTTCTCAATTATCCAAATATAGTAAAGCAATATCTAAATTGGGTGGCGCCCTTAATGAATTTGAATTTTCATTCTTAGAGCCGTAAATAATTCGAACTCACTTTATCTGTTCTCCGGCGAACAGCTGCCGTCAGCACATTGTGTTCTATTTTTTTTATGTAATGAACATAATAAAGTAGGTCACAATTTTTTGTATCTCTTTCAGCAATCTGTAAACATTTTTCTTTTAATTTTAATAAATCTGTATGTATACTTTAAGTTTTTTTTTAATTGTTTCTAAGAGATAAAAACGAAGTTTGTACAGCCTTAAAGCCGTAATACGTCAATTAATTAGCTCGTTTCATGGTACTAAATAAAAATAATACAATTGGATTTGTTTGGGGTCAATTAATTTTAGTGATTTATAGTATAAAATAATTTGGCGCCCTTACGTGGTTAGTTATTTTAGTTTTTTTGTTAGTTTGATATTTTCAGAAAAAATACGGCTATATAGATCCGTGAACTTTTTTATACATACCCTCAAATTTAATTCAATCGAGAAATCAAGGAGTCATGGAACCCTGAGTATAATATTTTAATCTTTTTTCTTTAAGAGACTTAGTTAATAAATAGTTTGAATAATTAAATTAATATTTTAAAATACAATAAATTGTATTTGTTTAATTAATATACATTATCAGTATTTAAAGAAAGGCCAGGTCAAGAGTACCAACAACCGAAGAGCATGTATGAGAGTACTGATGAAAGTAGAGGAAGCAAAAGATGTGTGTACGAACCGTAGCAAGTGGAAGGAAGTGGTCTATGCCTATCCCTATGGGAAAAAGGCGTGACTTTATGTATGTATGTATGTATCAGTATTTGATTCTTATTGATTTCATACAATTAGTTAAAAATATTTAAAAACATTTTTTTTAGTATTTAAACCCTTATCTTTTGATTAAATTTGCATTGTATAAGTTTGTATCATAAAATAGATATTTTCGGTACGATATGTGTAAAGTGGTATTTTCGATTTAATAAATCATACCGAAAATTTTGTTTTCGAGACGGCTGCAGAAAAAATAATTGATTATTGTTTTTTTCGAAAATATAATTAAATTGTATGAAACATTTAAATATTTTCTGTTTAAAATTAAGGCCAAGGGCTAGTAAAAATTAATACCATAAAAACAATCTCCACACTACTGTTGTTAGTTTTGGTTCTAGATTAGCCGTCCGCGGTTAATCAATTCCAAAGTGGATAAATAGCTGGACATGCGCTTTTAAACGATCCCATACGGTTCTCTTTCATCTCTTTTTATCCCACTCCCAAAAAAGAACAACGTAACAAGATGTGAAGATTACAGATTGATCAGTTTGATGAGTCACACTCTAAAAGTGTTTCTGAAAGTCATTCACTGCAGAATTTCCACAAAATGCGAAAGCGCTGTTGGATCCTTTTAATTCGGATTTAGAAGAGGTCTCGGTACGAAAATGGCACTGGTCGCAACCCAAGTGTTGGTTCAGAACTGTTACGATCAAAGAAAAGATGTAGTAATGTGTTTCATAGATTGCAACTCGTTTAAATGCTGAGGCGACTTAACATTGATCAAAAAGACATACGCTGTATTGAATACTTGTACTGGAACCAATCAGCTGCAGTTAGATTTTGACAACAAAGTTACAAAGGCACAGAAAATCCTTAGAGAGGGATCCTTAAAGAGGGATGTGTTCTCTCCCCATTTCTGATTAACATTTACTCTGAAAACATCTTCAAAGAAGCTCTCGAAGGACAACAATCAGGCATCAAAGTAAATGGCACATGGATCAACAATATACGGTATGCAGATGACACAGTCCTGATAGCAGATAATATGAATGACCTCCAAAGGCTCCTGCACATAGTTGGAATGCACGGCCGACTTATGGGAATTAACATCAACATAAAAAAGACAAAATTTCTAGTAATTACCTGCAAATTTGATGAGTTCCAGAATGCGAAACTCTCATACGATAGTGAAGACATAGAACGAATAAAAAAGTTTAACTATCTGAGGACTTGGTTATGTCTTCGGACGTAGAAATCAAATGCCGGATAGAAAAGCGAGGAGCTCATTCCTGAGATTTAAAAAAGTCTTAACGAACTCTGACTATGACCTTAACCTCAAAATAGGATTCACAAAATGTTACGTATGGTCCGTACTGTTGTATGATATGGAAGGCTGGACATTAAAGGTTAGAACAATAAATAGGCTGGAAGCATTTGAAATGTGGATTTATCGAAGAATCTTGAAAGTCCCATGGACAGCAAGGAAAACCAACGAGGAAATTTTAAGGACGATAGGAAGAGAACCTGAATTGCTGGGCACGATAAAACGCAGGAAAACAGCGTATCTGGGACATGTGTTACGTAACGAAAGATACCATTTGCTCCAACTGTTATTAGAAGGAAAAATATAGCGAAGAAAGGGTGTAGGCAGAAAAAGGAAGTCGTGGCTCCGAAATATTAAACATTTGACAGGAATAGAAACCACAGGAGAATTAATTTACACCAGCAAAGATAGGAAAAAATGGTCAAAAGTGATCCGCAAACATCCAATAATGGATAGCAGTGGAAGAAGAAAATACGGTTCTCGTTTAGTTCGCAATCAATTCCTAAAGTGACCCACAAACAAAGCTAAAAATTAAGAGAGATAGGGTTGAGACAGTGGCAAAGCGTCCATGTTACCACTATTACCATTGGTAACAGTTAAAAATCTTGAAAATAAATATTTTATGAATACTGTGAAATAATTTTATTTATTTTTTTACCAAGGGCTATATGTAATAGTAATTCAGTAAATAGCCAATAAGCCGAAAATAATACGCTCTATACTGTCCGGGTTATGCCTCGCCTCGATTCGATTGCATGTTACCACTTTCGTTTGTGGATACGCGTGATGGTCCGTAGGCTACTGGTCGGAGCCGGCTCGTGTCTGGTCGCGTGTTTGAATTCAACAGCGCGAGAGCGTGGGCGTGCAGCGATATTATGAAGGCTTGTTACCATTTTCTGTGTTGGTTACTTACTCGTTAGTAGTCGTAAGGCTGAAGACTGCAGTGTGCGTGTAATTAAATCTGATATTAATCGTTCAAGGTGTTTTTGCAACGAGGTCGAGAATATAATGAATATCATCGAGGTATACCAGATATTTTTCGTTACCACAAAGGAAGATATCCATTACCCGCTGAAAAGTTATCTCAATTTGATGGAAGCCTCTGGCTAAGTCCATGTTGCGAAATACTGACATTTTTCCAACGTGTCCAACAAGTCAGCGATGTTTGACAAGTAATACTTATATTTTCTGTTTACCAGAAGCGTCCGTATTTTTGGGTACCATCTTGATAGGTAAAGACCACGGAAAGTTGCTTAGCCAAATTATTTTTTAGTCCAGCATTTTTTTTTATTTGCTCTTTTATGTATTAACGGATAGTGGTAAGACTTCGTACACTCCGGTACCTCGTCAGTTGTTCGTATGTGATTATTTGGCTAGTGAAAGTTAAAGGTGTATTTTCGTGGAAAAACATGTCTGAGTATTCCCTAAAAAGTGAAAGAAAATTATCGTTTTCTCTTCGTTATTTAAATGGTCGGTTCATATTTTTAAAAAGTCTAAGAATTATTTTAGTAAGTCATCAAAATTTTGGAAATTAATTTTTTGGATTTCATCCCTATTGAATTTTCAACTGCTACAGGTTCTGAGAAATTAGCGTCACGGATTTCGTGGTGTTAGTTAGTATAGTGGTAATTGCTTTCTCACTTTTGGCAATTGTCAAACATTCAGGTATTTCGAAATTGTGAAATCGTTGATGTAGTATTATGATTTTACCTTGTTCGATAGAAGTTTTGACCTGTATTACTTGTTAAGAACGTGGTGCGACAGTAACTAAATTCAGATCATTTTTTTTTTTGGAATTGAAGCCAAATTGATAAGTATGGATTTGCTACTGTGCAAAGCAAAAGCGCTTTAACATACTTGCACTAAAGAAAAAGAATCAGGTGGGTGCTATCATCTCAGCTAAGGGAGAAATATTAAGCACTATTATAATTTGTATGGCTGCTGGAGAAAACTTTATTTCCCCCTTTTCCACGAAAAAGAATAAAAGTAGAACTACAAGATGGGGCACCTCCAGGTACAGAGTTTAGTTGTCATTCTTCAGGATGGATGCAATTAGACATTGGTTTCGACATTTGGTTAAATTTGCAAAATCGACTAAAGACGATCCGACTCTGCTGATCTTAGACGGTCATAACACACATACAAAATTTTTGGATTTTATAGAATTGGCTCGAAAAAATTACACTACTGTTTGATGTTTTTATGTAGGCCACTTAACCCGACCTGGGTAGGTGGTCAATATTTTAATTCAATTCAAATTAAACATATTTTTAAAGAACTCCGCACAAAATTAATGAAACAAAAAACTTAATCGATTCGGCTAAAATTTAGCAGAAAAATAGTTTTTAGCATGTTGATCAAAAGTCTCAATGGGCATCAAGAACGGCTATGTATAGATTTTGAGATATCAGGCTCCAAAGTGGGTCATTCAAAGGTTCTACAAGAAGAGATTTTTTTTGCAGCGGTGGAGAAAATCCTTTACGAAGAGGTTATGAACCTTAAAGCTCAAGGTATACTGTGAGACTCCACTGACGGTATCAGGTCTACTTACTAAAAACTTCACCTTTACGTAGGTCCGTCCGGCTATTGCCTCCGGTGACACTTAGGCCTGTTGGCCCATTGTATCTTGCCTATGTGGTATTATATCATTGTACCCAATCTAGTACTTTTGTAACTTGTACAAGTTGGTACAAGTTCTGTACTGGGTAAGAACAATATAGTTTTGGGTTGCTGGATGTCTGCCCAAAAATTGCCAGTCTTCTGCGGTCCAGTGCCTCGCAGCAGCACAGTAAGTGTTTTACTGTTTCCGGATCCTTGCCGCACAGTCTGCAGGTCGTAAAATCCCATTTTGTTAAGGTGCTTCTTCACTGGTACGTGACCGGTCAGAAGCCCCTTAGGGATTCTTAGCTGATTACTGTTCATCGCTAACAGTTCTGTCGTCCTTTTGTGTCACGATCATTTGATGTGTGCTTTTCTGTGTATGTTTCCTGGGAAGCTTTTCCAGTAGTTTTTGTGTTTTTGCCCAATCCAGTCTTTTACAGACACTCTTACTGTACGATTCGATACCCCTAGCATCTGCCCTTGGTTTGGGGAAATTTTTAAACCTTTTCTTGCAAGTTACTATGCGAGGAGGGATAATAAGATAACTTTTTACAGGTCAACATTTTATTCTGTTAGTATCACCAGACTTAGTGGCATGATACGAAAGTTTTTAAGACCCTTTAATCCAAATGTAGTGTTTGCTTGATTTTGCAAGGTCACTTATAGGTCATTTTAATGTCATTTTAACGTTAAATCAGGATAAATGATTAGAAAAGTGTAAAAAAAAGTTTTTGGGGTCTTTCAATCAGAATGTAATTACTTATAATTGACCATGTAAGTTTACTTAGAGGTCCTTGGGAACGTCATTTTTTTCATGGGCTATAAATCCAATGTCTAAGCGAGAATCTGATATTATACTTTGCTTAGCAGAATACCTAGACATAATTTTATAATTGTTGTAAAGTCCTACAAGATAATACATACACGTTCACACGTTTTGTTTGTGTGTGTGTGTGGGCGCGCGTGCGTAAATATGAAATTTTAAGACAATTAATTCATATAACGTTGCGGTGTGCATATGCTTAATTTATCTGTATGTTTAAATGTATGTATATACATACATACATCTAGCCTCTACGTTATATTTATAAATAATATCAATATTATATGCTCAAGTATGCGCAGTTCAACCAGCGCATTACGCAAATGTGGGTACACCTTTTCTCTATAGAATCTTAAAATGAATACAAAATGACCTCCAAGTGTTCTGCAGAATTAAGCAATAACTCACATTCAGATTTACCAATTCCGAAAACTTCAAAGTGTTTTTTTTTAGATTTGACTTATAATTAATTCTCAGTTCGACATTTGAATGACCACTAAGTCATTTTACAGAGTTAATAAAATACCATATTTAAATTCAGTGACCCCTTATTTGTGATTTTTGTTCAAATTTTTAAAATCATTTATCTTGGTGTTACTTTGAAATGACCTTGCAATGACTTATAAGTGACCTAGCATGGTCAAATCTCATTCTGATTCGGCGACACCGTATACCTTCAAGTATTTTTTTTATATTTTTCTAATCATTTATTTTTGTTTGACTTGAAGTGACCCTGACCGTTTGGATGTTATGCCAATTAGTCTGGTAATACTAACAGAATTTTTGACCTGTAAATAATAATTATATAATAATTCAATAATTTTGTGCGGGGTTCTTTCTTGATATAACTTTAAATAGTAAAATATAATAGTTTTAAAACATACATGCATACATACATACCTATAGTTACGCCTTTTTCACGTAGGGGTAGGCAGAGACCACTTCCTTCCACTTTCTACGGTTCTTACACACATCTTTTGCTTCCTCTACTTTCATGCTCGTCGGTTGTTGGTACTCTTGACCTGGCCTTTTTTTAAAACAATGTTGATCTGATCAAGATATGTTCACCGAGGTCGACCTCTACCGACTTGTCCATCCACACTCGCCTTATAAATTTGTTTCGTCAATCTTCCTTTATCCATTCTTTCTACGTGTCCGAACCATCTAAGCATTCCTTCATCTATCTTTGTAACCACATCTTCTTTTACACCACATCGTTCTTTTATCTCACTATTTTTTACTTTATCCAACCGAGTCACTCCGGCTTTACTACTCAAACTACTCATTTCCGCAGCATTATTCCTATTTTCATACTTCTTCTGCCAAACCCAAAATTCACTACCATACATAAGTGTAGAAACCAACACACCTCTATGCACAGACAGCCGTGCCTTTTTTGACACTTTCTGGCTGTTCATAAAGCTATGCAGTGCCCCATTTATCTGTTTTCCTGCCAACATTCTTCGCCCAATGTCACTGTCATACTTTCCATCTCTCGTAAACTTTGAACCCAAGCACACAAATTCATTTACTTGTTCCAGTCTTTCTCCCTCAATCGAAACTTCACAGTTTGTCATTCTTTCTTCTCTTTCAAAAACCATTACTTTCGTTTGGCTTACAATTATTTTCATCCCTTTGATATTTAGGGCATCATGCATAACATTAACCATCGACTGCAACTCTTTTTCAGATGACGCTAATATGACTTGATCATCGGCCTAAAGAAGGCATTTGACGATCAAATCATTCATTTTTAATTCATACGCACTCTTTTTCAAATCTTTTAAACAATCGTCCATATATAAGTTAAACAGCCATGGCGAAGCCACACATTCCTGTCTCACACCTTTTTCGATGTTAAACCAGTCCGTGCATGCTTTGTTTATCCTTACACAAGCAGAGGAATCTTCATAAAGTGGTTTCAGTGCTCGTTTTAAACTACCGCTTACCCCATACATGGACAATGTCGACCACAATTCATTCCTCACCACTCTGTCATAGGCCTTTTTCAAGTCTATAAAAGCGCAATAGACTTTCTGACCTCTAGCCAAGAATTTTTCAACTATACCTCGTAATGAAAAGATTAAAACATACATAAGTAAATAAATGTTAAAACATATTAATATTGTTATAATAAGTAGTTATTCAAAGCATATGGTGGCCACTTTTTATAAAAAAAATAGCTTAATTCGACCACGTTTCGCTGTGGCTCGGTCTGCTATTAATTATTGGGAAAATAAATAAAAGTATTGTTGCGAATGAAGATTTTATGCGAAAACACATCATTTGATTTAATACCCCATTTTGCGTTGCTGTAGCTATGCTGGTGAATGAAAGGAAAGAAAGAAACATGTTTTTAACTTAAATTGAAAGCTAGTAAACGGACAACATTTTTGTGGTACGTTTTCTACATGAACATAAAGATCAGATGTTTTACCGAATCTGGACCATGCGACATATAATTAATTGCACATGAGAGCAGAATTCGTTTCCTAAATTCAAACCACGCAATTATAAATGAAACAATCTAAATCAAAATAACTTACAATATGATTTTTTAAAAACAGACAATTACATTTTTTTTTCAAAAAGAAATAAATTTGGACGCAACATTCACTATGAAATTAACTCACCTTAATTTTTTGGAAAACAGAGATAATTTAATAATTATACGACAAATTAAATAGTTCAAAAATTAGCCAGCTTATATACAAATTAACCAATACAGCCGGTTAATACGAGAAGAAATGAAGATATTTTGACAGTTTTCGCAATTCATTCGGTTGATACGCGAATTATACAATATGATCGGTTATAACCAACAACACTTGGCTACTTCGCAAATCAGCCAAATAATAGATAAGGGAACCGTTTAACTTCTTATTCATAGGCGTACATATAGCATATTTCACGAATATACGGTGGTTTTGGATTGTCGTTAAAAACTCTATAACATTACTATTACATCTAGCATCCCCACTCCGGGAGGAATTAGACAGGGAGATAGCCTTAGTCCATTTTTATTCAACCCCTTGATGATCAAAATCATAGAAGAAGTAACATCCATGAATTCGGGATACAGAATGAACAATAGGGATATTAGTACAGAGACAGTTATTTAATTTCTACCAGATCAGTCAGCAACTCAATATGGATATATATATCCATAGGTAAAACGAAAACCATGACCATCGCTAGGGAGACAATGAGATGCAGGGTGGTAATAGATAATAAACCCATAAAGCAGGTCATGCAATTTAGATACCTGGGAATAGATATGTCCAGCGCTCACGACCCGTTAAAGGACCTGAGAAACCAAATTAACAAATCAGCCATAATAACAGGATGTCTAAGTGAAACTGTATGGGCTAATCCTTACATGCAAAATATGTAAGATATGCGTCAGGCCAATAATGACATATGGTATAGAAGCGAGAGAGGATACCAACAAGACCAAAAGAATGCTACGAGTCACCGAAATGTCAGTACTGAGAACAATAGCCGGGAAAACAAGAAGAGATCATGTAAGAAACACTGAAATTAGATCACAATGCGACGTACATAATGTGGTGAGATGGGGAAGGCAGAGGAGAAGAAAAAGGTATAACCACGTGAGGAGAGTGACCGAAGATAGACTACCACGCATTGTACTAGAGGGAAAACCAGCAAGGATCCGTCCACCCGGAAGACCACCAAAAAGATAGAGAGACAGCTGGCAGTCCACATCTCAGGAAATATTACAGAGGCAAGTCCAAAATCAATAGATCATCTAGATCCCTAACAAGTAAAAAAAGAAGAAGAAGTTAAAAACTCGATAAGCAGTATTCAACTGTACATTTAAGAAGTACGAAAGTAAATTCTCCCAATATTTTTAAACAAATTTCGTTGGTGACGAAGTTTATTTTATAAGAGACTTCTTATTTGGAAATCAATTTGGCTTGTTAATTTATTTTCGTAAGATTTTTTGTTAGATTTATAAAAAGGTAAAAAGCAATTGTAGTGGGTACCGACATTAAAATCGTAAAGTACCGATTGTAATTTCAAGTAGTGTATGTATACCTAAAAGACTGCGAAAATGCCGCGACAGTGGATCAAATTATACTCAGTTATGGATATCGTGTAATAAGACTTTCACCTTATCATTGCCAACTTAATCCCATTGAGTATATTTGGGAAATATGCAAAACTTATTATGACAATCACATTGGATCTAATAGTTACAGTAATAAGGCTGTTTTGGAAATCTGGCAACGAGCACTTAATACTGCCACTCCTGAAATTTGGGAAAAATATGTCAAAAATGTAAATATGTTATAGAGGAATAGTGGGTTCGTGAAAACCGCATTAAAGCAGATAATCCTGTTATAATATACAATTTGAATAAGGATAGCGACGACAGTGATTCCGATTATGATAACTATAAATCTGATGCTTGATAATGCCGTAAGTACTTCATGATTAAACATATTTATTAAATTTGTACCGATACTTTATTTTTGTTGCATTCCCTTTTAAAATAATCAAAAATGGGCTTAAATGTACTTTAGCACACTTACCAAAAAAAAAACAGTCGAATCTATAATTTATAAAAAAAATATACGCGCACTCTGGCAACGTCGCAATTCCAAGTATGGATTTAAAAAGCCTGTCATTTGTCAAAGTAGACCAGTGTTTCTGCCTATCAATAATGAAATAATAATGAATAATTTCATCCGATTTATTAACTCTTATCTCGTTAAATAATTGCAAAAAAGGGTAAAATAGGTAAATTATAATTTGTAAATTCTGTTGCAAAAAAGTACAAGGAATTTTAAGTGTTTAATCGAGGTAAAAACTTGTTATAAAAATTACCCTTGAAGTAGCAACCATGATGAATTTTTTCACATTTTTTTTAGAAAGTACTTTTCAAACGTTTTCACGCAAAAATTTCTATCAGGATACATAATAAAAAATAAAATAAAAAATGTGTTTCTATTTTAAACTGGTCGTTAACTCAACATTTGAAGTTTATTCGATTCGGTTGGTCATACTGCGTCGAATGACACAAATTTTAGTATTGTCAGTGGCAGCATGATTATAAACACGCCTCTAAATTTGAAAAATTAAAAAGTGTTGTAACTTTTGAAAGGGCCGTTTGCTGAACTTGGGAGTGGTGCCAATCGACTCGGTTGATCATGCTGCATAAAAAAAAATCATACTATAAACTGTACACAAAAGTTTTGGCCGAAAAAATGTGCCTTCAAAAATCGGAAAGGTGAAAATTAAAAGGGGCCTAACTTTTAAACGGGGCATTTCCTCAACCTGAGAGTGGTGTCATTCGGCTTAGGTTTACAAGCCGCATCGACTTAAATTGTTTTTTTTTTTGGTAAGTGTGCTAAAGTAAATTTATACCTCAAAAATGTGCCTATTTCTAAACAAAAAACTCATCGAGAGATACATCAACCATATCTGTTTACAATAAAGCAAAAAATTAAAATAAAATATTTTAATACAAGTATAATTTTTTTTTGATACCCTTTAATACTGTAATCTGTTTTATACAAAAACAATTAACAATATAATTGTAGAAGAATGCAATTGACATAGTTGGTATTACACCCAGTGGTGTATACCTTGAGAACTAAATGTTTGGTCCATGAGCACTGCTTAAAAAGCATAATAAACAAAAAAATTTCGGGTTTAAATCTTAGGAGAATTTACTAATGTACATCTCAACACAGTCGATTCCTTGGTGTTTAATCCGATAACGTTGTATATTGGTAAAATGAGCTTATAATAAGATGTATAACTTATTTCAATTAATGTTTTTAATTATTTCATTGTCCACCATAACTCTTAACTTACAAAATTTTAATTAAAATAACCAAATAGTCATCTAATTTTTATTTATAAAATATAAACTATATTCAAATATATAAAGCAAACATGACTTTTTAAGTAAAATAAAAAACAAAGAAAACCCGACAATCAAAATTAAACAAACAATAACAGAACAATAACAAAACAATTAATTTTATTTCTCTGAATTTTAACTTTCCTATTCATTACCTTAAAGACTTCCAAACATGTATTTTGTTTACTTTTCTCATTACTAATAATTTTTTGAGTTCTAAATTTTGTTCATCCAAACTTTCTTACGTGCTGGCATTTTTTATCACGTCTCACAACTTTTTTTTTTATGAAAATAGTCGCAAAAAGGGTAGAACTATCGTGTGGGTCGCGGACGGCCCACACTGCGACTATTAGAAGGGGAAGGGATTATAGAAAGGAAATGATTGTGGACACGCTGTTTAAAAAGTTGCAGGTCATAGTTCTCTGGAAAAACTGATTTTGAAAGCTTATTCCATTCCGTAGCAGCCCTGTAAAAGAAGGATTCTTGATGAAGATTGGTCCTTGAAGTGTCAATCTTGAGAGCAAATGGGTGAGACTGATCGGCGTGCCGAGTTCTTCGGCCGAATGTGGCCAATGGTTGGTACAAGAGTTTTTATTTCTTTGGAGCATCTGCCATATCTGTAGAGTAATAACTGGTCTGCAACTCTTCTTCTATGTTCTAGAGGGTAAAGGGCATCTGTGAAAGTTGAGCTGTTTATGAAGCGAATGGCTCTTTTCTGAATGAAATCTAGAAGACGAAGAGAATCCCTTGGTGCTGAACCCCAAATGTGCGAGCAATACTCCAGTAGAGGTCGGATTTGAGCCTTGTACGTCGTCAACAGTTGATCAGAAGTAAAAAACTTTCTGGCTTTCAACAGAAAACCTAGCCTCTGACTTGCTGACTTTGCGATGTTAGCAACATGGTCATGCCAAGACATATTATTGGACACCGTGACTTTCAAAATCGAGATAGAGGGACTTGGTTTAAGGGTATTTTCGGACATTGTGATGGGATGATTTGAGGAATTTTCTTTCTTGGAAAACGTGGCACTTTGTGTTTTTTGTGCGTTGAACTGAACAAGATTGTTGGTTCCCCACTCGACGATTGCTTTAAGATCTCTATTGATGGAATCAACCTGTTCCTGCCTGAGTCTATTTGTATCATTCACCGAAAGTGATCGATAGGATGTGAAAGTTGAGACAAGTGTGCTATCGTCTGCGGGGTTCGTGGTGGTTTTCAAGAGGTCGTTGATGCGTAAAAGAAATAAGGTGGGGGACAGGATGGAACCATGGGGGACCCCTGCATTGGTTTTAAACGCATCAGAAGAAATACCGTCAACTGCTCTTCTTCAGTATTAATTCCTTCAATAAGTTCTTTTGGTAATTTGGAATCTAATAAACCAATCTTTAAATCAGTACCAAACATTGCTTTATATAATAAACGCTTTTTTCCATCGTGATATACACGATTTTTCATCACTTGAACAAATTTTAGACCGTTCGACCAATTATTTGTATTATTATCTTGCAACCAGTTCGCCAGAAATGTTTCGATATCTTGATTGCACCTTTCGACACTTTCCTGTCTGGCTATAGCAATGTTTACGAGTAACTATTTGAACTCCAGGCCACCTACTTTTTAACTGGTCTAGTACACGGTTACAAAATTCACGCCCATTGACGGAATGAAGGATCACTGTGTAACGACACAAGTACGTTAATATTCCAATAATATTCCACCCCTAAAGCTAGTTGTTCCCACTGCCACGATGACGATATCCACCACCAGACCTGTTAAACTCCCACTCCGGATGGTAAATGGTAAAAGAATATCACTACGACGGATATAAAAGACCATGCACCGAGCAGTAGAAAACTGAGTCAAAAGTGGAAAATTGCTATTAATGCTGAAAAAAGTTATATTTATTCAACAGCGACGTCAATCACCTCCCACCAAAATTACAAGTAATGATAAAGAAATCGATTGGACACCGACCGTTAGGTATCTGGGTGTCGTGTTAGATAATAGACTTTTTTTAAGGCAACATGGAATAAATTAGATAACGAATAAATGAGAGCTTGTTGGGGAAAACGCTTGGACATGTCGATTTGTATTTTTAGATGCCCATTTTTTTCAAAAAAAAAATAATTATATAGGGTGTGTCATGTGACAGTGGCCGATACCAACTTTCTTATTTTAAATACAACTTCCTGTATATTATTTATTTTTTGGATTCCTTAGAAAATTCTAGACATAATTCATGTACAATGTCCCATACCGTTTTTCAACTGTTTTGGAAGTATTAAGTGTTTTTAGATGTATTACAAAAATAAACATTAAAAAAAGAATATTTTATTTCACAAAAACAAAAAACATGCTAATCTGGTATAGAAATGTCTTCTAACGTTAATCAACATCTCAGGCGTGACTGATCTAATCGCAAGCGTGATTCGTCTTTTTAAGTCATGTAAGTCGAGTGGTTTAGTTTTGTATACAATACTTTTGACATATCCCCACAAAAACAAGTCTAATGGCGTCAGATCAGGAGATACTTTGATCCAAATTGTTACTAATACAACAAGTAATAATGCCTATCGCTACGTACGCCTCTATCGCATGGGCCACACAAACAGGAAGAAAATCCAAACTCTACAAAACACTTGCCTAAGGCAAGCAGTTGACGCCCCATGGTATGTAAGAAACGATGACATTTATAGAGATCTTCATACCAAAAGAATATTAGATCAATTAAAAGAACGAGCTACAAAACAATTTAAAATGTTAATGGAAGAACATCCTATTCTACAACTCAGAAAGTTACTAGATTACGATCCGGCGGAACATCCGCGAATGGACTGGTACACGCACCGCAGAGATTGGCGCAGAGTCGAGAAAGACTTGCCCAACTAATTGCCAACGTCAGGGGGACCTGATACGGCACTTGAAGAAGAAGAACACTTGAATTATGTCAAATATATAATTAATCTACAGGGCCGGCTCAAGATTCGGATAAGTAGCAAGACTTATAATATAACAACACCAAGAAAACGCAAGAGAAGCAGTTGGGAAGACGTCGGGCGAAGATACAACCCGACTAAAAGCTAGGATGACGACGACTGCATCCTATATAAGGAGGGGTTTAAGTGAGTATAGCCGTTCACGAGAAGGGAAGATTCTTACCCTGCCCTCGCAGGAAAGAACCATTGCGAGGGCTTCCTTAACGGATTTCCCCTCCAACCAAAAAAAAAAGTAGAAGTACCTTGTTGTGCGACGCGTAGACCAGGGGTATTGACTCTGGTCTAGAACGCTTTACACTGTTATTACCGAGTGTTGGACGAGGTCGAAGTATTGATCCGATCTTGCACACACTCACCGGGACCGCCGTTAACTTTCGGTATTGACGAAAGTTTGAAACGAACGGTCTAAACTGCCAGGACAATTTCAGACGCGGTACTGACGCTCCGAAATACACCTACAGTTCCACGACAAGGAATCACCGTTAGGGCGGGTATTGACCGGTCATAAACGATAATCCTGTCATTTGAGTCAAACCGATAGAGTATTGATCTGTCGATAACTCAGTCCCTACTCGACCCGTTTTACACGAACAATTAGTCACATATACCGTCCACGTTAAAGTTAAGCCACTAACGCCGTAAGAAATACGTCGAGCTACAAGTATTTATTCGACATTACCGATAGAATCTTATTTTTATTTTCTTTTATTTATTGTATATATTTTTCATTTTACAAATGAACATTTAATTTAATAGAACTCTGTCTCCTTGGGCTATCTGGGTGCCAAAGCCACACATCCCTGTTTTATACCTTTTTTAAAGTTAAACCAGTCTGTAATATCTATTTATCCTGACACATCATTGTTAATCCCCTATACTTTAGCTACCACCATTTTTTATCATTTAAATATACCATTTCTTTACTTGTAATACATTTTTGGCAAGACTGCAGAAAAGCTCTGCAGTGAGATAAATAATAATTATAAATATAGGTTAAACCAGTGATTCCCAAATTGTCGCCGCGAAATATTGTAAGAGCCTCTAAAATTTATTGAAGCATGGCCAACAAAATACTAGAAATGTTGGGTGTGCCGTAAAATAACAAATCTAATTAAATTCAATAATAACAATACTAATAATAATAATAACCCTATAAACTGAAATGGGTCTTAGTAGAGGTTGATTCCGTTATCGTTTATTTCTAGGATGACGTGAATGTGCCTTCGTAGAGAAGAGCTGTTAATGCTAGAGCCAAATAATATAGTTAAAACTCACTCCGGAAAATATGAGTTTAATCAAATTTCAACTAAAAAATTTTTACTTATCATATTAAAACGTTAGTGTTATTTTATACAAAATAGAAAAAATGTATAAATTAAAAAATATTAATAAAAGCAATATATTTTTATGTAATTATCACAAGGTTTATAATGCCATTTTCTTATTAACTTGTAATTTTGAGAAGCCCATCAAAGTTGATTTGTTATATTCTCATTTTTAAGTTTTTTGCGACTTTCGCAACTCATAATTTTTTATTAAGAAATAAAAGATTCGCAAAGATACGTGGTTCCAATGGCAAATATAATATGAAGTTCTGGTTGTTGTCTAATAGGGTATTCGCCACGAAAATGTTCTATTACGTCACATTTCCCAGAATGTATTAAAGACACTCTAATTTTATATTGTTGTATACGAGGGCGGTGACTTTTTGAATAAAACAAATTTTTTTCCGGAAATAAACATTTTATTTTTCTACATAATCACCTTTTAGCTCGATACATTTAGTCCAGCGTTTTTCTAATTTTTTTATTCCCTCCAAATAATAGGTTTTTTCAAAGCTCTCAAAATACGCGTTTGTTTCGGTAATGACTTCTTCATTCGACTCAAATCTCTTACCGCTCAGCCATTTCTTTAGGTTTGGATACAGAAAATAGTCGGAGGGGGCTAAATCTGGAGAATATGCTGGATGGGGTAGCAGTTCGTTTCCCAATTCGTGGATTTTGGCTATCGTGACTAGACAAGTGTGCACACGTGCATTGTCTTGATGAAATAGCACTTTCTTCTTCGCCAAATGCGGCCGTTTTTGTTTCAAATCAACGTCGAATCTGTTCAAAAGCTTTGAATAATATTCGCCGGTGATCGTTTTACCTTTCTTGAGGTAATCGATGTGAATGACACCGCGTACATCCCAAAAAACTATGGCCACGACCTTGTTGGCTGACAGACTCTGTTTCGCCTTCTTTGGTCCACGTTCACCCCGAGCAACCCACTGTTTCGATTGTTCCTTGGTCTCTGGCGTGTTGTGATGGATCCATGTTTCATCCAAAGTAACAAAACGGTGCAAAAATCCGTCCGGATTACGGCTAAACATCGCTAAACACTCTTTTGAAGTGGTCACACGATTGCGCTTATGGTCGAGTGTGAGCAATCGCGGCACCTATCTCGCAGAGAGTTTTTTCATGTCCAAATATTCGTGTAAAATATGATGTACCCGTTCAGTTGATATACCTACAGCAAGAGCCAACTCACGCACTTTCATTCTCCGATCATCCAATATCATTTCATGGAGTTTATCGACGATTTCCGGTGTGATCACTTCTTTTGGGCGAACTGGACCTTCGGCGTCACTAGTGCTGGTACGACCACAACGGAACTCTGTAAACCACTTCTTAACCATTGAAATTGATGGTGCCAAGTCCCCGTAGTATTTATCAAGTCTTTCCTTAGTTTCAGTGATGGATTTTTTACGTAAAAAGTAATGATTAATCAGCACACGAAATTCATTTTTTTCCATTTTCGTAAAAATTTACGAGGTTGTCTGCTTTGAACGGCTATCAAACACCAACTGGTCACCGTAGCTTGCTCAAAATTAAAAAGTTGCCCACTGATAGATTATAGTTGACGGCAGCACTGTTGCATTTGGAGTAACTGCGCGGGAAATTCAAAAAGTCACTTATTTATCAAACTGCCTCGTATATGTGTTTACTGCAAATTGAACAACAAATTATGACTTCTTCTTCTTAAGCAGCCGTGATCGCTTGTCGATCGTAGGCTATTATATTGCACAGCATATTAACAATCTTCTTCTTATTTACAGCTGCGCAGAATAATTCACAATAATTCACTTTTACAAACCACTGGCGTATATTTTTAGGCCAGGAAGTAGTACGGCGGCCCACACTTCTTTTTCCCATGATTTGGCCTGTGATAACAAGGTGTAGTATGTTGTACTTTTCTGAGTGACGCATTATATGAGCGAAGTATTCCAATTTACGTCGTTTAACAGTATTCACGACTTCGTAACTTTTATTTAAGCGTTGCAATACCTTTTCGTTTGTGACTCTATCTACCCAACTAATCTTTAGAATACGGCGATATACCCACATCTCGAGTGCTTCTAGACTCTTCAAAAGCGATCTAGTCAAGGTCCATGCCTCAACCCCGTAAAGCAATACTGGGAATATATAACAGCGAACCATTCTCATGCGAAGTTCCAAATTAAGATCATGACTGCAAAGTATTTTTATAAATTTCATAAAATTTGTTCGTGCTTTAGCAATTTTACTTTTGATTTCTATACTGGGGTTCCAGTTTTCGTTAATATTAGTACCCAGATATACCTGCTGACTTACGTGTTCAATTAAATCATTACCAATTGTAACGTTATAGTGATTATTATATACGACTGCTCATTTAATAATGACCATAAACTTTGTTTTCTTTGCGTTCAGTTTGAGCCCATATAACGCGCAGATCACAACCATTCGGTCCAACAACGCTTGAAGGTGTTCAATTGACCCTGTCCTTAACAAAGTGCGTACCTAATATTATTAATAAGCACGCCATTAATGAGTATGCCTTCTTTGGCCTGTTTTAACACTTCCTCAAGGATTGTTTCAGCATACAGATTAAACAAAAGTGGTGACATTATACAGCCCTATCGATCTCTACGCTTGATCTCTACTTCTTCGGAGTATTAATTTCCAACCCTGACACAGGCAGCCTGACCCCAATACAAATTTTCGATAAGTCTAATGTCATTACCATCTATACTGGAGGTCTTGAGAATTGTTAGCATTTTTTCGTGACGAACTGTATCGAAAGCCTTTTTAAAATCGATAGCGCACATGAAAACGTCTTGGTTTATATCTCTACACCTTTGGACCAAGACTTGAGTTGTAAATAGTGCTTCGCGAGTGCCAAGGCCGCAACGAAAACCGAATTGGGTCCCTGAGATTCTTTCATCGATTTTTCTATAAATTCTTTGATGAATTATTCGGAGAAAAATTTTTAGTACATGAATCGTTAAACTGATGGTACGATATTTACTGCATTTTGTAGCTCTATGTTTTTTAGGAAGCACAACAAATGTGGATTTAAGCCAGTCTTTAGGGATTTTGCCGCTTTCGTAGATTAAGTTGAATAATTTAGTAATTATATTAATGCCTTCGAAACCTAGGAGCTTTAATGTTTCTACATAAATTTTATCTGGTCCGATCGCCTTGCTATTTTTTGCGTTCTTTATATCGTATTGCACCTTCTCTTTAGTTATTGGAGGTCCACTTGTTTTATTTAGATTTTCTAATTCCTTTCTTTCGTCGTCAAATAATTCCTTAATATATTCAGTCCATCTTACTAGTTAACATTCGATATCAATTATAATTTTTACATTTTTATCTTCAATAAACAATAAACAAAGCCAGGTTTTCTCTCTGGAATCTCAGAAGAGTATGTGGCAAATCTTGGGGAATGAACCCCAAACAGATTTATTGGATTTATTAAACAATGATAATATCTATGGTCACGTATAGTTCAGTAGTCTGGTGGACCAAAGGGTTACAACAGACAGCTAGAGCAAAGTTTGCTGGCCTACAGCGGCTGGCATGCCTGGCCATAACTGGAGCTATATCCAGCACACCAACGGCAGCGATGGAACACCTCCTACATCTCCCTCCCCGAGATATTCTCTTAGAGAGGGAGGCCAGGATAGTTTCCTATAGATTCCTGTCTTTGCAAAAGCAAATAAATGGAGAGCAACTCGGGGATCACTCCGGGATACTGAGTGAAACAAAAAACCACCAAATTCTCGGGATGGTTCCTGACTTGCTAGCCACAAAAATACACGTAGAAAAGTCGTTCAAAGTCCTCTTTCCGAAGAGAGACGAATGAATGAGGGGACAAATCCTCTTCCCAGAGACTGAATACGTAATGTACACAGACGGCTCAAAAACCCCAGATGGAGTTGGGGCCGGTGTTTTCAGCAGGAAACCAAAGATTGAAATATCTACCAGTCTTGGCAGGTATGCCACAATCTTTCAGGCTGAAGTATTCGCTATCGAATTGTGTGCAAGAGAGTTGACCAACAGACCTCTAGCAAACAAAAACATAAATATAATATCAGACAGCCAGGCCGCTTTAAAAGCACTGAGCTCCAACAAGATAAATTCTAACTTGTATGGAATTGCATCGAATCCTTAGAGTACCTTGGTGCGAACAACAGGGTAACCCTACTGTGGGTACCTGGGCACCAGGGGGTGGAAGGAAACGAAAAAGCCGACACCCTTGCAAAACAGGAGGCCGAATCTGCGTTCACTGGACCAGAACCGGTTTTTGGAGTCACCACAAGTGCCGCCAAAACAATTATTTCGGACTGGGCGGAGAGGAAAATACTCACGTACTGGTCCGACATACCAGGGTTAACCCACTCGAAGGCGTTTTTACCGTTACAACCCTCGATAAACACAACTAAGCAGATCCTGGAATGGAGCAGAAATGACCTGCGTATTCTAACAGGACTGCTTACGGGACACTGTCGTCTAAGATACCACCTCAGAAATATAGATCTGAACCAACAAACGGACTGTCGGTTCTGCTGCGTGGAAGACGAAACTGCTGAACATATACTATGTTCATGCCCCGTCCTGGAAAGAATAAGGTTCAACATATTTGGTTACACTAACCTAGAACCTACTGATTTTAAAAAAATCTAACCCTATACAACCATGAACTTCGTAAGAAGGGCTGGATTGTGCGGTGTAGCCTCTAGGGGTGAGCCACAATAGACCTACTAAGGGTCGTGGTGGAGGGGCGACCACGCCCCACTCACATGAAACCTAACCTAACCTAACCATCTTCAATAAGTGGAGGTGTAGAATTTTTGTTAAGGCCTGCCACTTCTTTTAGTTTTTTGTGCATGTTGAATAAGTCGTAATTGCAATCATAGCTTTTAATTTCTTCACATTCTTTTCTATGCCATTCTGATTTAGCTGATCTTATGACTAAACAAAGTTAATTTAATTCTTACCCCTATGGGTTAACACCTAATAAAACATTTTCGTAGCGAATACATATATACATACATATAGCCACGCCTTTTTTCCCATATGGGTAGGCAGAGACAACTTTTTTCCACTTGATAAGGGTCTTTTGCTTCTTTTACTTTAATAAGCACTTTCTTACATGCTCGTCGGTTGCTGGTGCCTTTCTTTAAAAATTTTTTTCTATCCGATTGAAATACGTTTACCTAGGTAGACCTTTACCGAGTAACCCCTTAATAATCTGTTTCGTCAATCTTCTTTTATTCAAGCCCTTTACGTGTCCGAATCATCTAAGCATTCCTTTATTAATCTTTGTTACTACATCTTCTTTCATAGTACTGCGCTCCTTTACCACACTATTTCTTACTTTTTTCAACTGAGTTGCTCCAGCTAAACTTTTCATATTACTTATCTTCACAGTATTGATCTTACTTTTATGCTTATTCTGCTAAACTTAACATTCACTACTATATATAACTGTAGGACCAGCACTTCTCTGTAGTGCTCTTAGCCAAGAAAATATGTAAAAAGGTTTGATAAGAGCCCAATGAACTTGGCTGACCATTCAAAAAAATCATAAACATCAAACCGTTGAACTCAATTCAATGTTTACAAAAAAGCACGTAGCTGTTTCGCGTTGCTCGTATTATTTATCAATAATCTTTTGTATGTAACCAGGTGTGCTTCTCAAGGAAAACAGTGTCATGTTTACGGTCGTCGACTGATGTCGCTGTGTCTGTTAAGTCAGCGTTCAGTCGTCGGTCAAGTTCAACATAATTGTAAATATACAACAAGAAGTAAAGTTCAATTAAATTAATCTAGTATTTAATAAAACGTTCATTTATTATTTCATAAAGGGTTTTACGTAACTTTAGAGTACCTAAGTACTACATGGCAACCAGATATATCACATCTCTATGCACTGCCAGTCGTGCCTATTTTAAGACGATCTGGCTGCTTATAAAGTTTTGTAGGGCTACATTTATTTGTTTTCCTGCCAAACACCTATTGCTTAAACTTTGAACCCAAGTATACACATTTTTTCACTTGTTTCACTCTTTTCCCATTAATCGTCACCTCGCAGTTAATCATGCTTTCTTCTTTTTTAAAAACCATTACTTTCGTCTTGCTCACATTCACTTTTATCTTTTTGATTTTTAGGGCATTATACATTGTATTAACCATCGTCTGCATCTCATCCTCAGATGATACTAATATGAGCTGATAATCGGCGTAAATAAGGCCTTTAAAGATCAAATCAATTATTCTTATTTTATACGCACTCTCTTTTAAATCTTTTAAACAACTGTCTATAAATAAGTTAAACAGCCAAGGTTAAGCCACCCATCCTAGCCACTTTTTTCGATGTTATATCAGTTTGTGTGCTACAGCTAATAAAACAAGGAAAAATACAGGGTAAACGAAGACGCACTTCATGTCTGAAGAACTTAAGAGAGTGGTATCACTATACAATAATAGAATTGTTCCGAGCAGCCGCATCCAAAGCAAGAATCGCCATGTTGATAGTCAACCTTTTAAGAGGAGACGGTACGTAAAGAAGAAAATCAAGCTACCGCTTACTCAATATATATATATATATATATATATATATATATATATATATATATATATTGAGTAAGCGGTATATATATATATATATATATATATACATACATAAAGTCACGCCTTTTTCCCATAGGGGTAGGCAGAGACCACTACTTCCTTCCACTTCCGCTATGGTTCTTACACACATCTTTTGTTTTCACTACTTTCATTAGTGCTCTCATACATGCTCGTCGGTTGTTGGTACTCTTGACCTGGCCTATATATATATATATATATATATATATATATATATATATACATATACAATTTTGACCTCAATTAATTTCTCCCCAATATGTCATAGGACTTTTATAAGTCCACGAAAGCGCAGCAGCCCTTTTGACGTTTGCCGAATACATCATTGATTTTTTTTTTTGGATAAATTTTTAATAAAATCCATTTTAATAATTAGATTTTGATATATTATTACATTTTAAATTATTATATGATTGTAACATGACATTTCCGCAGAGTTTGAAGGTGTCAGCAGTGGCCATCTGCAGTGATAACATCTTTGACGTCTTGGAACTGGTCTTTTATTGTAATCCCCAGTTTCTCTGTATCTTTTTAATGTTCTAAACATGTTCGATTGGTTGGTACCAATAACCAATATAACCGAGATCTTTCATTTTTACTCAAAGACACAATTTTGGCTTCTTTTTTTTAAATCCAGTTACTATTTTTTTTCAAAATGGTTTTTTTTAATAACATTATTAACAAATATCCGCGCCAACTGGCTTTTAAATATAAATAACAGATCGAACATTTATCGCATTTTTCTTTGTAGTAGTATCAATTATTTTCACGCGTTGCGAAACTGAAAAATGTACGTTTAGCTTTATTCTTACTTCTACATTTTTCATCCCATCTTTTTTGTTACCCCTCTAACTATTTTTAATTATTTCAGACGCTTGTATTTTGTTTTTTTGCCAATTTGTTAAGACCCTTGTAACACTACCAAAGGTAAGGATTGGTTTATGTATCGATTTAAATATTTTTGGATATATATTTCGTTCATTTATAAATTAAGTATTTATAGCTTAGTAAAGTTTTGTTTTTTTATTTAGTTGAAAATTTCATTTATGTGTTAAAATGTCCATAACAGGTGTGAAATTATCGCTGAATTACAGCGGTAATCCATCTACCATGTGGATAATTGCTGTAATTCAGCGCGCTAAGTAACGAACCAACCAGGTGAGACTGGACGTGGAAAGAAAAAAATTACCAATCACTTATTGAGGGCAACAGCGGTGTCAAATTTGGCAAAGAGCGGAGATGCTGAGCAAAAACTTAACAAGATAACAGGACATGCCAACTTCAAAAAAATTGCAAGTTATCTAAAGATAGATGAAAACACCATCAGACTATCGTTTAAAAAATGCGGGGCAATGAAAATCCAGATCAACTTCAAATACAATGTTTACAATGTTACTTACAATAATTGTAGGATTAACTGTAACAATAAATAATATAAATCTTTTTGAATTCTTGTTTGTTTTCTTGATGTTTTTTTAAAAAAAGTGCACTCGGTTATTTTTTTCGTTGTTTTTAAAAATTGCCCTCTTCCTTCATTGTCGGGCAATTTATGTTTTAAGACAACGCAAAAAATAAACTCGTGCAGTTTTTAAAACACACGTTTTTTTAGAATAATCGGTATATGTTTATGTTAAAAAAATCTTTTTGTGCAAGGAATTTTAAAATTTAAGAATACCTCTCATTCCCTGTCATTTATAAAAAACTTTAAAAACGGAATCAACCTTAAAAGAAGATTAAAAAGTCTGTGAGAGTTTCTTTTTGTGTTCTGAACTTTTTACGGGTCGCGTGAAAAATTAATGCAATCTTTTGTGTTTTTGTAGCTTTATGTAAATGAAATACGTAAAACAAATGATCAAAGAACCGAAAGTTTTACTTTAAAGTAATATTTAAAAAAATAAACTGTAAATAAAATAAAAATGGTTTAAGGGTAATTGATTTCTTCTCATTTTAAAAGAAATTTTTATCAGAAATCATTGTTTACTACATATCTTTCGGTTTTTAATTAAAAACTCTTTTACTGGGTGTTGATTTGAAAAATTAACATAGCATTATTTTGTATTAACCTATCCTCTTATTATAAACCACAAAATATCAAAAATAACAGGCAACACACCTCTATCAACCTCCTGTGTATCACCTTTTCCAAATATAAATATAAACCCTATGTTTGCAATTAATCAAACTTGTGAATAATTTTTACAGGCTACTTGTTGAAGTATTAAAGTATAACGACGCAAAGCGAAGTGGTTTTATCTTGCGAAAGCTTTAAAGGCGGTTATGTATTGTTTCATACAATATTTTTTATATATTTTATTTAGGTGTTTTTTGTTGTAACGTCACTGTCGCTACATAAGCATTAAAAATGTCCTGATTTTGCACCAAACCATTACTTTACCTCATCTATAAGAAAAAACCGTCATCTGAATAGGAGTTGCTGGCGATGGTTAATGTAATGCATGATGCCCTGAAAATCAAAGGAATGAAAATAAATAGAAGCAAAACTAAAGTAATGGTTTTTAAAAAAGAAGAAAGCATGACAAATTGTGAAGTTCTAATTAAGGAAGAAAGAGTAGAACAAGTAAATGAGTTTGTATACTTGGGTTTAAAGTTTACGAGAGATAGAAAGTATGACAGTGACATTGAGAGGAGGGTGTTGGCAGGAAAAAAATAAATGGGGCACTGCATACCTTTATGAACAGCCAAAAAAAGGCATGACTGGCTGTGCATAAAGAAGTGTTGGTTCCTACATTTATGTATGGTAGTGAATGTTGGGTTTGGCAGAAGCATGAAAATAGGATTAATGCTACGGAAATGAGTAGTCTGAGAAGTACGCTATGGTGTAAAAGATGTGGTTACAAAGATAGATAAAGGAATGCTTAAATGATTTGGACACGTAGAAAGGATGGATAAAGGAAGATTGACGAAACAAATGTATAAGGCGAGTATGAATGGACAAGTCGTTTGAGGTCAACCTCGGAGAATATATCTCGATTAGATCAACATTGTTTTAAAGAAAAGCCAGGTCAAGAGTACCAACAACCGACGAGCATGTATGAGAGCACTAATGAAAGTAGAGGAAACAAAAGATGTGTGTAAAAACCATAGCGGAAGTGGAAGGAAGTGGTCTCTGCCTACCCCTATGGGAAAAAGGCGTGACTTTATGTATGTATGTATTTACAATGTCACAAAATAGTGTCCACGTATAAATTCACTTACTGTACATTATTATCTTTTTTTACGAACTACAGAATGTTATTTTAGAATATTGGACCTAATTATTTATACATGTATATGTAAAAATATGTAACTGATTGTTTAAAAACCAGCTTACTTTCGTTGTATAATACCTATCTTATTATAGGTATATACATGTGGGTCGATTATACATCAGATAACTACTCCCCTGACTATATGTCGCGACAGGCATTAAATTACATCTGATGTATAATCCTTTATACTACCCCATCACAGGAAGCAAGGTTTACAGATGCTTGTTAAGTAAGAGAGAGGGCCATTAAATTTATTTAATCGCAGCTACCACCTATGTACCGGTTTCAGGATATTTGTCCATCGTCACCTTAGGGCAGGTATGATCTGCAATTAAATAAATTCATGGCTTTCGATCCTATTAAGAACACATAAAGCAAGTGGATTAGTTCAACACTTTTTGGATTACTTTAAACTCCAAAGAATATGGCTATTATAACTCTTAGATTCACTTTTTTTAATTTTAAAATCAAGTCTAGATCGCTTTAAAATAAATGATTTACGTTATTTATCGTAAGAAAAAAAGTTCAAAGATAATTGACGCAACATGTTATTTTAGTTCTTCCTTTTATATCGAATTATAAATGGAACCATTAAAATTGTAAAATAAATTAAAAAAAAAACACCAAACTTATTAACAATTTTAAATAAAATGTAAAACAAGCATAAGCGTATCATTTTGCTTAATGTAAGTAATCTATTTATAATTAAAATAAGTACTTGTTTGGTAACATTTCGTTGACATTGATGTACTTGTTCTTATTAAAGTCATTTATAATAGAATGTATTTAAGGTGTATGATGATCAATCATTTTAGTGTTTAGGAAAGAATAATGGGAAAACTGGGAAGAATGGAACTTGCCAGTCTATTCAAAAACGATTACCAAGAAAATGTTGCCTGACAACATTCAGCGTAGTGTTTCCAAAATTTTGCCATTGATTTATTCTTGTTTTATAATATAATGGAAACCCTCCAATTCTTTTGTTAACTTTCTAAAACGGTATAATTAGTTCATGTTGGATATATGACAAACACACTTTTTTTATTTTGGTTTAAAAATACTTCTACTTCTATCCAACACGAGCACGAAAATACGCACTTTTTTCTCATTTACCAGGCCCATATTTTAATCACAAAATATTTAATGTTAAAAGGTTATATTTTTGTAAGTTTTATAAAAATTATTTGCAATGTTTTTTTTTTATTTTGATTAATATTTAAAAATATATTGTGTTAAATTGTTAATTACATAAATAAAAGTCAGTTGCCGCATGTATAAAAGATCATCACTGAAGAACCGCTCGACCAAACTGGCTAATTTTTTATTGTATTCTTAAATTTTAGGACAAAATTTGACAACTTTTTAAAAAGTCATAAATCTGGATGGTATTTTTGTATGAAAATCTCAAAAAAAAAATGACAGTTCTGCTGTTACATGTTTTCATAACAACAAACAATTCCCCATTAAATATTGATATTTTTATGTTGTTTGTTTCAGAGGGGGAGATCAAAACTACAAATATTATTTTTAACAGGCAAAATTTCTTTGTAACTCATATTTTTTTTATGCGCCGTCAGAGAAGGTTCGCTCAAAACATGATATTGTCGCTTTTTTTTGGTTTGTTTTTTTTCTGGTTTGAGCATTTAAAAAAATACCTTAATCTAGTAATACCAAAACAAGTAGCAAACCAGTGAAAAATAAAAAAAAGACTTAAAAGTAGCTGGAAAGACGGCATAGTCGAAGAAATAGAATACAGAGAATTTGTTGTGGATGTCTAGAATAATAGAGATAAATTGACAACTGAAATCGGAAAAACGATGGAAACCTTTGAATGTAAAACATCAGAAAGAAACATAGTCTCAGGTAAGTGTTAATCGAAATTAAAGTTGCATATGGCGTGTGGTTTTAAAGTAAAATAAAAAAACCAAAAATAATAATAAATTCGTGTAAAAATAACAAATAGATTTTTTTAACAACATTTAATGATTTTTTAATGTAGTTATATTACATTTTTAATACTTTCAAAAATATTTTTGCGAATATAAGTTTAAAAATATTAGAAGACACCTTCTTTTTATTAATTTTGTAAAAACTTTTGTCATGTTTTTATAATATATATGTTTTTTTACAAACTTTTATTACTTCACCACTTGGTAACTCAGTCTCATTTTTAACTGCAACTTACTTTACTTTTTCGTGTCGTGCAACATTTTACTTAAATCACACTCGGGGTTTTAATTTAAAAGCACATTTATTTAAAATTGGTCAATACAATTTATATAAACTAGTAAACACAATTATTAACTTCAAAGAATTAAGTCCCGCGATCGGTTGTTGAACATATATACATACATAAAGTCACGCCTTTTTCCCATAGGGGTAGGCAGAGACCACTTCTTTCCACTTGCTACGGTTCGTACACACATCTTTTGCTTCCTCTACTTTCATCAGTACTCTCATACATGCTCTTCGGTTGTTGGTACTTTTGACCTGGCCTTTCTTCAAAACAATGTTGATCTAATCGAGATATGTTCTCCGAGGTCGACCTCTACCGATTTGCCCATTCACACTTACCTTATAAATTTGTTTCGTCAATCTTCCTTCATCCATCCTTTCTACGTGTCCAAACCATCTAAGCATTCCTTTATCTATCTTTGTGACCACATCTTCTTTTACACCACAGCGTTTTCTTATCTCACTATTCTTAACTTTATCCGACCGAGTCACTCCGGCTATACTTCTCAGACTACTCATCTCAGCAGCATTAATCCTATTTTCATGCTTCTTTTACCAAACCCAACATTCACTACCATACATAAGTGTAGGAACCAACACACCTCTATGCACCGCCAGACGTGCCTTTTTTGACACTTTCTGGCTATTCATAAAGCTATGCAGTGCCCCATTCATTTGTTTTCCTGCCAACACCCTTCGCTCAATGTCACTGTCATACTTTCCATCTCTAGTAAATTTTGAAGCCAAGTACACAAATTCATTAACTTGTTCCACTCTTTCTCCCTCAATCGAAACCCCACAGTTTGTCATGCTTTCTTCTCTTTCAAAAACCATTACTTTCGTTTTGCTCACATTTATTTTCATCCCTTTGATTTTCAGGGAATCATGCATAACATTAACCATCGCCTGCAATTCCTCTTCAGATAACGCTAATATGACTTGATCATCGGCGTAAAGAAGGCATTTGACGATCAAATCATTCATTTTTAATTCATACGCACTCTTTTTCAGATCTTTTAAATAATTGTCTATGTATAAGTTAAACAGCCATGGCGAAGCCACACATCCCTGTCTCACACCTTTTTCGATGTTAGACCAGTCCGTGCAAGCTCCGTTTATTCTGACACAAGCAGTGGAATCCTCGTAAAGTGATTTCAGTGCTCGTATTAAACTATCACTCACCCCATACATAGACAATGTAGACCACAAATCACTCCTTACCACTCTGTCATAGGCCTTTTCCAAGTCTATAAAAGCGCAATAGACTTTCTGACTTCTAGCCAAGAATTTTTCGACTATACCTCGTAAGGAAAAGACCTGATCCATACATCTTCTTCCTTTTCTAAATCCTGCTTGCACATCCCATATCATCTTCTCAGTTTCATTCGTTATTCTTTTGATCAATATCTTTGCATACAGTTTGCCGACTATGCTGAGTAAACTAATACCTCAGTAGTTCTTACAGTCCTACTGCGAACCTTTTCCCTTGTAAAGCGGCACGATAACGGCCTTGCACCAGTCGTGTGGTACACTACCACTTCTCCAACAAAGGTTAAAAAGGCGGTTTCACTTTCATTGCAACTTTCACTCATGTCTTCGAATTGGGCCTGTACTTGTGTATCCTTTTTCTTAAATAAACTTTCGAAGTATTTCTTCCATCTCTTTAATACGCATTCCTCTCCTTTTACCATATTACCATCTTGGTTTCTGATTCTTTCCAATTGCGAATTAGTTTTTGTACCTCTGGCTGTTCTTATGGACTTCCAGAAGAGTTTAATATTGTTTTGGAAATCGTCAGATAACCTTCTATTAAATTCATCTTTATCACTCGGCTTATTTTTTGCCACAACCTCTTTTGCCACACCTTTTAACCTTTTATACTCATTCTTTGCCTTGTTTACATCCTCATCCGTTCCTTTTGCGTTCTTTGATTGGCTTTTGTAGCTAGCCAATCCAGCCAGGCTTTCTTCTTTTCTGACACTGCTTTTTGATCCTCTACGCACGTTTTCTGTAACTTGCATCCTTTCTTTCTTTTACGTACACCGCATACTTCTATAGCAATATCCACGATTCCTTTCTTAAATGGCTTCCACAATTCTTCAACCTCACATGCTTCACCTAAACTGTCAAATTTCTCGGTCAATTTACTAACGAACTCCTCTTCTTGCAAATTCTCAACTTTTATACGCTCTAGTACACTACTTGATTCCTGCACACGATGGCGTCACCGCTTAAAGAGACCTCTTATTCGGCTCATTACTAAGAAGTGGTCTGTGTCAATACAGTGTGTACATAAAGTAACGTAACTTGCTAATATTTTGATATCTGTTGGGTTTACACAAAAAAATGATGAATAAAAGTTTTTCAAATACTTAAGGCCATTTGCATAAGTCAATTAGAAGTATACAGGGTGTACTGTACACCTTTTATATATTTTCAGTTTTTTATAATCTATTAAATTACAAACACAACCGTCAAGGCCGAATAATTCTAACCTTATTTATTTTAAAGTTATCGAAAAAAATAATTTACCGAAACGTTTTTATTACCAAAATAATCAACAGAAACAAATAACTTGATAATCTCATTTAATTAGATTTTCAAATTGTCTTTCTTCTTCTATTTGAAGTATTGAAGTCTATTATAAAAAGCTGCGATGGTATTACGTTATTGCTGATTTGTTATTTAACAAGCTGTTATCAGTATTTTATTTCTCAGTTCATCCCAATTATTAGGTTTTGTCTTGTACACAATGTTTTTAAGATATCTCCAGAAAAAATAGTCCAAAGATCTGGCTGACCACTCAATTGTGCCCTTTCTTTTAATCCACCTGTCTTGGAAAGCTTCATTTAAGTAATTTGAAACAGAAACATTAAAGTGTGGTGATGCACCATCCTGCTGAAACCAAATGTCGTTAAAATTGTTACCATGCAATTGGTTCTTGCAGGAACTATTTGATTTCTTAATAATTATAAATACCTTGGTCCGTTAAAATCGCCTTCTAAAAAGAATGGTCCAATAACAGTGGTACCGATAATACCTTCCCAAACATTAACTTTTAAAGGCCTTTGTGTTCTATGTTCCCGCATCCATCTAGGATTAGTATCACTTCTAATCTATAGTTGTGGCGATTAACTGTACTATTTAACATAAACGTGGTTTCATCGGAGAAGACTATCTTACATGTAAAATGAGGGTCTGGATCTACCTTTTGCATTATAGTTTTAAAAAATTCCATTCTGCGGTTTTAATTACCTTCAGATAATTCTTGCAATAGCGTTACTTTATAA
Source organism: Agelastica alni (assembly GCA_950111635.1). Classification (NCBI taxonomy): domain Eukaryota; kingdom Metazoa; phylum Arthropoda; class Insecta; order Coleoptera; family Chrysomelidae; genus Agelastica; species Agelastica alni. The sequence continues at coordinate 51,551,738 of OX467712.1, read as the reverse complement.
AGATAAAACTTATTCTTTTTAATATTGTTACAGTCGGATCCCACACTAACATCATCTTTTAATGAAGTTTTGCGAATGGATGCAAAAGGATTTTCTACAAAATTTTGCTTAACGTTCAGGTATTTTTCATCATTAGTTACGGTCTTGGGTCGGTCAGCTTTAGTTAAAACCACTTTTTCAAAAAGTTTTACAATCCTTTAAACTGTAGTTTTGGTAATTTGGTTGCGATTTAATACGTATCATTAAATAAGTAAGCTACCTCATCATAAGTTCTTTTACGATCACCGTAACCTAATAACTAATAATAACTAACTAACTAACTAATCACAATGAATACCTTTAACTAATGATATTAAGAGATAGTTCATTAAATTTAAAAACAATTAATAGTAGAAAAACCTACTTATAATTTTTTTATAATTTTAATTTCAAACTTTGTAACTTTGTAACTATTAAAGTTAGAAGTATGTGGTCTTGACGGTTGTATTTGTAATAATAATAAATTATGGATAACTTAAAATATAAACAGGGTGTTTTATTTTAAAAATTATGTTAATAAGTTATTTTGTAATAACGGTGCAACCTGTATATTTCTAATTGCAGATGGCCTGAATTATGTGAAAAAACTTGTTTGGAAAACGAAACAGAAATCGAAATATTAGTTAGTATCATTACTTTATGTACACACTGTATATGACGTTACTGTCCAGAAACATCTGGCTTATTCGAAAATTCGAGATTGGTCGGGAAGGTACTGGAACATCCTCGTCATTAGCTGTGATGTCACTGTACCGCCCAGCTCGCTTACGTAGCATAGTTCAGTGGCGTATTACAAAATTTTTAAAAAAATATGATGATCGATTAAAACAATTCGCAGTAACATATTGGAAACATAAAACACTACTGCTTATGAAAATAATTTCACGAAATTATTTCATTGTGGTATTTTGTTTCCATATTTGGCAAAGATACTATCTTAACATTAATTTTATGAAATCAAAATGAAAGTTTTATTTACACGTTTTTTAGAACAAAGGTTAATTAATTGTCTATAAGGCACATTTTTCCCTAATAATGTTATATTTACGTTTATAATAAAGCCGAGTATGTCTTCCCAAAATAATAACAACCTGATTTTTACGCTAACCTAAAATTCTAATGTGTATAAATTGTGTGTAAATGTGTTTTAAAGTGTATGTAATAAAAAATTACACCAAACTTAAAATTTTACCCTCTGTTACGTCAGTGCACACTTTTTCGGGTATATTTCTAAATATTTAAAAAATTTAGAAATAAACACTCTTACCTGTGAAATGTAACACCAGCACTTTTATTTTTTTTGGTGTCAGGGAACATCTACAAGATGCACAACTAACCGTATTTGTTGTTATTGTCTCAGTAATAATACAATGTTTTACCACCAATTTATTTAGATGTCAATAATGGTTAACTAATAAGTATTTACCCCAAAACACACAACAAAGTCTTGTTACAATAATTTTAACTATTATTAAGACAAAACTGCTAGAATCTACTAAAAATCCACTTTATTGACACACTTACAGGAAAAATTTAAAAAATGGTTCATACGTATAGATGCAAAAAGGCCGTTTCTTTCGCACTAGCATCCGTACAGAGTAGCAAAGCTCATTCCTGTACATTTTATATTTAAATTTGTAAACCGATATGTATTTGTAATCAATGCGAGGTTTGTTTTTTCATTTTATTAGCATTTTTTTTTATTAACTTGTACTTTGAGGAAGCAAACATGTATTTGATAGACCTTCAATCAATTGATTGGAGGTCTATCAACTTCACTCTTAAGTTATCTGGAGCAGATTTCACCTTTATTGGTACTAAAAGGACATATAAAAATATTGAACATCATTTCATACTTCTGAAGACAAGAAAATCTGTCTTCAAAAGCTTTATTTTATTGTTTTACTTCCACTTGTCAAATTATTTGTCTTTAAATTATTTTCATAAGGTTTCAGTTTCATTATGAATGCTTTTGTACGTGTCGTCGATAGCAATCTGTTATTAATTTATTTTCGCCTTTTAGCAGCTAATTAAATTTATTTAGTTTTGTTGTTATTTCTGATACAAAACATAAATCTAAAAGCGATTCATTATCGTGGAGTTCCGTATTATTTTGCCCATTTTTGTTTATGATAATTGAAATATTCACTTATAGATTCCAAAATCGTAAAAAGCATCTGCTAATTAACCATTGAATATTTGCAAACATATTAAATCACCGAAAAAGATTGTAATTTTATTTAATCAAGCACACATTCTGTATAATATTTATTAAATTTAATCAATTTTCACAGGTTGTTCGAATTTTTTTAAAACTCAGTAGTGCTGTTGCATTAGACTTTAAGGTAGATCTAATTCTATTAGAGCGACTGACTGCGAGTGTAGAGTACCAAATAGGAGATTACCAGTGTGGATTCAGAAAGAATCGATCAACAGTAGACCAGATTTTCACTACAAGGCAGTTGATGGAGAAGTGTTGGAAATACAACAAAACATTGCATCAGCTTTTTATAGATTTTAAGCAAGCAGATAACAGCATCGTAAGAGTGGAATTGTGGAATACCATGGAAAAACTGGGCGTACCGAAAAAGTTTATCAGTCTCACAAAAGCATGTGTAGAGGGATCTATAGGTGCAGTAAGACTTAAAGGAAAATTGTTAACCTTCTGTCCAATCAACGGTGGTCTCAAACAAGGAGATGCACTATCCCCACTCCTCTTTAACATCGCCTTGGAAGGCATCGTACGAAGGGCAAACATAGAAACGCTCTTATTTGGAAATCAGGGTCCGCGCATTGTAGAAGCTTTCGCTGATGATTTAGATATAGTAAGAAATACAACTATCAACGTTAAGGAAGAGTTCATTAAACTGGAAAATGCTGCAAAGAAGGTTGGCCTACAAATAAACAAAGATAAAACAAAGTACATGACTACAACAAGAACAGAACGAAGAGACAGAATAGGACAAAATGTAACAATAGACCACTATAATTTTGAAAGGGTCCATGAGTTTAAATATTTAGAAGCAACAGTCACCTCAGATAACAATATAACACAAGAGATTAACAATAGAATATAGGGAGACAATCGCTGCTGTTTTGCACTACAAAAACTAATAAAATCGAAAAAAGTAACCCGCCGTACGAAAGTTACAATTTATCATGCAATTATAAGACCTATAATGACATATGCATGTGAAACATGGACGATGACAAAACAAAATGAGAAATGATCAAAAATCACAGAACGAAAATTTTTCAGAAGGATATATGAACCAATCAAGGACAACGCCACACAAAAATACAGAATTAGAACTAACAGGAAAGTGCAAGAACTATATAACCAACCAGATATAGTAAAAATAATAAAGGCAGAGAGATTGAGATGGGCCGGACATGTAAAGAGACAAGACCAACGTGTCGTAAAACCGGTGTGGGAAGAGACCCCGGTAGAAAAGCTGCCGCTGGAAAGGCCAAGGATGCAGTGGAAAGATAATATTGCAGCGGACTTACGGACCCTAAATGTCCAACGACCAGAAGAACTTATGATGGACCGCAGTAAGTGGAGGCAAATTGTAATGTCAGCGAAGACCCACCCCGGGTTGTAAGCTACAGAGAAAAAGAAAGAGAGAGATTAGAATAATACAAATACTTGGGATGTATGGTCAATGAGAAATGGGACAACATACAGGAGATACGGTGCCGAATAGAACAGGCCCACGCGGCATTTATGCGAATGAAAACCGTTTTATGCTGCCGTGATATTAATATTTCCTTACGCATCAGAATTCTTCGGTGTTATGTTTTTAGCATACCTGCCTACTATTACATGAAGCCGAATCGTAAAAACTTACGGAAATACTAAAATATTTAAACGCATTAATAAGTAAACTGAGGTCATGTTTACCATTAAGAAGCGCAAGCTGGAGTACTTTGGACGTATTCTTCGTAATGAAAAATACCATCTATTGCAATTAATAATGGAGGGCAAGAGAGGTCCGGGCCGCCGTAAAACGTCCTGGCTTAGAAACCTCCGACAATGGTATGTGATGTGATCACAGATCGCAACACTTCCTTTTTGAATTTTATTTTTTCCAGTTTTAATCCTTTACGACGCCAATATCTTTAAACCGTTTTGCCCCAGGCAAAATTCGCTCCCTTTCACGTTACTCGCGATATCTCTGACCGGTACGCCAGCCGGCCTTTCTTTCCTCTTTGTTTGCAATACGCAGTGTCAAGACGGCGCAGTAGCAACATTTCTCTCTTAACGCGCCGACTCGATTCAACGCAATAGTAGCATTCCTCCGATAGCCGAGAGTGACGAGTCATTTCTTTGTTCCAAGCTTTATTCGTTCCTATTTTTTCACGACATTAAAGTAAGATTCAATGTTAGTAGTGCTCGTGTGTGTGTCATGTGTGTTGTTTAAAGAAACACATAGTATTTTTATATTTTGTGTTTAATAAAACCAGCGAATTGTGATTATTCCAGTCCACTAATTATAAGTATTATGAGTAAACACTTTTCCCATGTAGAAAAATGGAATTTACACCCGATTACTACAGTATGGAACCATCTACACGTCACTATTTCGAAAAGTAGTAGATAAAGTAAAGATATCGATGATGATAGCCAACGTTTGTGGATGACACGGCACTTGAAGAAAAAGGAGAAGAAGTAGATTAATAGGTAGGACTTGGTTACAAAACATTTATCGTATTTAATTAAGTTCAAGAAACTAATGGGCAGATATGGAATGTGCAAACGTGATTTAGGAGAGGAAAGAGATGCGTGGACCAGTCGCGAAAATCTTGGCTAAAAGTCAAAAAGTCTACTGCGCTTTCGTAAATTTTAAAAAGGCCTATGACTGAGTGGTGAGGAATGAATTGTGGTCGACATTGTCTATGTATGGGGTGAGCGGTAGTTTGATACGATTACTAAAATCATTTTAATAGGGTTCCACTATTTGTGTCAGAATAGCTCCTTTCACAGACTGGTTTCATTTAAAAAAATGTGTTGGACAGGGATGTGTGGCTTTACCATGACTGTTTAACTTATTTATAGACGGACGTTTAAATTATTTAAAAGAGTACGTATGCATTAGGGATAAATGATTTGATCGTCAAATTCCAAGTCATATAAGCATTATCTGAGAAGTTGGATAACAGAACGTTGTGGTGCACAAGAAAATGTGGTACCAAAGATAGATAAAGAAATACTTAGATGGTTTAATCACGTAGAGAGGATGGATGAAGAAAGATTAACGAAACAGTTTTATAAGGCGAATGTAAATTGACAAGTCGGTAGAGGTCGACCTCGGCGAACATATCTCGATCAGATCAACATTGTTTTAAAGAAAGGCCAGGTCAAGAGTACCAGAAACCGACGAGCATGTTTAAGGGCGCTAATAGAAGTAAAAAAAGCAAAAGACGTGTGTAAAAACTGTAGTAAATAGAAAGAAGTGGTCTCTACCTACCCCTACGGGGAAAAAAGCGTCGGTGTATGTACGTATGTATGTAAAGAAACATTGTTTATTATTATAAGTATTGATTAAATGGGTAAACTTTATACCAATTTAAAAAAACATTTTTTGGATATGTATTATGTTATCATCCGGTCAGTGTTACAATTTTAACAAACAATGCGTTTAATCCGAGTAATGTGTAACAACACAAATGACCAGAAAGTGTAACGGATAAACTATGTCAAAACACAATAAAAAAATATTTTTTAATTAATTAATTTGACAGTGTTAAGCTTTGTTTTACCTTTGACACTTCGTGATTATTTTTTTATTAATTATTATTGGACGGTTTGGTATTTAAGTATTGCATACAAAAACTCAATATTGAGACTGACAATATTGCTAATAACATTAGACAACGGATTTATTAGACAGGAAATTGTAAAAATATTTTCTTTACTTCTGTAATACTAAAAATTTTAGTGATTGTAATGCAATAAACATATTTTAAAAAAATAAAGTCTTTATTAGTTTAAAGCAGTGATCCCGAACTATCGGTACTACGCAACCTTTTTACGTGGCACTACGAAATCTTGTAAAACCTTCATAATTAATTGAACATACATTTGGTCTAAATAAACACAAAATAAAATAAAAAAAACCTAGATTTTTTGGGACTTTTTTTATACTTAACCCCGGGGAAAAGTAAAGTCGCCAACGCAAAATATTCTTACGATCGCGAGATGGCGAGCCCTTCCCACGAAGTTCATGGTTGTATGCGGTGAGATTTTCTTGAAATCGGTAGGTTCTAGGTTAGTATAGCCAAATATGTTAAACCTTGTTCTTCGCAGGCTGGGGCGTGAACATAGTATATGTTCAGCAGTTTCGTCTTCCACGCAGCAAAACAGACAGTCCGTTTATTGATTCAGACCTATCCTTCAGAAGTGGTATCTTAGATGACAGTGTCCTGTAAGCAGTCCCGTTAGAATTCGCAGGTCGTTTCTGCTTCATTCTAGGATCTGCTTAGTTGTGTTTCTCGAGGGTTTAGGTAAGAACGTCTTCGAGTGAGTCAACCCTGGTATATCGGACTAGTACGTGAGTATTTTCTCAGTCCGAAATAATTGTTTTGGCGGCACTTGTAGTAACTTTAAAGACCGGTTCTGATTCAGTGAACGCAGATTCGGCCCCCTGTTTTGTAAGGGTGTCAGCTTTTTCGTTTTCCACCACCCTCTGGTGCCCAGGCAAGATACTTCACGAATCCTTCGTAATTCAAAACCCCCACGATCCAATTTACCCTTTTCTGAAAGACAGGCTCTAAAAGACCTCTATAAAAACGAGGACATTGTCATTCTCCCAGCAGATAAAGGAAACGCCACTGTCATTCTAATCACTTCCTCTTATATCGAAAAAATGGAACAACTTCGCAAAACCCCCGATTACAAACGATCTTCTAACGACCCCACTACCTACTTGGAAAAAACAACAAAGTCATGCATCAATAAATCAAATGTTCCACCCAACATTAAAACCAGCCTTATTCCTAGAGAAAAATCATCACGCATTCCCAAAATCTATGGCCTCCCGAAAATTCATAAAAACAACATTCCTTTACGACCCATTGTCAGTGCTTTTCATTGCCCAACCCAAAAACTTGCCAAACATTTGGCCCAGATTCTCCAACCGCACCATCATACGTTAAAAATTCCTTTCATGTACTTGAACTCCTGAATAATTATAACATTTTATCCACCGATTTACTGGTCAGTTTTGACATCGTATCCTTGTTCACTAATATACCCATAACCGGGACATTAGCTATTTTGCAGACCAAACACCAAACCCCTCAAGACACCCTCTCCCTCATCAAACATTGTATGTCTAACACATACTTCACCTTCCAAAACGAATTCTACAGGCAAGTGAAGGGGGCTCCAATGGGATCTCCTCTCTCACCAGTCATCGCCGACATTTTCATGGACAATTTTGAACAAATCGCCCTAAATTCGTCAAAACTTAAACCCACCTGTTGGTTGCGCTACGTTGATGACACTTTTGTTATCTGGCCCCATGGAAGACAGGCATTGGATTCCTTCCTAACCCAACTGAACGGTATACATCCTAGCATACAGTTTACAATGGAGGTGGAGGAAAATTCATGTTTACAAAAAAACACAAAAAATAACAAACATCGTATTGTAGCATGTACATTTTCGTTACTTTATTATTTTCATTTTCAGTAGAGCAATATAGACTCCACCCTGTGATAACCACTATCAATGATCCATGAAGGTGTATAGTTGGTTGTCTAAGTTCAATTAAAAATTTACTGCATACTAAATATAAATTTATCAACACTTTTATTTTATTAATTCACATTTTACAAGTTCACTACAAAGATATTGGGAAATGAGTTTTGTGAAGCACTTTCAGATTAATTAATTCATAACTTTTCCATTTTCGACTTGATCTTACTGAAACTGCAGAATAGTCCTATGTGTTAAAGCTGATATTTCTGTTTACTGTAAAAAGTGTGAATTCTTTTACCTTTCACGAGTTTCGATCTGAAAAAACTGGAGGTAAATATGGATTATTTCAATAAAATAATATTCAACTTACTTTGGTATCCGATGTTGTTTTGACGTTTTTTTTTATCCGAGTTTTTGTGGGTACTTCATAAGTACGTCTGTGTTCTGATTATTAAGTAGGTTTATAAAGAGTGTCTACAAATTATTGTCGTTATTTTGATTGTTGGGTTTACTGTGGTTATTAAAAAACCAAATTTTTTGTTGTTCTTACATTTTCGTTCAAACTCATTGTCAGCTGTTCGATGATGTTTCAACTGCCAGCTGTCAACTATTTAATTCGCTGATTTATCAGTGTAGCCAAATTAGCTTTGGAGTACCTAACCAGCGACGAACAAACATACCACTAATTTAAGCTGTTCTGATCGGTCCGTTATGCATGGTACTGTAGTACCGGAATGTTGGGAACCTATCTAGCGTAAAGAAAAAGGCAAGAGGTTATTTTCGTTTCCGAATGTTTGGTTGAGTAGTAGAATTCGGGAAGCTACAGGTGTCTAACCATACTGGTGTTCCTGGTTTTGTTCGGCTGACAAATCCTATATTTGTAAAGCGATCCTTGATGGAAATTCCGTTTTACTCATCTCACCAGCAACTCCAACGTCCTGACTTTTGATAAAGGCCTATATTGGACATATTGGCATTCGAAACTTTGTACCACGCCAACACCTTTTCTTTACAAGATAAAACCCTTCACAAAAGGTGAGTTTTCCAACTTTTATTTTCATCGTTCTCTTGTTAGCGACTGTGTTAAACAGCTATTTACTAATAAATATTTATAGGGTTGTCGTTGTACCCGGAGGAACTACCCCAGAGACTGTCATGTTTCCTTTTCTGGTTGGTTATCTCCCAAGCTTTGGTTAAGTTTCAAGTCCCCGTTTTTGCATATTCCTGGTCTATGACTTCAGTTTGGTTCATCTTCCAAGGTGTACACTTCCTGGTTCAGCCTGATAACTTGCTGATTGCAGTCAGAGATCACAAAGTCTTCGCAGACTCCCCTTTACTCATCACTCCACTCCTGGTTGGCCTAGGATTAAGTACCGAATCTTCACGGTGGTGTGAAGAGGAACAGGTTTCACAATTTTATATTGGACAAGATCCTACCATTACATTTATTTATTATTTTTAAATACTAATTTTAATAATAATGCTATCAGGTAAAACTATATATATATATATATATATATATATATATATATATATATATATATATATATATATATTTCAACTACTTTATGTAAACCATCACATAGTACTATGCGCTGGGGAATTTGATTTCCTAAATTTCCACAAGTCTAACCTTGTATACAGGAGGTATTTATTATTGAATATTTTTAGAATATTAGTATTATTTTTGGGAGCTGTTACTCTGAGCCATTAAAGATTATGTCCTATTAAATGTTTGTGTGTTAATTATGTTTTATTTATTTATTGATTAACACTCATTAACTTGACAACATCGTATGGTAAAGTCTCTTATAGTTTTGGGTATAACATCTAAATAGTCATTATTTGGTTGATTAACTTTCCAAGTAAGTACTCTTGTGACATTGACATTTTAAAAGTTGCAGTGGCGCCCCCTCTTAATTTTTATGACCATTCAGTTACTGTTCCATGATATAATTGTGTTTTTAAACGAACCCATAGTGCCTTTCGACAAAGAACTGCCGTCTGCTTTGCTCCTTTTATTTCTCTCTCCAAAAAAAAAAGGGTTGCAGTATATACAACACCATTGTCAAAAGCATCGTTACTTACGGCAAGAGATATGGCCACTCAAAGAAAGAGCAAAGAAAACCTTGGAAGCGACGGAAATGGATTTTTGGAGGCGTTCGGCATAAAAGCATAAAAAATTCCGTAATGACTGAATACGAAAGATTATGGGAGTTTTCATAGTATTGTTAATGACATAAAGACAAAACAACTGAAATGGGATGACCATGTTCAGAGAATTACGGACGAGCGACTGCCATAACTGACAATGACGTGGACTCCAGCAGAAAGAAGATGAAGAGGAAGACCAAGGAGAAGCTGGAGAGACGGAATAGATTTTATATAATATCTGCTAAAGCCTATTCTGGAGGAGATGCAGCAACAGATAATAATACAGTAATAGTAAGGCTCAAAGTTCGATCGAAGAAGCCAAAATCTCAGCAAAACAAAAAATATCTGCAAACCTTATCCTTTAAAAGCCCCATAATGAGAGATCAATTGACCAAGAATAATAACACCGAACTAAGTAAAATCAGAGCTAAACCGAATAAAGATACAAACATAATATGTGGGATGCCATCAAAACCACGATAACGACTTCAGCAAAAGTTACTGCAAACAGAGAGGAATATTCACAAACAAAACTATGGATGACTGACGAAATTTTAAAGCTAATGGAGGAAAGAAGATCGTACAAAAACATAGACAACAACGCATACAACCAAACACATAAAGAGATAAGAAAAAAAATATGTTATGCCAAAGAAAAATGGTACGGAGAAAAATGTACAAAAATAGAAGATTTACTAATAAAACATGATCATTTTAACCATCATAAAAAAATGTGGGAGTTAGCTGGTATAAAAAGATGAAACAAAAGTAATATCTTGCTGGACAGAGATGGCAAAATAATCCCAGACTCTAAGGGGAAATTAGCAAGATAAAATAAGTATATCCAAGAACTATTCGACGATAACAGATAACAAGAAATAGTGAAAGAGAAAAATTACTTAAGAACAACTGTCAATGAAGGTAATGAGTACACTGAAGAAATTTAATCAATAATTGGACGAGCCAGAACCATATTTAACAGAATGAGAAATGTGTTATGCAATAGAGATTGTAACTTACAACTTAGGGTCAGAATATTAAGATGCTACGTTTTCTCGGTGTTGCTATATGGGATGGAATACAGTACGTTAAAGAAAAATATAAGTAATTGACTAGAAGCATTTGAGATGTGGTCATATAGAAGGATAAGAAGGTACTGGAAAATATGAAAAAGGAAAAGAAAATATTGAACACAAATAAAATAAAGAAGCTGCAAAATCTGGGCCACGTGATGAGGGGAGAGAAATATGTATTGTTGCAGAATTTTATGCAGGGTAATATACAGGAAAAAAAGCAGATGAAGAAGACGCATTTTCTGGTTATATAACCTAGGAAAATGTTACAACTGTAGTTCCATTGAGTTGTTTAGAGCTGTAGCATCAAAAGTGAGAATAGCTATGATGATAGCCAACCTTTTAAAAGGAGATGACACTTGACGAAGAAGAAGAACAAAACTCACCAATTATATTGCTAACTTAACTACAAACAAACAGTACACATATATATTAAATCAAAATTATAATTATAACCATCAAAAGCTCTGTTTTCAGGAATTTTATATCATTCAAAAAGTCGCTTATTAGCTTGTTCGTTTATTAACCTAGTAAAAATTAAACAAATATCGCAGTACCGGCTTTAACAACTAAATAATTCAATTCATTTACCAGAGTTGGCCTGATGGTTTTGCCAAGTGAAAAAATCCCGTTACATATTCCAATTATAGTGTTATTGCCAGGTTGTGTTAAACAAATTTGTCATTACGTAAATGTAACACTAGCCGTTAAAGTGTTAAATCAAATGCTGCAAATTAATCCAAGTTCTTTTATACAGTAAAAAAAATGTTAAATGATAAAAATAGAAGAGCTTTATTTATTTTTATCTCTTGCCTTCGATTAGTCATATTTTAACTAAGAAAAGGGTGCCATGAAAAAAATGTTAATTTCAAGAAGTCGTCACGATTCGGAAAAGTTTGGGAGCCACTGGTTTGAATAATAATTAGGATATTATAACGTTACACGTATTCAGCGGAGTTTAAGTAAAAATTTAACTTTTAAATATACATTTTTTTGTAGTTAAAATTGTGTTGGCACACAAAAAAACAATTGTTTCTGTTGAAAACAACTGCAAATATAAACCAGTTCCCGAGTTTTTTTTTGTTGTTGTTGCAAATGGTTAATTTAGGCAACGCGTATCTTTTACAATAAACTTGTACATTGATAATGGCTTGTATAATTTCAAACGTATATGTACGGTAAAAACTACCTGAATATAGCATGTTTGGAATTTTTACTTGTATTTTCAGCGGTCAGATAAATCCTACTTCATAGCGAAAAACACAATTTAATTGGTCCGAGAAATAAACCTCAATTATAACTCACGAATAAAAAAAAGGTCTGATACATAACGTACAAATAAAGAAATAACCATTATGGGTTGTAATATTTCCATTCATTAATCCAATTAATTTTTTACCAATAAAAAACGTGAACAATTCCAGTTAAAATAGTTAATAAAAGAGACTATATATTTAAGGTAATAATAAAAAATTAAAAAAATTATTACCAATATTCGAATATTAAAAAAATTAAAAAAATAATTACCTTACTAAAGGTAGCTACATTTTTGGTGAAAATCATATGATATTCAGGTATACTATAATAATCTATGGGGTGGTTTCTACCGAATTTCGCCAACGACATCCAGACAACATCCATTGTGTCTCCATGTGATATCAATTAGCGATTTGCTATACCTGTCTTTCTTCAGATAGGGGCAGATCGGCGATAGGTAACTGTCTTAGTATCTCGAATTCGAAATAAACCTAGCAAAGTCAGCCTTTATTTGGAATACGCTGGGAATTGGCCTAGGATATGGAAGCTGGTTTCCTTCTCTTCACACAATTCATAATGATCCTTTTGCCTGATAATAGTGAGGCAAACTTTCACGAGAGGCAGCACTTGTGGTAGAGACAAATACTACTTCTCCTTCTACTTGTTAGAGATCTAGATGATCTGTTGATTCCAGACTTGCCTCTGTAATATTTCCTAAAGTGTGGACTGCCAGCTGTCTCTTCATCTCTTTGGTGGTCTTCCGGGTGGACGGGTCCCTGCTGGTTTTCCTTCTAGTTACTTGCGTGGTAGTCTATCGTCGGTCATTCTCTTCACGTGATTATACCATTCTCTTTTCCTCTGCCTTTCCCATCTCACCACATTATGTACGTCGCATTGTGCTCTAATGTCGGTGTTTCTTACGTGATCTTTTCTTGTTTTTCCGGCTATTGTTCTCGGTACTGACATTTCGGCAACTCGTAGCATCCTTTTGGACTTGTTGGTATCCTCTCTCGCTTCTATACCATATGTCATTATTGACCTGACGCATGTCTTATATATTTTGATTTAACTTTCCTTTCACATATAAGGATTAGCCTATACAGTTACCGTTAGACATCCTGACAAATACTAAACTACTCATTTAAGTCAGTGTAAATTAAGTGATATAAGTGAATAATTTAAAATTATTATACAAATAAATAAAAATTTTGTTATATAACTACAATGCCGACAAAACATTGTTGTTTTGCAATTTGCACTTCGGATATCCAGAGGAAAACGTATTTTTTGATACCATTTGTAAAGCCTCACATTAATAGGGTCAGGTGTAATAAATGGGTAAAACATTTTATTGGTGATAAAGGTCCAACTGGGGAAAATCCGGATCCAGTTTTTGCAACAATTAGTAAGGTTAAGTAAGTACTTAATTGTCAATTTTGGAGTAAAGCATTTATTTTACTCAAGTTATTACCCATGTTATTGTAGATATTATTAACAAGTAAATAACTGTTGATTAATTTTTCAGTAAATAAACATAAATTAAAAAAAAATATAGCCCCTGCTTGTTACTTAAACATTTCAATTTGTGATATTTAATTAAAATTATTTTAATTGCAAAGTATTTTCGACTTTTATTTCAGTCTAAAATAAAATTTAAATTTATTATTACTTTGAACATATGTTATCAGAGTTGTAAAGTACCGCTACATAATAACTAGACTCTGCTTGCTAACCTATCAATTAATTCATTTTTTCTGCCTGAAATTTTAAAGGTACGACAAGCAAGCCAACAGTTTAATGCTGCTACATTATTGTTCTGGACATTTGCGAATTTTAATTTTGCTCTCGGAACGTCGTCTTTCGTCAAAAACATTTTTCTAATAGGTACTTTTACATGTATGGTTATGTTTCTCCCTACTGTACCACTAGCCCTGCTAGTAAGGAATTTTTCGTACTTAAGGAAAAAGGCTCATTAGGGCTGTTAGCCAGCCCCATATTCTGCATGTGGTATCCAATGGTATCATGTCAGTATAATTACTTCTCGTCTGTCATCCCTTCTACTCAGAGACAAAATGTTTCTAGCTGAACCCTCTTGGTAGACTCCTCTATTAGTGCGCTTACCTGACTGTACTTGTCTCTGGTTTCTGTTTTCTAATACATTAAGTTCTGGTACCTAAGCTAGTCACGGATTGCCCTTTTACCTATACAGAAGGGAATCATTAAGGCCGGCTCTGGGCCCGCGAACTTGGTCTCCAATCAAGCTTCCGCAACCTTATCAGCCTTCTCGTTGCCTTTGATTTTGTTTGTTTGTTGCAGAGGTGAAGAAAATCCTTTATGGAGAGCTTATAAGTCCAAAAGCTCAAGGTCTACTGAGAGATTTCACTGACTGTGTCAGGACTACTCACTAAACTTCATCCCTATTTAGCTGCGTCTGACTATTGCTTTTCGGTAACACTTAGTAGTTACCCAAGAACTGCAATTTCCCCCAGCGCCCCGCAGCATCACAGCAAGCGCTCCAGCGCCCCCGGATCTCCGCCGCACAACCCGCAGGCCATGTCTCTATTATACAGTCATAGCTGAATCCTGTTTATCGGTAACAGTTCTGCCGTCCTTTTATTGCACAATCCTTTGATATATTATTTCCGTGTTTGTTTTCTGGTATACTTTTCCATTAGTTTTTGTGTTTTTCCGAACCTCTTCTTGCAAGTTCGTCTACTTCCTCATTACCTACAACTTCCTGGCGACCTGAAACCCGTATCAATTTGACGTAACTACGGTATACCAGCGTTATCAGTTCTTTTTTTGCAGTCAACGAGTATGGGGGAAGAGGTGGTCTGGCCCTCAAGTGCCCACTGCACAGGACTAAGGCTGTCTACTGCAGGATTTCGCTCGGTTTCCTGTAGGCTTCATCAGCGACGGTGCTCCACCACCGCCATGCATCCATCAGCACGGGTCACATAACACTTTGGATTGGTAGTATTTTAGTTGCCTTTTACGACAGGCAGACCATACCTGGGATCTATTCTATTTTCCCCGTATCCCCAGCTTTCGCAAGCTAATCAGACTTCTCGTTGCCTTTCATTACCTGGTGATTAAAAAAAAGGTACTGTACTGAAAATATTATAACTAATTATGACAATAATATTTTTATTATTATTTTTTTTATTTACCATAAGAAACGTCAAACGAGGGTAACAGCTTAAGAAAATTGTTTAAAATAAGTACAGGTTGTTAACCTAACATAATATTAATTCGATCAATCTACTATGTTAATAAACAATCAATATTATTGTAAATAACTCTCATTATGTTAAAATGAAAACTACTAAAAAACACGAATAGTTATAATAAAATAAACTTGAACGAAAATATTTGGTGAGGAAATCAGAACGTGCTACTAGAAAATAGCACATTAGGTACGAAGTGATCTACATCTCGACAGTACAAGAAAAACCATTTATTATAATTGTGAAACGTACAACTCATTGTAAATAATCACGATCACTTGTATATTAAAATGCATGTTAATAAGTTAACGGCAGTTAAACGTAAGATACGACGTTTTTGTAATAAAAATATAAAAGCCACCCCGAAGTTTTATTCTATTCCACTCTAGTCAAGAAACATCTCTCCGTAGACATTCAAGTTTTGTCGTATTAAAAGTGCTAATCTGCTTTTAATCTTAAGAAATAGGCAATTTGTTGCTTTTTTAAAAAATTTCAAAAGATACTTTATAGCAATGAACTTTACAGTGCATCCATAAAGTAACGCATACATTCATTATTACCTAAATGAATAGTAATATGAAAAAATCACAGAGCAGGTTGATTTTTAATTTTAATTTACTATTTTTTAAAAGAATAATCTATATATATATATATATATATATATATATATATATATATATATATATATATATATATATACAGGGTGAATAACCTTTGAGTGATGACGTCAGCACCATTTTTTTTTTAAATAAAACACCTCAATTTTTTCGATTTGCGGATATCCCCGATTCCAAAAATGTATCACAAGTTGATTCAAATTGGTACAGGGTAGACAAAAATGCAAATATTTTTTATGACAAATTTTTATTTACAAAATAATTAATGAAGCCTAACAAAATTAAATAACAAAAACGAACTAGGGATAATCCGTACGCAAGAACGTAAAAAAACCAACTTCAAAGACTTATTAAATTAAAGAGTTCCGTTACTTTGTCATGGTTCCCATAATCAGAACCTAACAAACCTCTTATTAAACTACCCTTGAAGTACATCTTTTCCAATAAAAAAAATCATTAAAACCGGTTGGCGTGATATTATTAAGTTATTCGTCCATTTGTCGCGCACATACTTAATGTAAATTTAAGACTTATATGGTTTTTTCATGGATACCATTATCATAACTGTCTGTGTCAATAACTGCACCGCGGTATACCCGAGTGTCCATTACTTTCTTTATACAGAGTACAATAATTGCAAATATGTACCTACTAATTGATTTAATACACTTCTCTTATTAATAAATAATAATTTTTATTATAAAAAACAAAAAATTTGTTGCATTTGAAATGATACAGGGTTATGTAGTCAGGACTATTTTAACCTTAAGTATACCATAACTTTAAAAATTCGGTAAGCAAGCAAACATAACAATAAGAGACCCGTAAAAACAAGCCGGGTTAAAACATAAAAATTATAGTTTAAAAAAACTAAAAAACACGCTTTTGGAGTTAATAAAACTAAAAAGTAAGAAATAATACTCCTGACATTTTAATTGAATTATTTAAATTTTAAAGCCGTAGCTGGTTGTATTGAGTTTTTATAAGGCGATAACGACCCGATAAATTATGTTTAAAATGTATAAATTTTTAATTTAAATCTTTAAATTACAGAAAAGTCTGTGCTTGTCATAATAATATCTAAGATTTATTATTATATTTTAAATATTTTCTTTGGTGAAGTGATATTGAGTTTTAGTTTCTTGTAAAAATTTTTATTTGTATAATTAAGTATTAATTGCAGGTTTTTAATTTGTTTAAATTTTGTTTATTTTTAAATTTTTGCTATTATTAGTTAGGTACTGTTAGTTATTTAATTTATTGTAGCCACTGACTTTTCTTTGTGACTTTTTCTTTGGAGTTTTGTTCGGGACTTTTTTTTGGAGCTTTCTTCGAAGTTTTTTTTCGAATATTTCTCCCAAATTTTCTTAAGAAGTCTTTCACCTTATTTTAATCCGGAAGGTTCTGTCTCTAGAAATTTCTCCGGAAGTTTTTTTTTTTGATGTTTCTCTGACCTGAATGTTTTTTTTTGTGTATTGACATCAGCAAAAGTTTTACTGATTATCTTCTTGAAATAGAAAAATATAACCAACACATTTTTTGATCATAAAATTCAACACAAATACACGTTTGAAAATACAAGAGGACATAGATCAATGATTATGTGGTCACAAACAGAAATATTTACCATAAACAGATAGCGGATGTGAGAAGTTTGACGTCACCCAACGTGGGAAGCGATCACTATTTGGTACTTGGTAAAATTAGATTTAATAAAAAATGGAAAGAGAAGATTCAACAAACGAATTCAGAGGAAACAATAAAAATAGAAAATTTAAGAGATGATTCCATAAAATCATTTTATCAAAAAAAGCTAGAGCAGAAGATAAAAATGGCAAATATCGAAAATGAAAGCATTGTAGAAACTAGATGGAGAACACTTAGGAAAAATATTCAAGACGCTGCCCGAGAAGCCCTTGGAACGAAAACAATAAACAAAAACAAAAAGTGGTCAACGAAAACACCATGGTTTACACTAGAGGTTAAACAAAAATGTCACCAAAAAAAGAAAGCTTTCCTAAAATATAGATCAGATAAAACGAATAAATCATATGAAGAATATGAAAAAATAAGAACTGAAACTCATCAATTGGTAAGAAAAACAAAAACAGGTTACTGTAAAAGATTCACAAAAGGACTAAAGATGGATTTCTACGGACAACAGAAACAAGTATGGTGCTTTATAAGACAACAAAGAAGTGAAATAAAAGAACTAGTTGAAATAGAACACATAGAAGAGGATAAATGGGTGGCCTTCCTGACAGAAATATTTAAAAAAGATAACGAGGAATCTCTACCAGAAACGCCAAGTATAATAACTGACGAAAAGACCGAAATCTCCCAAAAAGATGTGAAACAAGCAATAGGTAAACTAAAAAATAGAAAGTCACCAGAAAAAGATAAAATACCAAATGAACTCTTAAAATATGAATTTGATTGCCTGGTACAACAACTGCAACTTCTTATTCAAAAAACAATCACCACGAACAGAATACCAGATGAATGGAGGAGAGCGATCATGCTGATGTTCTTCAAGAAAGGAGATAAGAAAGACCTCAATAAGTATCAAGCAATAAATCTTTTAAATACAACACTCAAATTGACAACAAGAATAATAGCGACAATATAAACGAATGAATAACTCTGCAAGAGGAACAGCGAGGTTTCCGGACAGGAAGATCATGCACGAATGCAATTTTTGTAAAAAGTCAAATAAAAGAAAAGTCGCTGGAATACAACAAACCAGCATATATGTGCCTGATAGATTTAAAGAAAGCTTTCGATATAGTGAGAATTCGGGACGCGATACATTTATTATATGACAGGGGAATACCACTGGATTTAGTAAAAACCATTGAGAATATATATAAAGATAACATAGATATGGTAAGATCTAAAGGAAAACTCTCACAACCTATCAAGTATGAAACTGGCATTAGACAGGGAGATTCGCTGAGCCCAATAATATTTAATCTGATAATGGATGAAATCATAAAGAAAGTTAAAAAAGAAGAGGATCTAGAATGGGAGAAAAGGAAATACAGATAATATGCTACGCCGACGACGCCATAATAATAGCCGAAAATGAAGATGACCTACAAATATTAATTAAAGAATTCGAAGATACGGCGCTCATATACAACATATTGATTTTAACAGAGAAAACTAAATCGATGGTTATATCAGCAGAACCAAGACGATGTAAACTGGTTGTAAATGGAAAAATAATAGAGCAAGTGATGGAAACGGAATACTTGGGAATTAAACTGTCAAGCTACGGAAAAGTAGAGGAAGAAGTACAAAAACAAGTGAACATGGCGAACAGAGTAGCAGGATTTCTTAACAATGCAATTTGGAGAAACAAATACCTCACAAAGGAAACGAAAACTAGGATATATAAATCAACAATAAGACCGATAATGACATATACAGTGGAAACAAGAGCCGATACGGCGAAAACACAAAGTTTACAAAAAACAGCAGAAATGAAAGTTTTACGAAAAATAGCAAACAAAACTCTAAGAGACAGAGTAAAAAGTGAGGAAATACGAGCGAGATGTGGTATAGAGGAAATATATAGGTGGACCAAAAGAAAAAAAATAGAATGGAATCAACACATAGAAAGAATGACAGAAAATAAAACAGTACGAATAGCAACAGACAAATTGCCAAATGGAAGAAGATTGATGGGACGACCGAGGAAAAGATGGTCAGACAACATCAATTGAGGCTATTAATGAAGTAGGAAGAAGAAGAAGAAATAGAAAGATGAAAGTTAGCCCGGTCTTTGCCGATTTAGTGGATTTTTCCCTGGAAGGAAATGATCCAAAAAAGTTTTTTGTTATAATTTCTATTTTCCCCCGTTTCATTTTTGCAAAAATTTGCAAAAATATCTTTATTTTATTTTTTTTATTGTTATAAACCTGTCATTCCATTTCTTGTTTTTAAATGTTTCTAGCAAAAAAAGTGATAGCAGTGTTGAAGCCGGTTAAACACGTTGCTCGTTCACGAGTTAATTAAATAGTACAATTGGATTTATTTGAGGTATCGTTTATTCTTCTTTTTTTAATGTTTTTTTCCAAAAAAAAAATATTTGATGCTCTTATTTTGATTCTCGATCAATTTATATTATAAGTTTAATTTATAAAAAAAGGAAAGATAGATCCGTGAACTGATCTATCGATTCCCTCGAATTTAATCCAATTAAGAAACTAAAGAAAACACAACCCTGAGTAAGAGTCATTAGTTTTTTTTAAAATCAAATCCTCTTTGGTTATTACACAAATTTGTCGTTACAGTTAAACATCGAAGGATGTTAGATAGGGATGTGTGGCTTCTCAATAGCTGCTTAACTTATACATGGACGATAGTTTAAAAAATTTGAAAGAAGTGTGTATAGATTGGGAATAAATAATTTAATCGTCAAATGCCTCATATTAGCATCATCTGAAGAAAAAATGCAGGCGATGTTTAATATTATGCATGATGCCCTAAAAATCAAAGGAATGAAATTAAATGTAAGGTAATGAGCAGCCAGAGCGCGTTAAAAAAGGCACGACTGACTGTTGAGTTTGGCTGAAGAAGCATAAAACTAAGATTAATCCTTCAAAGATGAGTAGTTTGAGAAGTATAGTCGGAGTGACTCCGATAAATAAAGTGGGAAATAGTGAGATAAGGAAACGCTGTAGTGCAAAAGAATAATGTGTGGTCATAAAGATAGATACAAAAAATTTTTTTGATAGTTTAAACACGTAGGGAGGATAGATGAAGAAAAATTGACGAATTAGATTTACAAGGCGAGTGTGAATAGGCAAGGTCGATCTCTGCGAAAAAAATCTTGATCATATTGACATTGTTTTAAAGATAGAACAAAACCGACGAGCATGTATGAGAACACTGATGAAAGTAGGAGCAACAGATGTGTGTAAGAACCAAGTGGAAGGAAGCAGTCTTTGCCCACCCATAGGGGAAAAAGGCGTGACTATATGTGCGTATGTTAAATAAACCAAGAAAATTGGTGTGGCCTAAGGGACTATCGTTACAATAAACCTATTAAACTAACCAACTTAATTTGCTACCAAAACATGTCGTGCAAAAATTTTGTACCATCCTTTTATTCGATAAAAAAAAAGAGTTCAAGACTGAAAATAGTAAAAATTAAAATATTTCAAAACCAAATCCCCTCCCGACGAAAATAAAAGTTTAATAAATCGAAGTAACAGCAACAGCTTTAACTGCGACATTCAAAGAACTCGATGTCTAAAATTCTCTTTTTATTCACTCTTTCTATTTATTGCTAAATAATGTATATTTTCTCGTAAGTTGAAACGAACAGGTAGCAGCATAAATTTCAGTCCCTTCGAAAGTATAAACCTCTCCTGTGAAAATCCACATACCTGCCACCTTTTAGCGAGAGCATGCGTGCCGGTATTCTGGAAAAGCATCGCATTTCTTCTTCATCCCAGGCAGTTCTGCTGTGGAAGCGTTAACGGACGCGTATCTGAAATTCGACGGTCATCGGAACGCGATCTAACACGTTTTTTTGCGAAGTTGAAACACATATTTATTCAATATTAATTTTTCGATTAAAAAAAAATTCAGCGGCATTCAGTTTCCTGTGGAATTCGGGTGAGTTAAAATGGGCGGGTTATAAATTGAAAAAAATTTTCACATTAATTAAAATACCAAAACAGTTTTGGCAATAACGTAATTTTTTCGGACAGATTGATTAAACTATTGGTTACAATAGTGAATTCTTGTTTAAATACTATTTTTTAAGTATTAAGAAAAATTCGAATTACATGCAGCAGAATAAGCCAAAATATACATTGCAAATTAACACATACCCATGCAAAATATACACAAAATATAATTAATAAAAACGCAAAATAAGGCTATCAAAAAATTATTTATTTTTTAAATGTTTACAACTTAAAAAATAAAATTAATTAAAACTTATTAATGGATAAAATTAGTGCCTGATTGTTGCATAGACAAATGAGTTAAATGACTACGTCCAGGTTTTAAGATGGGCCCGTAAAACTGTCTAAAGATTTGTAAGTGAGATAGTTCACTTTTCAGTTGAAAAACTTTATATGCAGGATGATTCATTAAGAATGGGCAATCTCCTAACTGGAGATACTACACACCAAAATATGGCGATTGAGCTTAACATGTCCCATACAAATGTTGCAGGTTTACGAGATACTAGGCATTTAAAGTTGAAACTTTAATTTGAAATTTCTTAATAATTTTGGGATTTTAAGCAGCATCGTCTTAAAAATTGGCAACTTTATGTTTTTTGGTATGAAAATTACAAGTAATATGCTGAATTTAGCATTATTCATACAGGGCGTTAGTTACTTAGGTAAATTAAAACATATCTTTTTTGCCTAATGAGTTATGGATAAAATGACTATAAAATCTTAAAGGCAGTTCAATTTTAAATAAAAAAAGTAATTTGGTTTTTCATGTAACTCTATCAGTTTTTGAGTTATTTGCATTTTAAACATTCAGCGTAAAGACTTCCAAGTCACCGTTATTACATTGACTTTTTTTCAAGTAGGCTTGTGTCAGAACTTATCAGTTTTTGTGTCAAGAAATATTTGAAAATTTTACTGTCACTAAGTAAGAGTGTATTATTTGTGATAAAATAAGAAAATTCCACGACATAATGAATTTTACAACAGTAAAATGCGTGATATGAGTTTTTGCTCAGTCAAATTATAGTGGACTTGGTACAGCCAAAAGTTATTTAGAATCATACCCAAATCGAAGACACCCCAATAACAAACTGTTTAAACGTATTTATACCCGCCTACGAAAAACAGGGTGTTTTCGTCCTAAAAGTAATGGTGCTCCAAAAAATAGTTTTAGTTCGTATTTTGGAAAATCCAGATCTCAGTACTTGTCGGTTAAGTGTGGCAAAAGGAATAAGCCAATCGTCTAACTGGAGAATTTTAAAAAAAGAGAATCTCCGTCCTTATCACTATACTTTTGTCCAATTTGCTACCTTAAGATTTACCAGTTTGCCTACAGTTTCGTTAATTTATGCTATATAAACAAAACGAAAACCAGGATTTTCTTAATTACCTCCTTTTCACCGATGAGACGACGTTTACTAGACGATGTGTTTTTAATTGGAAAAACAATCATTTGTGGGACTCCAAAAATCCACATGCTCTAAAGGAACGACATTTTCAGCATGAATTCAAGGTAAATATTTGGTGTGGTGTTGTGATATCTGGTTTTGTTATGGGTCCTTTTGAACTTCCTCATAATCTGAACGGGCCCCTCTATTTAAACTTCCTTGAACAACAGTTAAACACACTACTAGAAGATGTACCACTAGACATAAGGCAGATTATGTGGTTTATGCAAGACGGGGTTCCACCACATTTTTCTCTGCCAGTACGGCAATACCTGAATAAACATTTTCTTCATCGGTGGATTGGGCTTGGAAGTGAATTTGTTAGGCCACCTAGAAGTCCAGATTTAAACCCTCTAGACTTCTCAATAAAGTTAAAAATGAAGAACATGATTTACGAAGATACAATTAATTTCATTGAAGAATTACGACAGAAAATGCAAGAAGCTGCTAATATTATTTAAAATAATGGACAAATGTTTTTTAATATTCAAAGACCTTTAAGGAGACGCCTTATAAAGTGTATTAAAGTGGAAGGCGGGTACATTGAGCATTTAATTTGAATTTTTCTTTTATTACTGTTACTGATTGTTATTTGTTGTCTTTACTGTTGTTACCCCGCATAGTAGTAATTTCAAGGAATAAATTCATTTCACAATAAACAAAATTAATTGAATGTTTAAAATGCAAATAACTTAAAAAACTGATAGTTACATGAAATAAACAGGAGTACCTTTTTTATTTAAAATTAAACTGCCTTTTAGATTTTTTAGTCATTTTAGCCATAACTCATTAGAAAAAAAAAATATATTGTAACTTACCTAAGTAACAGGGTGTGACTAATGTCCTGTATGAATAGTGCTAAATTTAGCGTAAAATTCGTAATTTTCATGCCAAAAAACATAAAGTTGCCAATTTTCAAGACGATTCTACTTAAAATCACAATATTATTAAGAAATTTTAAATTAAAATTTTAAATTTAAATACCCTGTATCTCGTAAACCTGCAATATTTGTATGAGACATTTTAAGCTCAATCGCCATATTTTAGTGTGTAGTATTTTCAGTTCAGAGATTGCCTATTCTTAATTAATTACCCTATATATTAAACAAATAAACAAAAATATATTGCTTTCTTACGGTTATTTTAAAATCCAAACAAAATGTGTTTCCCATTGTTGAAAGTAATTCTTCCGATAACTTAGAATCCATTTATGAGCGATAAAAATAATAAAATTATTCGTCGAAAGTTTTTTATCTGAAGCACAAGATGATTTGTATTTAGAATAAAAGGTACTTTATGTGTTTTAGATCATTTAAATTTTAAGTTTTAAATAGGTTTGTGATTTCTTTTAAATGTTTAATTAGTTGGACATGGGATAGAGGACATGGATCATTTTATTTTGATTAATATTCCGGTTAGTAAAACTAGAAAAGTTGGATCGTTTACAATAATTGGAGAAGATTCCCTCAAAATAGGTGTATGATGGGAGTGTTCCAGTAAAGGTTGCAACTCTTAAGTAATGCAAAAGAATACACATGCTATTCATTAAGACGTCCTTCGGCTAAAGCGACACGGGGGATGAAAGTAAAGTAGTGTGGCGGAAGGCTATATAGACGAGTCACTATGAAATAAAAGTAAAAATGCAAAATATTAAAATGTAAAAATTATAGAAAACTATATTACTATTATAGAAAACTCTTGACAGCGAAAATAAATATAAAAATGTATAAACTGGTGATTTAAAAATCATAAAGCTACGCAGGGGAAAAAAGAACTGCCCTACGCGGGGGCGCGTGAAGATGACAATGTGTGGAGGAGGATGTGGGCACGTCACTACGCGTGGAGATAGGGACATGCCACTGCGCGGGGAGAAACACGATTGGATGAAGTGTTAAAACTTCTACGATCTACTAATTACTAAACAGGTATTGTTTTAGACACTCTTATTAACATCAATAGTGTAAAGGAGTTCGGGTATCTTCGGTTATCTTCAAAAAGTATTGCAAAACAAAAGTACATATATGAAGGTGAAGTGGGGGTCATGGAAACTCAACCGTGAAAGGTAAGGTTATGTGACTATCCCTCGTAATGAAAAGACCTGATCCATACATCTCCTTCCTTTTCCAAATTCTGCTTGCACATCCCATATTATCTTTCTAGTTTCATTCGTCACTCTTTTAATCAAGATCTTTGCATACAGTTTGCCGACTATGCTAAGTAAACTAATACCTTAATAGTTCTTACAGTCCTGCTGCGAACCCTTTTCTCTTGTAAAGAGGCACGATAACGGCCTTGCACCAGTCATCTGGTACGCTACCACTCCTCCAACAAAGGTTAAAAAGGCGGTACAGCAGACTAGTTACCACGCTTTGACCAGCCATCAGCATTTCAACCGTAATCCTTTCATACCCAGCAGTTTCACCCAATTTCATACTGTTCAACGCTTCCACAATTTCTGTCGTATAAATTTCACTTTCATTGCAACTGTCACTCATGCCTCCGAATGGAGCCTACTTATTTACTTGTTTTGTAATTTACTTAATAAGACGAAGATAATTTAAACTTTTTATATAAGTGATGGTTCAAATTCTCAAAGTTTTACTGAACATTTTATCTAATGTAAAAGACTCACCAAATTCTAGCAGAAATTGTCCAGCAGTACCATTTCGACTACATACGGTCCATTTATAAATCCATCACTCCCGAAAACGCGATCGCGATTTACCGATACCGAATCCTCCAAAGTGTTTATAACGATAACGTCCGTTTTACACCAAAATACATACAAATGTTTCATACATCTTACAGTTTTTAGAAATACAATTCTCGGGCAGTGCGTTAGAGAGACCTCCGAACTATGGTCGTGCAGCCTTGTCCATGTAACCGAAGAGACTCAAAAGTGTAAATTGATAAAATAACACCTCCCTAAAAAACTGTTTACTGCATAATTAGCTCAACTACTTACACAATTAAGTTTCCTAGTGCTACGTGTCTTTATTGTTACCCAGAAAATTTAAGATCTCATTTGCACACTTACATTTTCAACTCATTGATTTAAGCCAAAATATGAGGTTTTTATTACTAACTGAAAAAAAATTAAAAATAGCTTTATGAACTTAAAAAATATTAGGTAATACGTTTGATTAAAATAAAAATATTCCAGCTTAAAAAGTTAATACCTATGCTATTTAAAAGTTTTAAAGAAAACGACTTTTCTTTTGCTCCACTGTTGAAGATTTCTGCTTCCTTGTAGTCTGCTTTCTTCTTTATTGTGAGAAAATAGGAAATCAATCACCTTTGTGCTTATAGTTCTACGGTATTTATTTATTTATTATTTTATTTTAATTTTTACTAAAATTTTAATATTTGCAATTTATTCGATTTTTGTACCTTTTTTACACAAAATCTTTAATTTTAAATTAGGTTTTTTAAATATTTATATTTTTTGTAATATTTATTGATTATTTTTTTTATCTCCATTTGTACGAATACCTAGTTATACATAAATTTTTTTTAACAAAATCCTTAACTCATTCATAAATTATTGTTTTTCTAAAATCGTTCAAGAATGCCTACTTTTATCCTTATTTATACTTTTTAATGTTTTTTTTTATTATTATTTATAATAAATATAAATTTTATAATTTTTTTTAATAATAAAATTGTTTGTAAATAAATATATTTTTTTTATAATTATATATTTTGTGTTATTATAAAGTTTTCGTTTTTATTTTTTTAAAATAAAATTACTTTAAAATTAAAGAATTTTTTTTTAATTATAAACAGTTAATTAATTTTTTTAATAGCAAATATGTTTTAAAAAAATTATTTAATACGGTTAGCACCAAGGCATTCTCTTCGTCTTCTAGATTCCATTCAGAAAAGAGCCATTCGCTTGATAAACAGCTCAACTCTTACAGATACCCTTCTATAACATAGAAGAAGAGTTGCAGACCAGTCATTGCTCTACAGATATTTCCATGGCAGATGCTCCAGAGAAATAAAAACTCTTGTACCACCATTGGCCACATTCGGCCGAAGAACTCGGCACGCTGATCAGTCTCACCCATTTACTCTCAAGATTGAGACTACAAGGACCAATCTTCATCAAGAATCCTTCTTTTACAAGTTTGCTACGGAATGGAATAAGCTTCCAAAATCAGTTTTTTCAGAGAACTATGACCTGCAACTTTTTAAAAAGCGTATCCACAATCATCTCCTTTCTATAATCCCTTCCCCTTCTAATAGTCGCAGTGCGGGCCGTCCGCGGCCCACACGATGGGTCTACCCTTTTTGCGACTATTTTCATAAAAAAAAAAAATTATTACTACGGTGATTTTTATTTTCCCGTTGGAGTATCCTCTTCACAATACTAGAACTATACTGCAACAAATATACCCTACGAATATACCCTACCACCTAATAAAAACTGCAAAATAGAATAAATAAATCTCATCCATACCACTTACCTTTTACGGAAACCGAAATAAAAGAAA
Organism: Agelastica alni; assembly: GCA_950111635.1. Taxonomy (NCBI): domain Eukaryota; kingdom Metazoa; phylum Arthropoda; class Insecta; order Coleoptera; family Chrysomelidae; genus Agelastica; species Agelastica alni. The sequence continues at coordinate 51,524,020 of OX467712.1, read as the reverse complement.
CTGGTCTTGTAAAAAATCATTAAATTCCTATAGAATTTGATGCAGCGTAATTCTTTTGTAATTTTTAAAAATTTCTTATTATGAGTGTCCATAAATTCCTCAAAGATTTATCATTGGACCGAATATTTTAAGCGAACAATTTTTCACTACTGTTAATTAATTATCGATTCGAATAAACCTAAAACAAAATAAAATTTTTATTATTTTTATTTATCCTAAAAGCTTTTAAATGATTAAAAAATTTCATATTTTTTAAATTTTTTTTAAAAAAAAATTGATACCTATATTTTTTACTCTTTTGAAAACACCAAATTGTTGCTTGATACAAATATTAATAAAATTGCACCACCAAGATTTTAAAAGTAAACAATTAGCATTTTTTTAAATGTAAGCAAAAATTATTGGTTTAATTCACCCTGTAATTGTAAATCACTTTTAACATCGTTAAAATATGACCTTTAGTGATTAAATGAAAAAAAATTTGAATTCAGCAAATACTTTTAGTTTCAACTCACTCTGTATTTTTAAATTATTTTTAAGACCTTTAAAATAGAGGCTACATACCTTTGATAAATAAGTAAAATAAAATATAGTTTTAAATAGAGAAAAAAAATTTTAGTTATGACTTACCCTGTAATTGTTAATTATTTGTAACATTATCTATAATATTTTTAACGCTAAAATGAAACAATTCTCAGGTTATTTTAAAGTAAACATAAACAACTTTAGATTTAGCAAAAACTTTTAACTTTCACTCTATATCTTTATATCATTTTAAATACGTTTATATGGATTACACACCTCTGACACATAGTTTTAAATTTAGCAAAAAGTTTTTGGTTTTAACTCAATCTTATTTAATGTGTATTTTAAAAACAGTGATTTTAAAATTGGTACAAGCTAATTAACAAGTGTACTTTATTTTACGAAATATTGTAATTTAATAGCGTATAAGTAAGAGGTAACAAAATAGTAATTTGTAGAAAAATGTTGTTTATGTGTGTTTTAAAAAATGTTTGTGTAGCATTTATTAATAACAATCAAATTAATAAATATTGTTGTGTGTAGCACTTAAAGTAAGTAATATTTTTGTTTTTGGGTTTAAATTTTAATAAACATAATTAATGGCTCTTATTATTTAAGAATTAGTTTGGAAAAGATATCTAGAATTATTACCCTTAGGATGTCAGATAAAAGTAAGACAGCAGGAGAGTGTCTTATCAAATTAAATAAGTATTAACTTTCTTTTTACTCAGAATTTCATAGAGTTAAATTAAACATATCAAATTGTAACGACAAAGACGTATAAAATCATTTATGTAGTTGTGTTTAGGGGTAGGCGTCATTACAATAAAAATGCTACTTTAAACTTATGAATATTAAAATATACTTTAAAAAAAAACTGCACTTCTATATTATGAGTTACTTACAACAAAAGTCTAGGACCTATTTTTACACTTTTTCTTTTAATTTTTTTGTTTTTTAACTAATTAAATTGGTCACTACTGGTATTAATCTTAACTCGTTAAACTTATTTTTATAAATGGCTGCGTTCGCTGTCAATTGTTGTGTATCACGGGACTGCAAAGCTACTAAGTCACAATGGGTGACGTTCAAAGCCAACTTTGGAAACTTTGAATTTTAAAGAATTTAACTAGAGAGATGAACAGTAAATAATTAAAAATAGAGACAAATTATAAACATTTCATATTATTTATAAAGGGTGTCATGTCATTAAAACACTAGTTTCTAAATATTTTAATAACTTTTAATTGGTATGGGTTAATTAATTACGAATATCAATTAGCATAGGGGAGCCAGGGGCATGTGCTTATGGATTTTACTTTTTTATTTCTTTACTTGCATACTACTTTTTTGCAATTACACGTCTTTTGCTTCTTTTACTTTTATTAGCGCTTTCACACATGCTCGTCGGTTGCTGGTACTCTTGACTGTCCTTGCTTTAAAACAATTTTGATCTGATGAAGATACGTTCGCCTAGATCTACCAAAATGCCCATTCACACTCGCCTTATAAATCTGTTTCATCAGTCTTTTTTCATTTATTCTTTCTACGTGTCCGAACCATCTAAGCTTTTTTTTACCACCACTTTTTTCCACTACAGCGTTCTTTTATTACATTATTCCTGACCTTAATAATTTAGCGGAAATGAAATTAGTTGGAGATTTATTTTTGAACCTTAGTAAGCGTCATCTATTATACAGGATGATTCTTTGGGAGTTCCAATTGGACGTTTTAGAGAAACTTGACTTAATTTAAATCCGGAAATTTAAGGTAATTTCCTATTTTCTCACAAGAAAAAAGAAAGCAGACTACAAGGAAGCAGAAATCTTCAACAGTGAAGCAGCAGACAAGTCGTTTTCTTTAAAACTTTTTAATAGCATAGGTATTAACTTTTTAAGCTAAAATATGTTTATTTTAATCAAATTTATTGCCGAATATTTTTTATATGCATAAAGCTATTTTTAATTTTTCTTTAGTTAGTAATAAAACCCCATATTCTAGCTTAAATCGATGTGTTGAAATGTAAGTGTGCAAATGAGATCTTAAATTTTTTAGGTAACAATAAAGACACGTAACACTGGGGTACCTAATTTTGTAAGTAGTTAATATACCGTTGAGCTAATTATGCAGTAAGCAGTTTTTTAGGGAGGTGTTATTTTATCGATTTACACTTTTAAGTCTCTTCGGTTACATGGACAAGGCTGCACGACCATAGTTCAGAGGTCTCTCTAACGCACTGCCCGAGAATTGTATTTCTGAAAACTTTAAGATGTATGAAACATTTGTATGCGGTAAATCGCGATCGCGTTTTCGGGAGTGATGAATTTGGAAATGGAGCTGATGGAATCAAAATGGTACTGATGGACAATTGCTGCTACAACTTGGTGAGTCTTTTACATTGGATAATAATATTTAAAACTTTGAAAAGTCGAACCATCACTTTTATCAAATGTTTATATTATCTTTGTCTTATTAAGTAGAATACAAAAAAAAGAAAATAAGTAGGCCCCATTAGGAGACATGAGTGAAAATTGCAATGAAAGTAAAATTAGTCTGACAGAAATTGTGGAAGCGTTGAACAGTATGAAATTGAGTAAAGCTGCTGGGTACGACAGGATTACGGTTGAAATGCTAAAGGCTGGACAAAGCGTGGTAGCTGCTGTACCGCCTTTTTAACCTTTATTGGAGAAATGGTAGCGTACCAGACGACTGGTGCAAGGCCGTTATCGTGCCACTTTACAAGAAAAAATTTTCGCAGCAGGACTATCGAGGTATTAGTTTACTTAGCATAGTCGGCAAACTGTATGTAAAGATATTTATTAAAAGAGTGACAAATTAAACTAAGAAAATGATATGGGATGTGCAAGCAAGATTAAGAAAAAAAAGAGATGTATGGATCGGATAGACTTGAAAAAAACCTATGACAGAGTGGTTAATAGTAAATTGTAGTCGACATTGTCTATATATGGGGTTAGCGGTAGTTTAATACGAGCACTGAAATCGCTTTACGAGCATTCCACTGCTTGTGTCAGGGTAAACGTAGCTTATACGGACTGGCTTAGCATAAAAAAAAGGGTAAGAGTTGGACGTGTGGCTTTGCCATGGCTGTTTACCTTGTGTTGAAAATTAAGTTATTTTGCAACAGTAAAATGTTCTTTAATCCATTCCTTTATTTAAAAACCTCATTGTCACAGCCAAAAGACGGTTGCTATAGGCAACCAATTATTTATTTGATTTCCTGAGATTAGGCGCTACAGTTTCTACAACCCTCTGCCAGGAAGATTACCCATATTTTTTTTGCTGGTGCGCCAAAACCTTATATATAGACGATTGTTAAAAAGATTTAAAAAAAAGTGCGTATTGATTAAAAATGAATGATTTAATCATCAAATGCCCTCTTAACGATGATCAAGTCATCTTAGCATTATCTGAAAAAGAGTTGCAAGCGATGGTTAATATTATGCATAATGCCCTAAAAATCAAAGGGATGAAAATAAATGTAAGCAAAAAAAAATGGTTTTTGAAAGAGTAAAAGGCAGGACAAACTGTAAAGTTCTGATTAAGGGAAAAATAGGGAACAAGTAAATGTGTGTGTGTGTTTTTTTTTTGTCTCAGAGGTTTTGGAAAAATACATTTACGTATTCCATAAGCATAAGCGCTGGTCGCACTCCAGGCGTCCTTTGATGTCAGCATGGCGTTCACTAGTGTCTCGGGTGCTATTGACTGTTCGAGGATTGTCTCTAAGTCATTTCGCCACATGGTAAAACGCGGGCACATAAAGAATACGTGCTCCGCGTCTTCATCGACTCCTGGACAGGACTGGCACCACGGGGAATCATCGTGCTTAAAGCGGTAAAGATATACTCGGAAGCAGCCGTGTCCTGACAGTATCTGCGTAAGATAGTAGTTGACGTCACCGTGATTCCGGTTCAGCCAAATATCGATCCTTGGAATGAGACGTCATGTCCACCTACCCTTCTCTGCGGCATCTCACTGGAGCTGCCATCGGCTCATGTTGTTCTGCCGTTCCTCTGTTCTAAGTTCCTCAGCGCTCAGTGTAGTCGACCTTTTTCGATGATAAAGGATCCGTCTTTCCTCAGCCAAAACTCTAAGAGGTAGAGTTCCGGAAATGACGCACACTACTTCCTTCGATACTGTGCGGAAGGCACTGGCTACACCTAAGGCACTCAGTCGATATACTGGTCCAGCCTTTATCCATGATTCTTGATTTTCTAAGGCATCCCTCCAGATAGATATCCCATAGGTCAGTACTAATGTGACCACTGATGATAGCAACAACCTCCTACTTTGCTTCGGACCTCCAACATTTGGCATCAACCGTGCTAGGCTTGCTCTCACGACCGATAATTTGGAACTCACGTGATCTACTTGCTGTTTAAAGTTGAGTCGGGCATCAAGCATCACTCCCAGGTACCGGATGTACGGTTGCGATGTGATTTCTTGCTCTCCAACTTCCAAACTGATCGTTTCCACTGCTGGTGATGAGTACTGCCTCAGTCTTGTGTTTAGCTAGTTGCAACTTTACCGTGTCCATCCACTGGTTTATTCGTCCAAATGTGATGTCGAATGCCCGGTTTATTTCCTCAAAGTGCTTAGCGACGATCACTACAGCCACGTCATCTGCATATGCCACTAGCTTGACATTCGTTGATAATGTCAGTCTCAGTAGGTCATCATACATAATGTTCCATAACAAAGGTCCTAGAACTGAGCCCTGTGGTACACATCCGGTAATATCATATTGCCTTGGGCCATTCTCCGTGTCATATTTCAGGACCCTATTCCTGAAGTAGCTAGCTACTATCCTGCGCAGGTTTCCCGGTAAGTTCTTCTCTTCAAGGGCCCACATGATGCAGTCCCAGTTAGCGGAGTTAAAGGCGTTTTTGATGTCAAGTGTAGCCACCAGGCAGTATTTCTTCGTACCTTCTTTTCATCTTTTCACTGCGATCGCATCCTTGGCTCTGTTGACAACAAGATTGATAGAGTCTAGGGTTGATCGTCCTTTTCGAAATCCATACTGGTTGGGCGCCAGGAGAGGCTCGACCACTGCTTCGATTTTCTGGTGGATTATGCGTTCTAGTATCTTACCTGCTGTGGCCAACATGCAGAGCGGTCGGTAAGATGACGGTTCATCTGGTGGCTTCTTCCCTTTAGAAAGCAATACAAGTCTTTGTTGCTTCCACTTTCTGGGGAAGGTTCTTTCATCGAGGCATGCGTTGTAAGTGTCTAGGAATAATGCTGGCGCTGCTTTGATAGCTGTTTTCAGTGATATATTTGGGATTCCAATAAAATGCCGTTTACAACTAAATAAAAAAATGCCAGGAAAAATGTTTAAGTTAAATTTTTCTCAGCCGACAAATGATAATCTCAGTATGAATGTATTTCAAATTAACCAACAATAGATATACATGTGGAACATATTAATATTAACTTGGGCGAAAACAATAATGATACAGAATGAATTTTATTGCAGTTAAAAAGCAATTTTATTGGTAAGAGCTGGTTATAAATATTCATTCGTAACACTCTTGAACAGTTAAATAAATATTAAATAGACTTCAATAAATCCCCATTGCTGAATCCATTCCTGACCCAATTTTTATCAGTATTCTTGATAAACTACCATGTAGCAAAACATGTCGAATAAATTTTAAAAATATAGTAAAATTTATCAAATTGTGTTTTATTTACCATAAATATTAAATTTATAAGGCGAGTGTGAATGGGCAAATCGGTAGAGGTCGACCTCGGAGAACATATCTCGATCAGATCAACATTGTTTTGAAGAAAGGCCAGGTCAAGAGTACCAACAACCGAAGAGCATGTATGAGAGCACTGATAAAAGTGGAGGAAGCAAAAGATGTGTGTACGAACCGTAGCAAGTGGAAGGAAGTGGTCTCTGCCTACCCCTATGGGAAAAAGGCGTTACTTTATGTATGTATGTATGTAAATATTAAAACTTTTTTTTAAAGCATATTCATTTTTAAATCCCATAATTATATATGCGGATAGAGCGTAGAACAAGTTATAAATGTCAAGTACCTGTGATCAATATAACAAGCGTAGGGACTTGAAGAAAGAAGTGAAAGCACAAACAGTAAAAGCTTCGTTGATATCGGGCTATCTGCGGGATATAATATTATAATATGGCGAAACAAGTACATGTCTGTCGAAAGTAAGGCAAGAATATACAAGAACTGTGTAAGACCAATCATGACATATGCTATCGAAACCAAAGCAGAAAACGCCACAACAAAGTGACTCGTCAGAACAGCGGAGATAAGAACTTTGAGAAGCAGTTTACGAGACCGCTTTAGAAGCCATGAAATTAGAACGCAGTGCGACGTTCAAGATGTTGTGAGATGGGGCCGCAATAGAAGAAGAAAGTGAAAACACCATGTCGCCAGGATGGATAATACGAGTTTTTAAAAAATCGACAAAGAGGGGTTCCCGGTATCGAGAGACCTCCTGGAAGACCCCCAATACGATGGCACGAAAGCTGGAGCTCGGCGTCTCAACTACGGTTGTAATAGTTACAAACAAACAGGATGCCAACCTACAACAAAGAAAAAAAAGAATTATATAAAATTTAATTATCGAACCAAAATTTTTTTACAAATTATTGTTACATGTTGTAAAACTCGTTTGTAATTCATCTCGAGAGGTGCTAACCCAAAAATGTGGTGTGGCAAAATGGTATAGAAATATCTAGACAGCGCCACATTAAAATGATAAGCAGTGTAGTGTTTGTTTAATATTAAGATAATTGCAACCCTCGGTTATCGTAAACATAATTATGTACGCTATTGAAAAGCAAGCTACTTGGATGTTGTAAGACTTGTTGGAACCCATGTCCAGAAATATAAAAGGGCGCCTCACTGTCCCCACATATCAAAATGATATGCTAAAACATCACGGACATGTGGTTAATATTAAGAAAACATGTGCCTTATTAAAAGCAATTTTGTCTAGAAAAAAATCAGTTGCCAAGAGTTTTCGTTTAAAAGCAGTCGTTAATGTTTCACTCCTGAAGGTGAAAGTTGTCTTAAAAAGAAATAAAGTACATGCTTTTAGTCTTAATATAAAAAACTCTATTGTTCAAAAATCAAGCATAAAATCTCAAAATCTCGATCAGTTGATTCACGTTAGTGTTAATTAGTGTTAAATAAAAATATCTCTCTTGCATACCCAAAAGTGTTTTTTTTGGACTCAAAAACATAATAATTGACTTAGATTCTTTTTTGTTGTCCGTTGTTACGTTGTTTTGTTTGTTGTTACATTAAAAAAAAGATAAAAATAAGTTGTTTTATTGGAACTGTGATCCAGAATATAAAATAAGAAAAGTGCAAAAACTGTGAACACAGTGAACCAGCAAAACCTATGAAAATATGAAAACCCATATGGTTAAGCGATGATAGAAAAACCCCTCTCTCCATTAACACGGACTATACATTTAAGGAACTTTACGTTCTCTGTCTTTATTGTACAGTGACTATTTTACTCTTTCTTCTGCGCATTACAGTGTCCAAGCTAAAATGGTAAGCCTGTGATAATAATGGGTTTTAAATCGTTTAAATATACTCTAATGCATGAATTATCTCGTTTAATAAGGAAAATGAGATTATATTTTTATAATGATTTTGAAATTTGTGTCAAATTTTTTAAACATTTTTAAATGCCAATTGGTACTAATTTCTTTTCAAATTTAATTGTACATTACCGAATGACCGTAGGGGTAAATAGATATCACTTCCTTCCACTTGCTACGGTTCTTACATTCATATCTTTTGCTTCTTATACTTTCATCAGCGCTCTCATACATGCTTGTTGGTTGTTGGTACTCTTGACCTGGCCTTCCTTTAAAACAATGTCGAACTGATCGAGATACGTTCGCCGAGGTCGACCACTACCGACATACCCATTCACACTCGCCTTATAAATCTATTTCGTCAATCATCTTTTATCTAACCTCTCAACGTGTCCAAACTAAGCATTACTTATCTATTTTTGTAACCACATCTTCTTTAACGCCACAGCGTTCCCTTATCTCACTATTCTTCACTTTATCCATTAGAGTCACTTCAGCTTTACTTCTCAGAATACTTATCTCTTAATTTACATGTAAAAAATATTTATTTGTGTAATCAAGATTCCTTACTGTTGCAACAATAAAAAGTTTTAAATTTATTTTTTAAAAGTAATCTCAATACGTCTATTTTGAGAGCGTTTGCAAAAACTTGTACCATACTCTTTTGATAATTGACTACTTTAAGAAAGTTTTTAGAAGAAATAAAAAATAATGTAAATAAATAAAGATAAAGTGATGCTGTCAAAATTTAGCCTTTGTTTTTTACTTTAAGGAAACTCTTTTTGTTACAAAGACTATTTATTTTATTTACTACTGGATTACTAGGACTTCAAAAAAATACTTCTATCGCTTTTGGCACTTTCCCGAAGTGGTAATCTCTACGAAGGTTTAACTTATACTGACTATAAAAGGTTAGATCTGTATTACTTATACATCCGATTTGTTTTTTTAAATTAACGAACTTATTCCGGAACCGAAACATTTGAAAATATCAAAGAAAGCATGCAAAGTAACGATTATCTAAATTAAAAGACCCAAAAATTATACGTAATTATTGGAATGTATGAGGTCTTAAATCTTCTATTGAAACAATAAATTTTATCATAATATGTTTTGAAATAATAAATTCAAATTTATCAATAACACAATTAACCGATCGATAACCTCTAAAAGGAAACAGCATAATTATAAATGCAACTTCTAGAAGAGTTATATTTTTTTAACTGTGCCCTAATGCACGTTTTCGTAATTGATTTTTCTTCGAGTAAACTTCATTCGCAATCAAATACATAAAAATAAGAGTAGAAACTCCATTTTTAAATCACTGGGAATTTACTTAATAGAAGCCCAATGGTCAACCGGAGACACATAATTTTTTATTTTCCTGCCAACACCCTTTGCTCAATATTACAGTTAGGTATACTTTCCGTCTAAACTTTGAACCCAAGCATACAAACTCATTTACTTGTTCCATTTTTTCTCCTTCAATCAGCACCTCGCAATTTGTCATTGCTATCTTTTTATTCAAAAACCATTACTTTCGTCTTGCTTACAGTTACTTTCATCACTTTAATTTTTAGGCCATCATGCTTAATATTAACCATCGCCTGCAACTCCTCAGATGATGCTAATATGACCTCATCGGCCTAAAGTAGGCATTTGACGATCAAATTATTCATTTTCAATCGATAGGCACTTTTTTTTCGAATATTTTAAACAATCGTCTATATATAATCCAAACAGCTATGGCGAAGCCACATATCCCTGTCCAACACCTATTTTAATGTTAAACCAGTTTGTGTAAACTTCGTTTTTCCTGACACAAGCAGTAAAATCCTCATTAAGTGATTTCAGTGCAAAATACTGCTCACTCCATACATAGACCACAATTCATTCCTCACCACTCTGTCATAGGCCTTTTTCAAGTCTACGAAAGCGTAGTAGACCTTTTGACTTTATTTTCAATTGATTTATTTTTATCTGAAATGTGTTAGAACACTGTGTTATTTAATAGATATTTACATATAATTTTGGTTGTGTGTCTATTTATTAATTTTTAGTAGTTAATCAAAAAATCTTACAAAATTTGGCAATCTGATCGAAATAACAAAACTTTTTGTCAAATAATTTTATAAATAACTGTATTTGCAAATTGCAAATGTTTAAATATAAGTGCTTTTATTAATACCAAAAATTCCATGTATGAAGCAGTAAGAGTGATAATAGTTATTTAAACTATAACAGTAAAGTTACATTTAATTATTATTGTGTGATTAGAAATTAACTTGTTTAAGTAAGGTAAGATTATTCAAAACTTGCATTCCTAACAAGGTTAATTTATCCTTTTAGACAGTGAGTGCAAAGAGGAAATGATAGTTGTAGTAATTTCAGAATTAGTCTCGAGTTACATATTTTGAAAGTTTAATGAATGAAACACAATGCATTCCTTTATAAATAGTGATGTTATCTACAACTTGTCGAGTCGAAGTTTCTTAAATTTCGTAGAGGAGTGAGTTTGAAATAAAAAGAAAGGCTCATATTGTAGTTTAATGCTACTCATCAAAAGATATTAGAACAATATCTACTTTTTTGAAAATTCATTGCAACAACGAATTGAAGCAATAAATTTACGTTAAAAAATAAATAATTTTTAAGATTTTAAGGCAACAACTAAAATGTTCAGCTCTATAAATTATTTTTATTCCAAATAAATTTTTTAATAGCTTCTACGCATACTGAAACTTTTTGTATCTTATACATAAATAGGTAATAAACTTTTTTAAAATAAGGAACAGATAAAGTAGAATCTAAAACTATGCTCTAATAAATGTGTCTCTTAAGATATGTTAAGAAATGAATGAACGAGTTTTGGAAGAAAAAAAAAGAATAATGGCTTAAATTACACGGGATGTAAATCCCGAGGATTTGGATAAATGTTAGAGTATAAAACTATCACTTTTGGAAAAGAGAATAGACTATAAAGCCACACGCTGGTAATTGTTTACTTTTTGTAAAAAATATTCGGTTCATGTTTTAAACATTTTAAACATTTTTACAATTAAATTGTTTTATGTATTTTATTTTTCTAGTAGCTTTATAATAAAAGCTTTTGATAACGTAATAAAAATGTATTTTTCTATATTGACGAATTTTTTCATTAACTATACTAAAATTTTATAATTTAGCTTTAAAATAAAAAAAAATTGTGTTAAATTAATTCTTTTTTATTAATTAAGATATATTATTTATATTATAATATATTTATATTATATAATATTTATTCATGATTATTTTATGGCTGTAAGTATATAGGTACCTAAATATAATATGAAATAATACAAAAATTATAATCGAAATTAGAGTAATGATCAAAAGGTTTAAAATTACTGTCGATTGTAAACAAACGCTGTCTCTTTCACTCGCATGTAAAAGAGCACTCCAATTTGGGCAATAACATTTTATTTTTATTATTATTCTTATTATTCTGTGTGATAAAGCTACGAGTTGAGATGAAATTTATTCGGTTATTAAAAGAGTGAAGGTGGTGAAAAAAAATTGATTAAAAATAATTCAAATAGCCATGAACACTTTTCGATTGGCAAGCTATCATGTTTGTAAATAAATGATATTTGATAAAAAATATGTCTCATCTGGTTATCAGATGGTTGAAGGTCTCCCACGGGCTCTTAGACTACTAGAGCATACCGATCACTTCGACCAATACAGTGCGACACAATCTGCGCATGCTTCATGACGCGTTCCATAAAATCGTTCTATACCATTTTTTTACTAACAATAAGTAATTATTATTTTACATAATAAATATATTTTTACTCAACTCACACAATATATATTTTGTCACTGGCAAAAAGAGCAACGCTTAATGATCTCAAAAGTATCCAGTTACAATTTTATTAGCTTACTTTCAATTCCAATACATTTTTTGAGATAAAAAGATTCCATTACAATTTTAAATTTTATATTTTTAATATATTCACGTTTTTTAAATTGTTTTGTTTTTTAAATAAATATATTTTTTATCTCTTCCTTCTGCAAATTTAAATTTAAAAAAAAAACAGTCACAAAGAAAACCAATTTTTTTTTTTTTATTAATTTATTTTACTATATAAACAAATTTTGATTTATTCATGTTTTTTTAAATTGTTTTGTGTTATTTAGATAATTTTAAATAAATTTATTTAATATTTTGTTTTGTTTATTATTTTCTTCCTTCTGCATACAAATTTGAATTTAAAAAAAAAATCAAAAACAGTATTTCTTTTATTTTTTATTGAATCTGAACTTTGCAATACACTTTACTCGTCAATTATTAAAATAATGACCATCCAAAAAATACTAAGTGGTCCTAAAAAGATCCGGCAACCTTGTAAATCTACTTTTCTGCTGTCTGAAATTCCGTAGCGCCATCTCATAATCATGAAACGCAACGAGAAAATGTGCTGGACATTACCGCCATCTGTGAGCAATGGTCTAAACTACTAATTTTAAGATCTCCTCTCGCTTTTTCCGAGTTCCTGCAACCCATCATTGATATATTTGTGTCAATGGCGCTGTTTTTGTCAAAATTATTGTCCATGTTAATTTTAAGCCAAACGACTGCATTTCAGAGGCAAATATTTCAGTCACTGGTTACTAGATATCTAACCTCGGACGTGGGCATAAATTTTTGGGAATCCAAAGCAACTAAATTCTCAATGTTTACAAATTTTGATCATCTACAGCTTTCTTCTACGAAAGAGGTTCAACTTCTGAATCAGCCAGTGAACTCTTCTCAATTTTGGTCTTTTCAATGGTCCAATCCACTTTGCATTTGCACTTTAAAGAAAGTTAGATATTTACCTGAAAGATAGCTCTGCATAAGTCGCATCGTGAATCCCCCCTCTTAAAAGAAATAATATTGTTATAAGTTGTTATAAAATATTTAATGTTGTTATAAATTAATTTCAGGACTAACCATTGAACTTGGCACCCATTTAGATATCACTTTTTTTGTCGTTTTGTCGTATTTCACATTTATGTTTTTGATGGGATATCATTACTTTTTGTACAGAAATTATTTGTAGGTACTTATTCATAATAAAATTAATACTAAATAGTTTTTATTTTACTGTATTTTTCTACGTTTACGGTGTTATAATTGCCTTTTTTGTGTTATTTTCTATATTTTCTTGTACCTTTGAAAGGTTCGAGTAAATTGCCCATTCAGTATCCGGAATTTTGTATCGCGGTTTTCTGTTTATACTTAATTTGGCCAAGTCGAGGCGGTAAAACGTGCGCAGGTGGTTGAACTCTACAATAGAACTCTTTAGTGCCTCGATTTGATTTGGATCTAAATTGATAAGATGTACTCCATTTAAGGTGTTATACCGAAACGCAGACTTATTTTAAAAATACGCTTTTAGAACAGTGACAATAATTTTCTCGTCAGTAATTTTATTAAGAATTATTGTTAAGAATTATTTTTTACTTTTTAGTTTGATTAACTTTAAAAGCGTGTTTTTTGGTTTTTTTTGTTTAAAACTATAATTTATTTGTTGTTTTGTTTGCGGGAATGTCGACATTTATTTTTGTTCAAATTAACTGTTTGCATTTCCATTTTTTTTTGAAAATCTGTTTGGCAAAAATAAATATACATTTGTTTTTGGTTGAACGCTATACAAGTTAACATTTTTACAAGATTTTTTATTTCTATATATCTATTATATTCCAACGTACGATGAAAAGTTTCACTCATTCGTAAGTAATTTAATTAAATCCAATTCATTTCACATTGAAATTCGGTTATTTAAAGAAAAAGTTTAAATAAATTTTCCAAATATAATGGCTCAAAAGCTTTTAGGGTCTCAAGTATTTTGCTTTTTAACCCGTTTAAATGATCGTACACGGGATAACGGAAGACGGTGATTATGTTATGTAGTGGTTTGTACCAAGGATTTAATTAAGTTAAGGGTTAAGCGCATTGGGTCACAAATAATTAATGAAAAGGACAGAAAACTTAACTCAATCAGTTATTTTGGATACTTAATTCCATTGATTAAATTTAAATTTGTGTTTTGCACTTGTATGCATATTATTTTATATTTACAATTGTTTTCGATTAGCTCAGCGATACATTTGTCCGTTACATCTCTTATTGTTTTTTTTTTTAATTTAAAGTTTTTAAATTACGGAAGCTTTTCTATCGTACGATGCGTAAGACAGAGAAGAGGAGAGTGGAACCAGCATGTTATACGAATGGACGGCGATAAACTAGACCGAATATCAAGAGATTTAATACCAACGGACACCAGACCACCAGGACAGCCCTTTAAAAGATGGCGAGATAGCTGGCAGTCTATGTCACAAATCCAGATGCAAGAGTAGAGAAAAAGAGATCGGACTAGAACAGGCTCAAGGCCTAATATAAGAAGAAAAAGAAGAAGAAGAAAAATAAGCTTTTCTACGGCTTAAACGATGTTTTCAGTGTCAATTTTTGCAACCATATCGGACAATTAGATGCCCGCAGTGTTGTTAACTTAAAGTCTAAGAGATTTTTAATTTCTCACTATACCACACGAAATTATTACTCTTTATTTTTTAGGTAAATTATTAATTACTTGTAAAAGGCATTGAAAATATTAAAGTTTATTTAGTTGTACATTTGATAGAGTCCAACATGACAAATTGATAGAAATATTAGAACAACTAGGCCTAGATGAGAAGGACAAGAGAATAATCACCAAATTGTATTGGCAACAAACGGCATTTGCTAGTGCGGAAGGAGAACGTACAGATACCATATCAATACAACGGGGTGTTAGACAAGGGTGTATTCTTTCCCCCCTACTGTTCAATATATATTCCGAACAAATCTTCAAGGAAGCACTGGAGGAGATCGAAGTAGGAATACTCGTTAATGGGAAGAGAGTGAATAACATTAGATATGCCGACGACACTGTAGTTCTCGCAGATAATCTAGAAGACCTTTAATATCTCATGAAGCGAATAACTAAAACTAGCCACCAATATGGGCTTGATCTTAACATCAATAAAACTAAATATATGGTCGTTAGCAAACCCCTTTCAATAATGTACAACTGACAGTTAATAATGAAAACATTAAAATAACGCAACAATATGAATACCTAGGGACCATGATAAATGAGCAGTGGGATAACTGACAAGAAATTTGCTGTCGTATAGAGAAAGCGAGAACAATATTTCTAAAAATGGCATCACTTTTCAAAAACAAAAATTTACAAATAAACACCAAAATAAGGCTTCTTCGACTACGTCTTCTCAGTGTTGCTGTATGGAGTAGAAACATGGACGTTGACGAAGGCTGTCACAAAAAAACTACAATCCTTTGAAATGTGACTGTACCGCAGAATTATGAAGATTCCATGAACAGACCATGTGACCAACCAATCAGTGCTAAAACAAAAATGAACAAGAAGTTAGAAGTCATGGATATTGGAAAGACCAGAAAACTAGAATATCTTGGTCACATTATGCGCAACGAACGTCGATACGGAATTCTACAACGGATTCTCCAAGGCAAAATATTGGGAAATAAAGGACCGGAAAGAAGACGTATCTCGTGGCTGAATAACCTAAGAACGTGGCTTTCTACTACCACAACCGGGCTTTTCCGTGCCGCAGCAAACAAGATAATGATAGCAAGAATGATTGCCAACATTCGGACCGAATAGGCACTTTAAGGAGAACTTGTACAAGTGAAATATTTAGGAACATGGCTTAATGAAGACTGGACATTCGATTTAGCTTTCTCATAAACGCAGACTTTGACTTGAACCTCAGAGAGAGATTTATAAAGTGTTACATCTGGTCAGTACTTTTATATAGTCCAGAGGGATGGACCTTGAAAACGACCACAATAAACAAACTGAAAGCCTTTGAAATGTGAATATACCGCAGAATACTTAAAATTGCATGGACGGTTCGAGAAACAAACGAGAACTACTAACGACAATCAAGAAAAGAAAAACAGCTTATCTACTTAGGAGTTTACTTTGACAGACGAATTACATGGAGAAAACATATATTTTCAAAACGTAAACAGCTGGGTTTTAAACTAAGGCAGCTCTACTGGCTGATTGAAAGAAAATTAAAACCAAACTTAAAAAATAAGCTTCTAATTTATAAAGCCATCCTAAAACCAATATGGAGTTACGGGATCCAACTGTGGAGAACGGCATCACTCTCCAACATAGAACGTTTCCAATCAAAGGTTCTTCGACTGATAACCAACGCTCCATGGTTTGTTCCAAACTACATAATAGCGAGAGACCTGCAGATGAACTCTGTGAAATCGGAAATAACGAACTATTAGTATAAGTACAACATTCGTTTAAATAAGCATCCAAACAGATTAGCTCGAAACCTAACGCATAGACCACCTGTGATAAGAAGACTCAGGCGTTATATGGCGTGGGATTTAAAAGATAGATTTTTATAGTGTAGTGTAATGTACTCCCAAATTTAAACTTACTTTTTAACTTTTGTTTTAAGTAAGAATTTATAGGAAATTGTCACAGGACACTTTTCCTACACGACAAATTTATAAACAAACTATTTGCTTATTGTTACAATTTGTAACAGATTGCAAATAAAGTGGGAAGATAAAAAAAATTGTTAAAAGGATAAACAAAGACAGAGAACTACTAACGACAATCAAGAAAAGAAAAACAGCTTATCTAGGACACATAATGCGTAACACAAAATAACAATTATTATAGCTAATTATCAAAGGAAGGTACAAAGGTAAGAGAGGAATGAAAGGAAAAAAAGACATGGTTACGTAATGCAAGACAATGGACCGGACTGAGAACGATAGATAACCTAATACATACATTAAGAGACCGGAATAAAACGAAAAATGTGGTCGCAAAATTCAGTAATGGATACGCATGAGAAGTAGACAAGTAAAATTATTTTTTAAAATTTAACCTTGATTAATTGTGAACAGATTTCATTTAATGTAAGATGTGATGTTGTACGGCTTTTTATCACGCTCTCTGTAACAATTTGGCCAGTTAAAACCAAAAGAACACTTTGTTTCTAACATGTACTGCATAATTAAACTTCTATTCCTATCGTAAAATACAAAGAATGCTAAATTTATTGTCTTGAAAACTTTTTACCATCGCGTGTTGTATATACATTAATGACCACAGGATTCTTAACATTAATGAATCTCTGGATAGCATCACATGATCGAAAAATTCAGTAAAAATAAAATCGCATTTTGGGCTTATTTTATTGTTAAACTAATGTCTTTAATAAAATAAAAACAAAAGATCGTCAATCTTCAGTCAAGTCAACTAAATCCATTGAATTGTTATAAAGTAAATATTAAAACTCTGTTACGCATTACTCAAATTCGTAAATTTTGAAACCAAGTTGTTATACATTTTTGAGATTAGTGTTTCAAGAGCTTTCAAACGCGGTGTCGCATAATGTACTTTCTCACTAAAAAAAATTGAACAAATGATTGTCCCATGAAGAGGGATCAAGTACGGTTTGAAACTGGTATTTCATAGCATGCTATGATTATTATAAAAATCGACCTTTTTAAACTTTTTAAACTCTCAATATATAAAATTAGAGAAGTTAACACTTATTCCAGCTTTATAAAAAATTGAGTACCTACAGACCGAATTATTCGAATTCTCACTATCGTTTAAATTTAAATATCAGTAAAACTCATCTTCATTATCATCACGGAAACAGATGAATCGGTCCCGGCTCTTTATAATTTTTGTAATTTCGCCTTCAACACTATTATTTTTTTGTTTTATTTTAAATTAAACCTAACTGGTCCCTGAGCGCCCTCAGGTAATTCATGTTTTTATTGTTTTAAACCGCAAACAGTTGTAAACCGCAAACGGCTGTAAACCTTCCTCTCTTAATTCGCAATATCTCTGACTCGTACGACGGGCTCTTCCCCCTCATGACGCTGTTTCGAGTCAGTACAATTAAGTGTATCTTTCAAAACGCCGACAACAGACGCTCCAAAATTCATTTCACATCGATTGAAGAAATCGGTTTTTTTTATTATCCACAGCGTTTGAATTTATTTCGACGTTTGTTATTTCTTTCTGTACGGAAAGGGAATTACAATCCCTGCTTTGTACAACAATTTCAGTAGTAACATCAAAGATAAAAGGCAACCCTACCGCTTTTCCTCTCTTACAATATTTCCGAGACTTTTAGCCAAAGGCGAACATCCGAGTGTGAGACAAAGACATGATAAAGATAAGTCTTATTCCTTGGAGTAGTTTTTGTATCAATATTTTTTTGAATAATTTAATTTGTCCGAAATTCGACCGGGATAAATTACTCATAGTTACTTTATTAAACTTACTGTACGACAAGAAGGTCATGGACCTTGTGTGACAGTGACAGTTGTTATTTAAGCTAACTTTAGTATAACATTATCTTGTTTTGACAATAAATCGTATTAAACTTCGTTTTAGACTAAAACTGTGCTAAAATTTTCATAAAAAGTGCCGATTAAAGCAAAGTGTCTGTGAGAAACAAGCTGTATATTGTGTTTTTATAACATGCATGTTTGAAAGTTCATTTGCGAGTAAATCAAATGAGGAAAATAAACCACCAAAAAAATTTGTCCATGGAGGAGGCAGTAAGAGCATCGACTCTCCTGGATGAAGGATATTTAATTCGATGTGTTGCAGGTTTGTTATGAACACATTATTCCAACATCAGTCGCATGGTGAGACGACATAATAAAACAGACTTGCACGACAGTTACCAGCAATTTGCTAAAACATGAACTATCAGATGTTCGAAATATCGCGATATCGTCTCGAAAAGTTAGAAGTCTTTTACACGAAGCAGAATTGCGCAACAGGAAACCGGCCAAAAAATCCTTGCTTACCAGAGAACACAAAGTTTAGAGTTTGAATTTTGCAGGATTACATCAAAATTGGACCATCAATGATTGAAAATGGTTCTGTTCTTCGATGATACTGAAGTACACACACAAAAGCTCCAGATGGTCGTAAGTGTGTCTGGCAGAGGCCATTTGGAGTTATGCTAGCTCACGTATGCATTTCCAGCAAAAACAAATCTTTATCAAAACAATAAGGCAAATTAAGGTCATGTTAAGGTCATATTTAACTTATTTGTAGGTGTTTATTATTATTTCAATATAGGTATGGATGTATGTATGCCATAGACTGCCCACTTACTGGACTTAAATTCAATAGAGCATGCATTAACAAAGAGTTTTGAGGGGTGGCAAAATTTAAAAAAAAATGTTTTAAAGAGAGGCCAGGTCAATAGTGCCAGCAACCGACGAGCATGTATGAAAGCGCTGATGAAAGTGGAAAAAGCAAAAAACGTGTGTAAGATTAATAAAGAACGATTAATATAAAACTCATCAAACATCTGGAGAAATTTTAGATTATTCATGACAAACAATATGAATTTCGAATATTCGGTCTAATGAAGATTTGCTGGCTTATGCCACTCAGCTCTGGACAAGCACTATTAAAAAGTTTGGTAAATCCCGTTCAATAGCCTTGGGTATATCTAAAGCCTTTGACTGCGTTTGGCACCAGGCATTGTCAAGCAATTTATCTGCCTACGGTCTCCCAACCAAACTGCGCCAATGGCTCTTGAGCTTCATGAAAGATCGCTCCTTACATGTGGCAGTTGACGGTATTTCTTCTGATGCGATAAAACTAATCTCGGGGTCCCCCAGGGTTCCATCCTGTCCCCCACCTTATTTTTTTTACACATCAACGACCTCTTGAAAACCACCACAAACCCCATTTACAGTTTCGCAGACGATAGCACACTTGTCTCAACTTTCACATCCTATCGATCACTTTCGGTAAATGATACAAACAGACTCAGGCAGGAACAGGTTGATTCCATCAATAGAGATTTTAAAGCAATCGTCGAGTGGGGAACCAACAATCTTGTTCAGTTCAACGACCAAAAAACACAAAGTACCACGTTTTCCAAGAAAGTGAATTCCTCAAATCATTCCATTACAATGTTTAGAAAAACCCTTGAATCAAGTCCCTCCATCTCGATTTTGGGAGTCACGGTGTCTAATAATATGTCTTGGCATAACCATGTTGCTAACATCGCTAAGTCAGCAATCCAGAGGCTAGGTTTTTTGTGAAAAGTTAGAAAGTTTTTTACTCCTGATTAACTGTTGACGACGTAAAAGGCTCAAATCCGACCTCAACGGGAGTATTGCTCGCACATTTGGGGTTCACTAAGGCATTCTCTTCATCTTCTTGATTCCATTCAGAAAATGGCCATTCGGTTGATAAACAGCTCAACTCTTACAGATACCCTTTACATACTAAAACATGGTAGAAGAATTGCAGACCAGACATTACTCTTAAGATATTTCCATGGCAGATGCTCCAAAGAAATAAAAACTCTTATACCACCACTGGCCATATTTCGCCTAAGAACTCGGCACGATGATCGGTCTTACCCATTTACTGTCTGGATTGACAATCTTCCAAAATTAGTTTTTCCAGAGAACTATGATCTGCAACTTTTCAAAAAGCGGTTTCACAATTATCTCCTTTCTATAATCCCTCCCCCTTCTAATAGTCGCAGTGCGGGCCGTCCGCGATAGGTCCAAGATAGGTCTACCCTTTTTGCGACTATTTTCAGTACAAAAAAAAAGAACCGTAGCAAGCGGATAGAAGTGGTCTTTGCCTACCCCAACGAAAAAAAAATTGAAACCATTATACTACGAAATAACAGCTTTTATAATAACCGTTGGCGTTACTATATTTTGGCAGCATTTTAGAAATACCTCACCTGCAAAAATATAAGTTTGGAAACTAGTAGACCAAATATTTAACAAACTGGTTTTATAAATACAAAAAAAAATTGCTACTGAAATAACGCACAAATGAATGGCTTGTTTAACACTGCAGGCAAAAAAATTTGTTGGTATTGTTTCGAAAGCTACTTTGCAGTATATATTTAAATGGAGATTTGATTTTTTTTATGTAATTATGTACGTGCATAATAATTTTTTTTAACAAACAGTTCTTTAAAGCAGATTTTTAAAACCAATTAAAAATCGAATGGATCGTTATTAACAAATAATCTGCAAAACATCATCGATACAGTAAATCATTGGACAAAAAAATTAAGAATAAAGTTAAACGAAAGCAAATCAGTCCGCATAAATTTTTTCAACAAAAAAATTTATTACAATTAAAGTCAGCATTGATGAAAAGATAATCCCGTATGACATTCAAATACTTTGCCATGGCACTAAAAATAAATAGGAAAGAAGTATATCATAAAAAAAACTTAACATAAAATTAAGAAACTGTATTGGTTGTTGGGAATTCCCAACTCTCATTGAACAATAAATTACTATTATACTGTTAGACTCTGAGACCTATCAAGATATATGGTATACAGTCATGTGAATGTGCTGAAAAAATAATCAAGCACATTATACAAATTTTCCAAAAGAAGAGCCAGTGGCATGTACCTACTAAAAGATTTTATTTTTTAAGTGAAACTTTTTTACGCACGCTTGACTTGGGGAGTAAGCTAGTGAATGCGTGTCGAGAGCGTTAGGAAAAGTGTGATCGGTGAACGGTGCGAACGGCGAACGGTGTGATCGAGGTGAACGGAAGTTTAGAGGGAGATATAATTTAGTGCAGATAAAAAGAGAGAGAGAGTAATGCCTCCGTGGCGCAATTGGCTAGCGCGTTCGACTGTTAACCCTTCTTGAACAATTTTATAAATTAATGTTTTGTTAATTATAATTTGTAATAACTGATGTATCCGATAATAAAAATGCATATATGTATATGTCATCATCATCATCATTGTTAGCTAGTCGTCCATCGTCGGACATACACCTCCCCTAATCGTTGCCACTCCTTTTGGTCTTGTGCTCGCCTCATCCAGCTATTTCCAATTAGTCTCTTGACATCGTCTGTCCATCTGCTCTGGGGTCGTCCTCTGTTTCTCTTACTAGTCCATGGTCTCCACTCTACTACTCTACGTGTCCAACGACATTTCTCCATTCTAGCACAACTTCATCGCGAATTACATATGTATTTGTATATACATGGATATATTATACATATAAATACATACACATAGTCACGCCTTTTTCCCGTAGGGGTTGGCAAAGACCACTTGCTTCCACTTGCTACGGTTCTTACACACATATTTTGTTTTATCTACTTTCTTCAGGGCTCTTATACATGCTCGTCGGTTGTTGGTACTCTTAACCTGGCCTTTTTTCAAAACAATGTTGATCTGGTCGAGATATACATGTCCTAACCATCTAAGCATTTCTTTATCTATCTTTTACACCACAGCGTTCTCTTATCTCACCATCCTTTACTTTATCCAACCAAGTCACTCCGGCTGTACTTCTTAGACTATTCATCCCCGCAGCATTAATCCTATTTTCATGCTTCTACCAAACCCAACTTTCACTACCATACATAAGTGTAGGAACCAACACACCTCTTTATATATATATATATATATATATATATATATATATATATATATATATATAACTATATATAACTAGCCAATTTCGCTGTATGTCACCTTTATGATAGGTTTATGTGGGTCGATTATGTACCACAAAACAACTACTTCTTTAGCTATATGCCGCGACAGGCATTGAATTACATCTGATACATAATCGTGTATAATACCCTATTTCGGGTAACAATATGCAGATGCTTGTTTAGTAAGAAAAGGAACTATTAGATTTATCCATCCAAAGTAACCACCTATGGACCGGTTTTCGGGTGTGTTGCCCCTCATCAGCATAGGGTAGGTCTACCTTGACTGGTTTTTTAACAATCAGCTACACATTTTTACACCTATTCATGCTGTCGAAACTTAAAAACCTTTTATAGTTAACTGTAATAACACTACGGTTTTCCATAATTTATTTAATTTATTTATATATATATATATATATATATATATATATACATACATAAAGATGGAGCTAAAGAAGTTTTACTTTAGTCGTGTAGTCTAAAGGACACTTGTTTTTTATTGAAATAAATTTTTTTTAAATCTTGTGAAGCGTCTACTATTTGTCCACTATGTTTAATAAAAGAAACTTACCTATCACCTATCCGTTGTACTTTTTACGGAGACAACTATTTTTTGTTTTATGTACTTTTTAATACTTGCCCCCACTTTTAGGGTGAATTTTAACAACCCAAGGGTTCCTAAGTACATTACAGTTTTCATAATATTGTGACGGATTTTGGTCAACTTATACGCCCCTGTACCGATTATTTGCGTCGGGGCGACGCAGACGGCGTATTGATTGTGAAAAGATGAAAGATTTTTTTCGGTGGTATGAAAGGCCCGATATTTATAGCAGCGGGCGTTAATTGAAAGTCTGCTATATATCTAAAAAGGTAGTTCACAAATAGGTAAAATTTCGAGAAATATTTGTTGGATATACTTAAGTAGATCGCGAGGCCGCAGTTTTTTGTTTAAAGTTTATTTTAAAAAGTGATATAGCTATGAAAAGATTGTTGTACAAAGATTAAGTTGAATATCTAAGTGATTTATAGGAGTTTATTAAATTACAAGAAGAAACATTTGAAAAAATTGTTTAGTTTTTGTAATGAGTGTTTAAAAATTAACGAACCAAAGAATAATTAAAATCGTAACAATATGAAAATATTTTACAGATATAAGTAGAAAACAAAACAAAGTATCGTATTTAACGTTTTTATTATTAAAAAATGATCAAAGTAATTTAATAATGGTATTAAAAATAATCAACTCAACAATAAAATGTTACTTTGAGGGTATATGTTTAGATCTTAATAAACAATCACAATCTTTTAATATCTGTTATATTAAAAAATAGTCCATAGCCCAAGTTTTGGAACACATCGTTACACGGTCAAATACCAGCATTTCTTAATTAGCTTATTATGTTGTTGGGGTAAAAGACAAAGAAACCGCTTTTTTACTATTGCTGGTTAATTATATATGGTCATTGTTTTAACAGGATTATAAGCAATTCAGAAAGTCTGTTGTCTGCTTCATAAGACAGTTGGAAACATTGTCTTTGTTGCATTAAATACAAACGGGGAAATGATCTTATAACTAAACAAAGTTAGTTAGAAGGGGAAGGGATTATAGAAAGGACATGATTGTGGACACGCTTTTTATAAAGTTGCAGGTCATAGTTCTCTGAAAAAACTGATTTTGGAAGCTTATTCCATTCCGTAGCAGCCCTGTAAAAGAAGGATTCTTGATGAAGATTGGTCCTTGTAGTGTCAATCTTGAGAGTAAATGGGTGAAACTGATTAGCGTGCCGAGTTCTACTACATTAATAATGCAGAAAAATTTAAACAAATATAATTTAAAATGAAATAAGCAACCATTTAAAATAATTTTAATCTCGTATATAGTCATGCTACAAATTAAAAAACCGCTGTTAAAAAAGTTTCCCGATAAAATTCACGCCTTACAAACAACTTTGTTTCGCAGTATGCGGCAGGCGATTGTTTGATCGCAACGTGTCTGTGGTCATTCAGTGATGCCAACAACCGCACGTACCTACTAAGGAAACAAAGTTACAAATTATCCAATCGATCAGCACGTTAACAACGAAATATGTCAAACACTGGAAGAAAATATTAGCATTATTAAACGCCTTGATAGAAATAAACCCCGCGATTATGTTTACTAAATAATAAGAGTGTATAAGCCACAATGGACCAATTAAGGTTTGCAGTAAAGGGGCGACCTACGACTCTTCAAGGGCACCAGTTACTCGTTCCACCCTCCACTGGTAATGTTCGACCAGAGTGTCACCATCCTGTATACTAACTAAACCTTCCATTCTCTTCCAACCAGATGTCGGAAGCACCTCTCAGGTGCTTACTTCGAAATCTGGAGCAGTCGTTGTGTATCTAATTATTTGTCGTTCGTCCTTCATTTTCTTTTATGCTCAATATTTTTTTTATGTATTTTTCTTCAGTGGACCAATTTACCTTGTTAATGTTGATTTTATTATCAACTTGTATCCTTTCATCCACGCTTACGTTCACTTCGTGTCTTTGACTTGTCCATCTTGTTAATTTAAAAACAGTATTTCCGGCGGAGTCTTCTTCCGAGCAGTATCTGCAGTAAATTGTTTCTTTTTTTCCTATTTTGAGGGTATAGTCTATAAATCAGCCGTATAAACTGTGTATGTTAACTGACAGTAATAGTAACGTCGGATCTAAAGAATTACCGGAAGTAATAAAGGAAAAAGTAATGAAAGCCCTAAAGAACATGAAACGCAACAAAGCACCCGGATAGGATGATATTACAACCGACAAGATGATCGAAGAAGGCAGTAAACCAATAAAACTAATAACGACCTTAATGAATGAATGTCTCCAACAAGGTAAAATCCCGGATACCTGGAGGAATGCTAAAGTTAAACCTCTTCATAAAAAGGGAGATAAGACTCAACTGATGAACTACCGTCCCACAACTCCACTATCACACCTAATTAAATTACTAACACAAATAATTACTACACGTCTAACGTAAAAATTGGATAAGTATCAGTCAACGAAACAGGCAGGTTTTAAAAAGAGTTACTCAACTGCAGCTCACTTGCTTACCATGAAACTCTTGATTGAAAATTGCAATGAATACCACTTTCCTTTGGATCTGACCTTTATAGACTATGAAAA
The DNA here is from genome assembly GCA_950111635.1 of Agelastica alni. Lineage (NCBI taxonomy): Eukaryota > Metazoa > Arthropoda > Insecta > Coleoptera > Chrysomelidae > Agelastica > Agelastica alni. The sequence continues at coordinate 51,498,148 of OX467712.1, read as the reverse complement.
GGCTTTCGACACGGTTAAACATTGGGGCGTTCAAAAAGCACTGCCAAATTGCAGGATCGATAGTAGATACTCACAACTATTACAAGGGAGTACCAACGAAGCAACAGCAACATACTACTTAAATACGAAAATCAATCAGGTCCCACTAAAAAGAAGAATTAGACAGGGAGATATTTTATCACCCAAACTGTTCACATTGGCTTTGGAAGGCGTGTTTAGAAAACTGGATTGGTCAGAACGCGGCATTAATGTGAATGGTCAATACTTGAGCCACGTACGTTATGCAGATGACATAATCATAATGGCAAAGAGTCTCTAAAAATTGGACTGAAGATGAACATCAGTAAAACGAAAGTAATGCTTATGGAGGAAGGCATAATCCAGGTGGAAAACCAGAAATTGGAGAAAGTGGAGGAATACATATATCTGGGTCAAAAAATTGTACTTGGAAGAAAAAATCAAACAGTGGAGATACAAAGAAGAATACAGCAATCCTGGGCGACGGACGAAACTCCGCCTCTTCAATACAAATGTAAAGACCGTTTTCTTATACGCTTGTGAAATATGGATCCAAATCCATCACCGTAAATCTACAAAGTTTCGCAAACACATGCTTGCGACGCATAGTACACATTAGCTGGCAGGACAAAATACCCAAACGAAAATGAAAATGAATTGATCACACGTTACGCAATAACAGAAAATGAATGGCCCTGGATTGGAATCCGCAAAGATCTCGCACGATTGGACGGACAAAAATGACATGGAAAAGAATCATTCCAGAAGAAGCCGAAAGACAGAGAAAAACGTAAAGTAAAATTAAATGCCTGGCCAAAAACCGAACTGGCAATGTTTTGTTAAGACCCCATGTTACAAGAGCAACTAAAGAAACATTATATATAATATATATATATCCATCAGTCACTTCAGCTATACCTCTAAAACTACTTATCTTTATAAAAAAATCTTTGAAATATACCTTTTGATTCTATAATATTATAAATAGAAGGCAAATGTTTATCAATAAGTTCATCTGAGGGTAAATATTTCACAGTGTAATGTTTGTAAAAAAAGTCTACTAAAGTTATATTCTCTGTTTTATTTGCGAAGAACGAACATAAAATACTTTCGTTTTGTTTTAAAATCCTTTTTCACATTTTGGGAAGCACTGTTTTAGGGTATAATAGAATTTTAAGCAAAATCCCTCGTCCAATTGCTGCGTAACATACGTTACAACATTGAAATAAAGTTTTGGACCGACCCAAAAGGGTAACTAATTACTATATTTCATGAATTCTTTATCCCTTGCAGTGATTTTAATTAATAACACGTCCTGAATGAATAATTTATTATATATACCTGCATTTAGTACTTTATAAAAAAATGAATTTTAAATTATTTTGTATTTTTATTTTAATTGAATCAAATAATAGCATGGTTTCGGCATTTTGTGCAGCACGTTAACAACTTTTTTAAATAGTAATTATTTCCCAACGTAATTTTATCCAATAAAAGTTGATAGTATGCCCCAGAGGATCTTATATAATTACTCTTTAAAGTAGCGAAAAGTTAGTTTCAACATTAAAAGACTCAATGTTTTACTATAATTACATGCAGCCAAAAGAAAATTAACGATTAAATATTTTCCTTGTTACTGTACCAAATTAGATTTAGTAATTTTGCCAAGCTTCACAAAATACAACCCTCTGTCAATACCGCACCGAATTCTGTAGCGACTAGAGAATTATTATTAGAAGACTGAGAATAGGACACACTCGCTTGACGCATCTACATCTTATGACCAAATAGAACCCACCAATATGTCAATTCTGCAACGATCCTCTAACTGTCAGACACATCTTAACTGAATGTGCAACTTACGCAGCCCAACGCCAGCACCACAAGTTGGAAGAGAATATTAAGAAGATTTTGTGCTCACGTGATTAGTTTTCCAAACTAATGAAATACCTTAAAAAGATAGAAATTTATAATAAAATCTAACTTTCTTTATCTCAATGTAATCTATAGTCATTTTAATCATTGTATCACGTGTCAATAACCTTTGTAGAGCGGCAAAGCTGTCACAAAATGACATTTGTCAGAAAATCTCAGCTTTGCGTTGAAATTTGAAAGCGTCAAAGGCTACTTTGTTAAGTGGTGGTAGAAAAATGTAATGTCATTACGTTTACTAAGCGAAAAAATTCCATGGCTGTGCTGTTTTCTTTGCATTACTTGAGTACCCACTATTAATATGTTTTATTGTAATTAGCTACCAAGTAAATGTACGTAGTAGTAAATTAGGTGTTGAGGTGACTACATTTTGATTAAACTAACGCTTGTTATTAATGGGTTATATGTTAATAAAAAAAAATTATCCGGTATTTGTTTAAAAACCGCAAAACAATTTAGAAAACTTCATTTACTTTTGCATAATTTTAATATTCATAAAAAATAAGTACATCGTCAAACAAAATTGGTAAAAATGATATAAAATTAAAGTCAAAATATCTTGTTTAATAAAGGTTTGTTGACGTAAAATGTCATTAGACCAATTTTTCCATATATTTTCCATTTTATTTTAGTAACTAAGTTCCTCAACGCGGCTTACGAGTAGTGCGATTTAGTAAAAATCGTCACGTAACGAAATGCATCGATGGTCCAGTGGTGGAATGCTCGCCTGCCATGCAGGCGGCCCGGGTTTGATTCCCGGCCGATGCATTCTTTTTGTACTTTTACCATTTAATGCATCATTTTTTTACTGAGTAAAACTTATCGAACTGAAATGCAAAAAATAAATTATAGTTTAAAAAAACTAAAAATACGCTTTAAGAGTTATTCAAACTAAAAAGTAAAAAATAATTCTTAACAAAGGAACAAAATCACTGACTAGAAAATTAATGTCACTGTCATAAAAATGTAAATTAATGTAACTGCTTTGTATGACATTTTTTAACTCTGCGTTTAGGAATGAAAGCTTTTAGAACAGTGACATTAATTTTCTCGCCAATAATTTTATTCCTATGTTAAGAATTATTTTTAACTTTTTAGTTTGATTTACTCTAAAAGCGTATTTATTAGTTATTTTAAACTATAATTTATTATGTAAGATCATACGTGAACATTGTTTTATTATTTCAATTTTGAAAAATGGAAACTGCAGCAAATGCAGATTTAGAAAAGTAAGTTGATAAAATTTTATAACTTGATACAAGTATTTACTTTTTACATTCGTTTATTGTACAGGTGATTTGAGTATTAACTATTTAAATTATAGGGAGACAATGGTGAAATCATGTGTTCAGAGTACATAAGAGTATGGAAAGCGCAAACGTCAGAGTGCAAATAAAATACCGAAAACCAATGCTCAACGCCAACAACAATTCCGGCAGAATCAAAATAAAACAAGCGAACCTTACAGTAATCGTATATGATGTGTTACATTTAACATCTCACCTTAGTAATAAGCAATTTTACAATTATATCCTGAAAAAATTAGAAAGGTTTATTTAAAATGATTTTTCATAACAAACAATAATTCTTTTTAATAAAAATTTTATATTATTTATTTGACACTAGGAATGACATAAATCAACCTTAAATTTAAAAAAGCTAAATAGTGAAATATTTCAGTCGAATTATTATTTTTAACCAATGATTTGCACTTTTTAAGACTTTTTATCAACAGTAAATATTTATTTAAATAGTTTACGCATAAAATAGCAAATTTTATACACAACACTGTATCTTAGGTGCACAGCTGATGGCTGAAAGTACCGACTTCTCGGAAAATTGGTTGACGGCTACCATAAGGCCAACTCCACCAATGCGCGCTCATTCGTTTAATCAAATAGCGCGTGCTTCCGCGCCTTCCTCTTACACACTTTCTACTACCACTAATACGGCCATTTTTAAACGATATTAAACAAATGTGAATTTGACAGATAGCTAATGTCAATAGCGAACTTTGATATGAGAACTCTTTTATTCATCCAACTTTGTGAAACACACTGTATAACGTTATTTTTGTAATTTCTCTCCAAATTTTTTATTTTCAGTAACCAAACCTCTCTTAAACTTTATAAAAATGTACTAGATATCATTATAGAAAAGGTAAAAAATAGCATTTTAATTATGCGATAATTTTTGTGACAAGTGTATTTACAAAATTAAATCTTTTTATCTTTACGGTATTTTTTCTCTTTTCAATTACGTTGTCTGAGAGCAAACCAAGATTATTCTTTACTTTAAAAATTAACCCGGGTTAATTTCGCATTCGCAAGAAAAAGAAAAAGGGTTGAAATATTCCTTTCTTAATAAGACATTTTTGCTGCCAGTAAAAAAAAATTTAAAAGGAGGAAAGAAATAAATTCTGGGTACCTTTCATTCACTGTTACTAAAGTAAATTAAAAAGCAAGTAAAATACATGTTAAAATAACATAACAAAACACTTGATGCGAAGAATACCATGCGCGGCTAAATTATAAAACAAATTCTATATGTCGCAAGCAATGAACTTTTGTCAAAAATCCTGAAAGATGTGGATTTTTTTTAAATGCCGATTTTTGGATGTATATTCTAAAAAGCTTATGGCACTGTTTTTGACGTGGTGACGTAATCAGTAATTATTTAAAATTGAAATAAATATCTTGTAGTACTTTATTTGAAAAGTTTTTCAATAATACATTTAATAATAATAAATAATTTGATTTGTTTGTACAGAGTGAAAAAACATTCTTCTTGCACAGTGCAAATAACTTCTGGAGTAATATTCTACTGATTTCGATTTTACAACTCCTGTAGATTTTGCCGCTTATCTACATGAACCTTCGATTTTAAATAGTTTCATAATCCGTCATTTTATTGGTCTGCGTCTTCTTTTAAGTCGTTTGCTCGGTTTTGAGCATCATGAATTCCTGTATTGTTTTCTGTGATGGCTTTTAATTTCTGTCTATCTTTTGCCATCTTAAATGTTTGGGTGAGGTTTTTGCTAGTTAGACCAGTTATACGATCCATGTATCTTTTAGGCGACATTCCTCTTGATCTTTTGCCAGGGACTGTCCTTTACAAAGTGAGTCTTTCAAGATCATTTTTTCTCACCACATGACCAAAGAATTAAGCTAATTTCTCCACTACCACAATGCTCAATCTCTTCTTAATTCTGAGTCGGTCCAGAATGGATTGGTTGGTTTTTTTTCAGTTTAGGCCACTCTCAGCATTCTGCGCCAACAAAACATTTTTCTTTTATTTATCAGTATTTTTTAAAGTCCAGCATTCTGATCCATACAGAAAGACTGAAAACACCAAGCTTCTGACCAATCTCAATTTGGTGTTAAGGGATATGTGATGGCTTTTCCAAACTTTGGTTAATTTGGTCACCCCCATAGTTGTATACCATAAGTCCATACTGGCTTTAATATCTGCTTGTAAAGCAAAAGCTTATTATATAATGACAAAGTGGAGTTGCTCCCTATTAGCCAATACATTTTCCTATATCTCATAGTAAGTTTTTTTTTTTAACATAATCTTTCCAGCGAAGCTTTGCATCTAGCGTTATACCTAAGTATTTTGCTGTTTTTGAAAATGGTAATATTTACTGGTATATGTTGGCATGCTTTGTTGGTGAAGTTGACATGTGTAGATTTTGCTTTATTTAATCTGATTTTTCATTTTTTAGTCCAGGTATTTATTCTGTTGACAGCTGCCTGTAGTTTTTCCAGTTGCTTCTTCACTATTTTTACCTACTGCTAATATAGCTGTATCGTCAGCAAAAGTAGCAATAGTATTATTTTCTAGTTGTGGTATGTCGCACGTGTATAAGAGTTACAGGACCGGACTCAACACACTTTTCTGTGGCACACCAGCTTTAATTGGTTTCAGTTCTAAATATTTTTCTTCTTGTTTTATTCTAAAATATCTCTCAGAGATGTATAAATGCAAAATTTCAGAGTACTGTTTCGGTACCAGTACCAAGGATGCCGACTTAGAGAATGTACCACACTATAAATACCTCGGATGTATGCTTGATACTTAATGGAACAATACTCAAGAAATAAAGTCTCACATTAAACAATCTATAAGCTCGTTCATTAAAATGAGAACAGTTATGTAATCAAAATTTAAACATACAATTACGTCTGAGAATAATTTGATGCTATGTTTTCTCAGTTTTGTTCTATGGAATGAAAAACTGGACTCTTACTAAAAACATGTGTAACAAACTTGAGGCTTTTAAGATGTGGACATACAGGAGAGTCTTAAAAATACCCTGGACGAACAAAGTAACAAGCAACGAAGTACTAAATTGACTAAATAAAGACAGGGAAATTTTAAAAATTATAAAAATAAGAAAAATAGAATACCTCTGACATATTATGCGACATGACTGATACCGTATTATGCAGCTTGTTATACAAGAAAAGATACAGGACAAAAAATTAATCGGTAGAAAAAGAACTTTATGGCTCAAAAACTTAATAGAGTGGTACGGAAAAAGCACCACATCTCTATTTCGATTTGCTGTTTCCAAGGATTAAGTAGCCCTTATGATAGCCAACCTCCGCTAGGAGAGGCAACAAAAGAAGACTAATAATTATTGTAATCGCTCTTAGTATGTAGGTACCAAAAACTTTTTTGCTAGATGTTAATGATTCGTGTATGTGTGGTGTATTTAAAAAAGTATCAATGCATCAATGTTAGAGAGGCATTGCGAAAAATAGATTTATTACTTTATTAAATTATTAAGCTTACCAGCACCCCTCCAGAGTAGCCGGTGCTTTGGTCATTACTGTACCAATTGCTGATTTAACAATTTGTTTTAACGAGAAAAGTGGAAAATACATTTCTCTTTGCGAGGGATTAGAAGGTCGCGCTTTGTTTGAGGGAGTTTAAACCCCAAATGCCCTTCCTCAAACACGAACAAGTTAAAACAAATTATCTGCATGAATAATGCACAATTTTTATTATCAATAAGTATATTATTATAAATCCGGAACTGTTAGTTTCTCCATTAATATTATGATTATAAAAGTTTGGATTTAAATTTAAAGTTTGCAGCTGTATATGTCTGTTATTTACAAGTTAATAAATATTCAAACAAGTATAATAAATATAGAAGAGATGTTCATGCGGAAAATGGTTTTTTGTTTGTTTAAAGTGGGTAATTGGATTTTGCGGAAATAAGTTAAATATATTATTCTACATTTGTACAGCTGCCGAAACAGCTAATATTTTAAGATCGTGACAAATGACGAATCATGGATCATGCGGATAAGTCGGAAAGTAAATACCAGTCAGTCTACTGTACGAGTCTTTCAATATCTGCTAAAAGTAACAAAAGTGCTCACTTGTTTGTAGAGCCATAGACAAAGGTCGCTAACCCATCAGTACGGTGTAACAGCCCTTCGTGGGCCTTAAGTATTTTCTTCTAGGCGTCCCTGTCCAGCGTCTTTCTTCTCCAGGCCCTTATTCCAACATAGCCTTATTCAAAGTCTTCCCCTTCTGCATTGTCCTACAGGCTTATCCAATAAGACCTTTTGTGTGGGGTCATCTGCCTCCATCCTCATAACATAGCCTACCCATCGCAGCCGGCCCAAGTTTATTTCCTTGACTATGTCAAGTCCCTGAAACAGCCTATACAGCTCAAAGTTGTACATTTTTCTCCATATCCCATTTTCCTCAATGGCTCCGTAAATTCTTCTTAGTACTTTCCTTTCAAAGCACCCCAAGATAGCGTCGTCACTGTAAGTGAGTGTCCATGTTTCTGAGCTGTACATTAAAACCAGTCTTATCAGTGTTTTGTAGCGTTAACACTTTGTGCTTCTAAAGATGTTATGAAATTTGAGTTGGAGCGAGTCCGAAGTAACATCTGTTGGCAAGAAGGACGTAGAGTCCTCCGTAGAGGTTAATTTCGGCTGTTGTGTCATTATGAGTGGGTATTAGGGCGCCAAGTTACACGAACTTGTTAACCGATTCTATATCGTCGCCATCTATCCTAAGGTTTCTGCGGGGGTTTACTTCTCTTGGTATTTCCGGTGTTGCTAGCATGGAATTGGTTTTATTGATGTTAATTACTAGACCTATTTCCTCTGCTGCCCCTTTCAGTGCTCTGCATGCTTCTTTAACTGCTGGCTCTGATCTGCCTATGATATCGATATCGTCCGCGTAGGTCAGGATTTGAATGGATTTATTATATATTGTCCCCGTTGTTGTTACCCCCGACATTCGTATAGTTGTCACAAGTGCTAGGTTAAACAAGGTGCAGGAGAGCGCGTCTCTCTGGCGCAGTCCATTAGAGGTTTTAATGGGTTCCGACAAATTTCCTTCAATACGTACCCTGCATTCCACTTTCTCCACCGTCATTATTGTGAGATTTACCAAATGATTTGGTATTTAAAGTACTTTCATAGCATCATAGAGTTATCTTTTATTTATGGTATTATAGGTGGCCTTGAAGTCGACAAAGATATGGTTGGTGTCGACCACATATTTGTGTGTTTTTTCTAGGATTTGTCGGAGTATTTCTTCTGATGCGTTAAAAACCATGCCGGGGTCCCTCAGGGTTCCATTCTGTCCTCTAACCTATTTCTTTTACACATCCACCATGAACCCCATTTACAGTTTCGCAGACGACAGCACACTTGTCTTAACTTTCACATCCAATCGATCACTCTCGGTGAATGATACAAATAGACTTAGGTAGGAACAGGTTGACTCTATTGAAAGTGATCTTATAGCAATTGTTGAGTGGAAAACCAATAATCTTATTCAGATCAACGCACCGAAAACACAAAGCGCCACGTTTTCCAAGAAAGTGAATTCCTCAAATCATTTATCACATTGTCCGAAAATACTCTTGAATGAAGTCCCTCTATCTAAATTTTGGGAGTTACGGTGTCTAATAATATGGCTTGGCATGACCATATTGCTAGCATCGCAAAATCAGCAAGCCAAAGGCTGGGTTTTCTGTAAAAAGCTAGAAAGTTTTTTACTCCTGATCAACTGTTGACGACGTACAAGACTGAAATCCGACCTTTACTGGAGTATTGCTCGCACATTTGGGCCATTCGGTTAATAAACAGCATAACTCTCACAGATACCCTTCACCCACTAAAACATAGAAAAAGAGTTGCAGACCAGTCATTGCTATACAGATATTTCCATTGCAGATGCTCCAGAGAAATAAAAACTCTTTTACCACCATTGGCCACATTCGGCCGAAGAACTCGGCACGCTGATCAGTATCACCCATTTACTCTTAAGATTGACACTACTAGGACCAATCTTCATCAAGAATCCTTCTTTTACAGGGCTGCTACAGAATGGAATAAGCTTCCAAAATCAGTTTTTTCAGAGAACTATGACCTACAACTTTTTAAAAAGCGTGTCCACAATCATTTACTTACTAGCCTTTTCGCTTGCCTTTGTCCTGGCACTTTATGCCAGTGAGATTTCATTTCATCTGTTTCCCAGCGTCGAACCTCTTCTTTCAAGTGGGCTTTGGAAAGTCCACAGAAGGGTTCTGTGCCGAAAAATTTTGTATTTGCCGCTTCTTTGTCAAGGTAATCTGCTTCTTTGTTGCCTTTAACTCCCTTGTGACCTGAAACCCACATCATAGTAACCTGATTGTTTGCTGCCAGTTGTCTCAGGGACTGTTTACAGTCCCAAGTCAGCTTAGACTCACAAGTGTATGACCTCAGAGCTTTTAGTGCTGCTTGGCTATCTGATAAAATAAAGATTTCTGCCCTTCTGGTGTTTTTTTCGATGCACTCCTGGGCACTTCCTAGTTGAGGTCCGTTCTCTGTGCAAACTTGGTGGCTGTTTATAACCACTTTAAACTGCATTTTAAAGTCGTACCTAACTGGCATGATATCTGTCGGCTTAGAGATGGATTCTAGGGAAATATTTTCCAAAATCTTTAAATGTCCATTCCGATTTCTTGCTCTAAGATTTGTTGTCTGGCTTAGTCTAAAGGCACTGATTGCTGCTTCCTTTATTACACATTAGTGCAATGGTGGAAAGTTCAGCATTACCTCTACGGCTGCAGTAGGGCACGTGAATGTTGCCCTTGTGATTCCCAGACAAGCAAGCCGCTGCACTTTCTGCAGCTTGACTTGTGCCGAAATTTGTTGCATTTTTGGCCACCATAGCAATGAAGCATAGGTGACCATTGGCCTAATGATCGTTTGGTATGACCAGTAGATCATTTTTGGTTTTAGACCCCATGTCTTGCCAAAGACTCTGCGGCATGTCCAGTTTGCCGCTAAAGCTCTTGAAAGAATGTTGTTGAATGTTCCATGTCAGTTTTTGGTCGATTATTACGCCCAAATATTTAACTTCTTTGGAAAAAGTAAGCTGAGTTTCATTCAGAGTTGGGGCTTTAAGTTCATACTTTCGCCTTCTAGTGAATGGAACCAGCACTATTTTGCTAGAATTGACGTTAAGTCCTTCCTTTGCGCACCAGCTTCTGATTTTGTTTAGGGCCACTTGCATGCGATTGGAAATTACTTCATTATAGTACTGTAGTAAAACTCCTATGTAATCGATCTCGAGGGGCGCCAACCCAAAAATGTGGTTTCTTGAAAAGGTATAGAAAAAAATCTAGAAAAACGTCACATTAAAATGATTTTCTTTCAAACTTTCCATTGACCCTCCTGTGGGTTTTTAAACTCATGGCTTTCTTTATTCCCTCGCTCCTTGTTATTTTGGGTCTTTCTCTTTTTTTGTGATGGGGGATCCATTTCATTGCTTGTTTTGGTAATCTATTGTCCGCTATACGCTGCACATGTTCATACCAAGAGAGTTGTCTTTATTCGATATCCTTAATGATCGTATCCTTCAGTCCCATTCTTTGTCGGATGTCTTCGTTTCTTACTCTATCTGCACGAGAAATTCTTGCTGCTCGTCTAAGTGCATCCATTTCTGTAGCAGCTAGCATTATTTTATTCCTTTTGGTTATTCTTCATGTTTCTGAACCATAAAGTAGGATACTTTTAATTATTGTGTTGTATATGTTGTATTTTCTCCGTCTGGTTATTTTTTTACTCCAGAGAATTCCATTTAGACATCCAATTGCCTTCCTTGCCTGTATTATTCTTGCTCTTATTTCTTTCTCGTCTTTTCCTGTTTTATCTAATGTTATTCCTAAATATTTGTAATCTTAACATGCTTCTACAATATCTAAGTTGTTTAGTTGTAACTTCTGGTTTTCCGTCCCAACGCTAAGGTATCTAGTTTTTTGGATGTTCGTAGTGAGGCCCCATTCCTCATAAGTTTCTTTTAGTTTGCGGGTCATGTTTTCGAGGTCTTCTTTGTTTTCTGCCAAAACTACCTGGTCATCTAAAAATTGTAAGCTGTATATTGTACAATTATATATATAATCCAGGATGTCTATAGCTGTCACTGCCTTCCTGCTTTCAGCCCTTGTATCCAGTTGTCCTTGTCCTGCCAGTCTCCGTCCTGCAGGTTTCTTAATTCCATCGCCTCATCCACTTCGTCTCTCCATGATCGCCTTGGTCGACCTCTCTTTCGTCTGCCTAATGGACTCCACTCAGTTACCCGGTGTATCCAGCGATCCTCCGGAGTTTTTCTAACATGTCCGTACCACGTTAGCTTCTTTTCCTCTATGTGTTCTAGTATGTCTTTTTTTACCTCCATTCTTCTCCTGATCTCCTCATTTCTTATTCGATATAATCTGTTCACTCCACAACTCCTTCTCCAAAAGTCCATTTCTGTGGCTACAATCTTCCCTTTGTTTTTTTTGTTGATCACCCACATTTCAGCTCCATAAGTCATTATGCTGCGAACTATTGAATTGAATATTCTCGTTTTATTAGTCTTGGTTTTGTGGCGGTCCCATAATATTGGATTTAATTGATTAATACATGCACTCATTTGACCTAGTCTCTTTTTTATTTTTTCCTCTCTTGTTCCACTTTTTGATATTATAAACCCTAGGTACTTAAATTTGTCTCTTAAATCTATCGGTTATCATCTATTTCTAGGTGATATCTATTTCTGTCTTGTGCCGTTGACATATATTGGGTCTTTTCGAGGTTGATTTCCACTCCATTTTTCCCATATTCCTCCTCTAGTTTCCGCATCATAAAACCTAAATCCTTTTCATCTTGAGCTATGATTACTTGATCATCGGCAAAGCTTAGAGTATACAGATGATCATTCCTAATTGGTATTCCCATTCCTGCACATTTTCTCTTCCATGGTCTTAGTGTTTGTTGTAGAAATATTTTGAATAGTGTGTGTGATGTTGAGCAGCCTTGGAGGAGACCTTTAGTTGTTATGAAGGCATTTGATAGTTTATATTGTACAATTACACATTAAAATAATAAGTAGTGTATAATACAGTGGTTTTTTTTAAATAAAACACTTGTAACCCCCGTTTATCGTAAACTTATGTGCGCTGCTGAAAGGCAAGCTTTTTGGTTGTAGTTAGGTTCGTTGCAACCCATGTCAAGTGGGATGAAAGGACGACCCATTGTTCCTACATCTTAAAATGAAATACTTGTACATGCAACAGCACGGACATGTCGTTTATATTAAGAAAGACATGTTCCTTATTGGAAGTACCTCATCTTTTTAATAAAAAAATGATGGCGGTCGCAAATAGTTCCCTTTTGAAAGCAGTCGCTAAAAGTACCCGTTAAAAAAAGTCGGTTATGTTTACTCCCGAAGGTGAACAGTTAAGGTGCAAATAACCTTCAAATGAAAATAGTCGTATTATAAAACTTGCTCGAAAGAAGTTGTTAATGTTACTCGCCCATAATAAGTGTTAATATTTCACAATCGAAAGTAAATATTAAGCTGTCTTGAAACTAAAGAAATAAAGTTTATACTCGTAGTATCAATATAAAAAACGCTATTGCATCAGTTGATTCTCGTTAGTGTTATTTTCTTTCGTTTACCCAAAAGTGCTCTTTTTGGACTTAAAATAATAATAACTAACTAAGACTCTTTTCTGTTTTCCGTTGTTAAGTTGTTTTGTTTTTTACATTACAATAAAAGTTGACATTGGGAATCTAACACGCGACCGTCATCCAAGGTTAAAATCCAAAAGATCCCCAGTAAGAACGGCAAGTCGACTGACGAATTTCACAATTGAGCAACACTGTAAAAATAAGTGGGATAGCAAGAAAGCTACAAACTCTAACCTTCTCGAGAATCCAACCGACAAACTGATAAGATTTGATCTTCCTCGCCGGCAATGGTGCAATCCGAAAAGAATCAGAACGGGACAGGGAGTATGCAATAAAACTCTGAATAATTGGGGTATCACGGACAACCTCCAATGTAATAAGTGCGAAGCTGCCGAACAAACCATCCACCATATGGTAGCAGAATGTGTCGACACTCTGTTCGACGGTTCACTTGAGGATATTCACGCTTTTACCCCACAAGCTGAAGACTGGCTCCGTAAAAATGCGCAATGTGTAAAAGTTCATACAAATATACAGGGTGTTATTAAATAAGTGCGACAAATTTTAGGAAATAATTCTGCATGAAAAAATAATGAGTTTACTATATAAACATATGTCCGCAAATACTTCGTTTCAGAGATACAGGGTGTTAAAGTTTTTCTTAAAAACTGATGATTTATTTATTGTTTTGAAACCGGTCGAGATCTGCTAATAAAATGACAGTTTGCTATATAAACATATGTTCGCAAGAGCTTTGTTTTCAGAGATACGGGTTCTGGTTTAATGTTATTGTATTAGATAGTTCTTGATAATGTATTAAGGAAATGAAAACTACGCATTAAGATGTTTTATTTTTTGCAAAAAAACGGTGCCCTATACGAAAAAAAGGTAAGGGAGATCTTTTGTTACAAATTAACCAAGGAGTTTAAACATGATTTTGTATTTAATTATTATCTTATCTTAATTAATATCTCAGTGGCGTACCATTTTTTTCTTTAAAATAATTGGGAACATTACCCTTATGCGCGCCAATAATAAACAAAATATTTTTTAATTGCATGTCAAAAAATACGCAATAATTGCCTCTTAAAACCCACTAAATTTCATTTGCATATCTCGAGCGGTTTCAGAGCAATAAATAAATCGTCAGTTTTTAAGAAAAACTTTAACACCCCGTATCTCTGAAACGAAGTATTTGCGGACATACGTTTAAATAGCAAACTGTCATTATTTTTTTATGCAGAATCACCCCCTGAAGTTTGTCGCACTTATTTACCAACACCCTGTATATATACATTAAAGAAAAAAGTTATAAAAAGAAGTTGTTTTTATTGGAACTGTGATCCAGAATGTAAAATAAATAAAGGGCAAAAACTCTCTACACAGTGAATTAACAAAACCCATGGTGATATGAAAGCCCCTATGGTTTAGCGAGGAAAGAATAAATCCCTCTCTCCATCAGGTACAAAACATAAGGCTGATGAGGTCCGCCATCTCAAAAAATGTTTATAAAACGAAACCGGCAAATATTAAAGAATTAACAACAATATTTCTCTAAACAAGGTTCAACAAGAATTTATACAACGTTTGGGTTAATGTCAAATACAGGAAGGTCTACTGTTCTAATATTTAAGATTTAGCCATGTATCAATAATTTCTGCATTACTTTTAAATTCTTATATTCATTAGTGGGAATCAATAAAATTTATTTTTAATTCTGTCCGCTAGACCACAAGTATCATATATACCCTTCTGAATTCAGCTCATTTTAATTGATCTAAAATTATCAAAATATACAGGGTGTAACATTAAAAAAAAATGCCGATAACGTCATTACCATAATTTTTTTTACCCAGTGTAATGAAATTTTGTTGTTAAATGTGTGGTATAAAAATAAAAAATCGACTTGATTTTTTTAAAAATGCATTTTATTTGGGGAATATTGAATTTATTACATACTTTACAGACACTTTTAATGGTACAAAAACCAGTTATACATCAGTTATCAATTGAATGTTTATTAGATATATTTGAGATGTTAATTAATTGTAATTAAAAGATAAAAATACTCGTATTGTATATAAGTAGTTATGATTAGTTGTAAATAAGATATCGATCAGTTATGATCAATTGTACATAGTAATAAATGTAACGAAATTATATAAGTTTTACGCAACATCATCTAATAGATATGCAGTTTTATAATAAAAGGGTGAAAGTTACCCCTTTGTTTCATTCTAGTCCACTCCAGTCAAAACAGCTTTTCTTTATTTTGTATGAAAACATTGGACACGTCACAACTGTGCATTAAAAAATCGTAAAACGATCAATTCTTAATGTTACGTAACTATTTGTTTACCAGAAATCTTCAAAGAAATAAGAAAAACAAACCGGCGACGACGGATCATTATTCACCATAATAATGCGAGCTTTCACACATCAATTTAAACGATCGGCTATTTGAGCGCACAAAACATCGAGTTTATGAGTCATTCACCGTTTTTGCCTAATTTTGAACCCAATAATATATTTTTGCTTCCTTATGTGCAGAATAAACTGAGTGTTCAACGGTTTTTAGCACCAACAGAAAATACTCGTGATTTGTTATAAGAAGAAGATGACATGTAGAGTATTACTTCAATAATTATTCTACTTAAAATTAATTCAAATTTTTTTTTTATTGAAAATAGTCGCAAAAAGGGTAGACCTATCTACAGCTCTCTGAACTATAGAAACTAAACAACAAACATAAAAAAAGATCAAATAATTTTTAAGTTTATATTGTTGCATTAATTTTGTCCAGGAGTTTATAAAGAAGTTTATTTTTTATTTACTTAAAAAGTTGCAGATCATAGTTCTTTGGAAAAACTGATTTTGGAAGCTTATTCCATTCTGTAGCAGCCCTGTAAAAGAAGGATTCTTGATGAAGATTGGTCCTAGTAGTGTCAATCTTAAGAGTAAATGGGTGAGACTGATCAGCGTGCCGAGTTCTTCGGCCGAATGTGGCCAATGGTGGTAAAAGAGTTTTTATTTCTCTGGAGCATCTGCCATGGAAATATCTGTAGAGCAATGACTGGTCTGCAACTCTTCTTCTATGTTCAAGTGGGTGAAGGGTATCTGTGAGAGTTGAGCTGTTTATTAACCGAATGGCCCTTTTCTGAATGTAATCTAGAAGACAAAGAGAATGCCTTGGTGCTGAACCCCATATATGCGAGCAATACTCCAGTAAAGGTCGGATTTGAGCCTTGTACGTCATCAACAGTTGATCAGGAGTAAAAAACTTTCTAGATTTCCACAGAAAACCTAGCCTTTGGCTTTGCGATGTTAGCGACAAGGTTATGCCAAGACATATTATTAGACACAGTGACACCCAAAATCGAGATGGAGGGACTTGATTTAAGGGTATTTTCGGACATTGTAATGGAATGATTTGAGGATTTTACTTTTTTGGAAAACGTGGCGCTTGGTGTTTTCTGGGCGTTGAACAGAACAAGATTGTTGGTTCTCCACTCAACGATTGCTTCAAGATCTCTATTGATGAAGTTAACTTGTTCCTGACGGAGTCTATTTGTATCATTTACCAAATTTGATCGATATGATGTGAAAGTTGAGACAAGTGTGCAGTCGTCTGCGAAACTGTAAATGGGGTTCGTGGTGGGACAGGATGAAACCCTGGGGGACCCCAGCATTGGTTTTTAACGTATTAAAAGAAATACCGTCAACTGCCACATGTAAGTGGTGATCTTGTATGAAGCTTATAAGCCATTGGCGTAATTCGGTTGGGAGAACGTAAGCAGATAATTTGCTTAACAATGCCTGGTGCCAAACACGGTTGAAGGCTTTGGATATATCCAAGGCTATTGCACGGGATTCACCAAACTTATCTATAGTGTTTGTCCAGAGCTGAGTGACGCATTGTCGATGACACCCAATACCTTACTCTGGAACTTTTACAGCATGTTGAGTTCGGTTTTATGCGAGTGGGGCTTGGTAAGGCCGCCCTTTCACTGCGACCCTTGATGGGTCTAATGTTGCTTACTATCAAAGGTAACAGTTCACCGCACTATCCACTCTCGAAGTTCATGATTGTATGAGGTAAGATTTTTTTGAAATCGGTAGATTCTAAGTTGGTGAAACCAAATATGATAAACCTTATTCTCTTTAAGTAAAGGCTTAAACAAAGTATAAGTAGAGCTGTTTTCACGCAGCAGAATCAACAGTCGATTTGTTGATCTATCCTTCCAAAGTGGTATTTTAGACGATATTATCCTGTAAGCAGTCTCGTCAGAATTCGTAGGTCGTTTCTACTATATTCCAGGATCCTGCTTGGTTGTGTTTTCTAACGGTTTTGGTTGTGTTTTTTTCTTCGCTCAGTCCGAAAAAATGGCGTTAACAGTACTTGTCTTGGCTCCAAACACCAGTTATGGTCGTATGAGTGCAGATTCAGCTTATTTTTTGCGGATATCGGATTTCTCATTGCCCTTTGGTCCCTAATGTGCCCAGGCACCCACAACAAAGCCATTATGTTGTTTACACTAAGGCACTCCAGGAATTTGATGCAGTTCCTTACTATCTTAGAGTTTATCTTGTTGGAGCTTATTGCTTTTAGAGAAGCTGTTTGCAATGATAATGAATAATAAAATAATGTTTTTGTTTACCAGAGGTCCGTTTGTCTGTTCTCTTGCATACAATCCGATAGCGAATACTTAAGCCTAAAAGATTATTGAAAAACTTCCAAGACTAATTGATATTCTTCGGTTTCCTGCTAAAAACACCGGTCCCAACTCTATATGGGGTTTTAAAGCAATGAGCCAATATATATGACTTAATTTTAATTTCAGCTGCTTGCGTTTAGTAAATATTTGTTTTTTTTAAATAATGCGGCGCTCCAAGTGTATGCTGAGATTCTTTACCTTCTTCTTCGACTTGTGGTCAAATACAACTGTTAATATTCACAAGAGTACATGTTTCCTTACGTAATGTAGTTTTCTCTGCATATTTTGCTACCGTAGCAATTATTGTTGTTTGTAGGTCTTCTGTATACAAGAGATATAATATTGGCCAAAGGACGCTACCTAGAGGAACGCCTGAAAATACGGTATTCCTTGTTTCACCAAAAAGTATATATCTGCCATATAGGATTTTAACAGCTAAAAGCAGGGGTAAGGTAAAAGCTTTTTTAGTTTAACCTGCAGTCCCGTGTGCGATACCTTGTCAAAAGTTTGAGATATATCAAGAAAAGCAGCTAAACATAAACTCATTTAAGAATCGCAAAATAATGCCGAGTAACACAATCGAATAGGCTATATCCCATTAAAATACGGTAATGCTTTATAATATTTTACTATTTGGTGTCTAGGTACAACAGTCTCAACTAGTTTTACAAATTCTATGTAAGTTGTAATAAATAATTTACTGTAACAGTAATATAAACGAGGAAGCAGACTGCATTGCCAAGTAAGGAGCAAATACACAATTTTCCGGCGCAGAACCTTTCTGAGGATTTTCCAGATGAAATGAAATCTCACTGACTTAAAGTGTCAGGACAAAGACAAGAGAAAAGGCTAGTAAGCCTTACGCCAAGGAATGCTAAACAGCTTCTTAAGTTGGACAAGAAAGACTTGAAACTGGTGACGGGACTTCTCACTGGACACTCACCTGAAAAAGATGGGCCAAACAGAGAGTGTCCGATGTCAGGAACTTAGCTTCCAGGAAACTGATAAACTTTGTACGAAGTCTCAAAATTCCGGGCCTCGAATAGATTAAGGGTTTTGCACAAAGGATCTGATAGGTCAAGGTGCTTGAGTGGTACATAGCCTTTACGACCCCCCCTACAATCCAAAATCTGCAACAGTATTATAATACTTGTTTTTTATTTCCTTTTTGACTTAATATTTTTACAGAGATGTTTGTAAAATGGTTAAAAGAGAAACTATTTTCATCGTTACATGAACCATCTTTCATTGTATTAGATAATGCTCCGTACCATTCGAAAATTTTAAATAAGCAACCAACAAACTCCTGGACGGTACAGAAAATAAAAGAACGGTTAACGAACGAAAATATTTTATTTCCACAGTATTGCTTCATGTCGGAATTATTATCGATAGCTAAAAGGCACGAAAGAGAAAAAATTTAGAAAGTTGATTAAATTATACCAAGTTATTTACACCTTGGCTAAGACTTCCACCTTATCATTGCCAATTATATCCCATTGAATATATATGAAGAATATGCAAAACTTATTATGACAATCACATAGTCACATTGTTTTGGAAACCTGGTAACGAGCACTTAATACTGCCACTTCTGAAATTTGAAAAAAAAATGTGTCACAAAATGTGAAAATGTAATAGAGGAATGGTAGGTTTGTGAAAACCGCATCGAAGCAGGTAAAACCGAATGAGGATAGCGACGACAGTGATTCTGATTATAATGACTATAAATCTGATGCTTGATAATACCGTAAGTAATAGGTACATGATTAAACATATTTATTAAATTTGTACCGATAATTTATTTTTGTTTCATTTCCTTTAAACATAATAAAATATGTGCCTATTTCTTACCAAAAAACTCATTGAGAGCTACATCAACGATTTCTGTTCGCAATAAAGCACAAAATAAAAATAAACCTTTTAACAAAAGCAGAAGTATGAAAATAGGATTAATGCTGTGGAGATGAGTAGTCTGAGAAGTATAGCCGGAGTGAGTCGGTTGGATAAGGTAAAGAATAGTGAGACAAGAGAACGCTGTGGTGTAAAAGAAGATGTGGTTACAAAGATAGATAAAGGAATGCTTAGATGGTTTGGACACGTAGAAAGGATGGATAAAGGAAGATTGACGAAACAAATTTATGAGGCGAGTGTGAATGAACAAGTCGGTAGAGGTCGACCTCAGACCTTGCTTTGAAGAAAGGCCAGATCAAGAGTACCAATAACCGACGAGCATGTATGAGAGCGCTGATGAAAGTAGAAGAAGCAAAAGATGTGTGTTAGAACCGTAGCAAGTGGAAGGAAGTGGTCTCTGCCTACCCCTATGGGAAAAAGGCGTGACTTTATGTATGTATGTAAAAGCATAATAATTGCTAAGTAAAATAAAAAAATTTCGGGTTTAAATCTTTTGGGAATTTACTAATGTACTCCTCAACACAAGTCACCCGTTAATTCAATACCGTCGTATATTGGTAAAATGAGCTATGTTGCATTCTAAACTTGAAAATTAAAAACTGGAGCTATCTATAGAATTATTAAAACTATTTATAGTTTTCGATAGTCCAGACTATCAAAATTTTTCTTGATAGTTCTTTACCTCCACAGCTTCTCTAAAAATAATATAGTTATTTTATAACACACTTATTTTGAGATAATTGTTTTTGTGGAATTACACCTGTACGAAATTAATAATTTACTTACGCTTGTAATTCTTCGCAATTTTTCGGTTTTATGGGTAACACGACTTTTTACTTCCTCTTGAAATCACAAAAAGACAAAAAGAAGACTATGTATAGAATTTTGGATGTATTTTGCTAAAATTCTTATCGTGTTCGCAGTTTTTTGCAATGTTCAATTCAAATATTCTGTCGAGAGCTGACAGGCTATGTAACGTGGCGGTTTTTTCTTTAAGGAAAAGGGTGGAAGTATAAAATATGAAAATGTATTTATGAAATAGAATATATTTTATTTCCATTGAATATGTATCTCCAAACGAACAGCAAATAGGAACAGTTTGAAAAAATTACGATTGATTGCATTTAAACTTCATTGTTAGAATCATTTTTTGAGATATTTCGATTACTAGCAATATAAAATTTTAAATGATGTAAGTTATTTTTTTTTAAACAAGTTTATACACACAATTTTTAAAAAAATACCTAAAACAAAATTTCCTGGTGGAAATTTTTCCTACAAAAACATATTTTTAGCCTACTTTTTAATAGGTCTTCAAATAAAATGCAAATAAAAATTTTTGGTTTAATTAAATTGTGCGCTAATACAAAGAAATTAATAATTTTTAATTGTATAAAATCGTTATATTAGTTAATTTTTCCAAATTTACTGTTTTAACTAGTTTAGTTCTGCCAGGAACAAGATTTCATTGTGTCAAACACCTTTTTCAAACTTCCAACAAGAAGGCTCTATACGTGGACATCTAGCGCCCATACCCCTGAAAAAATTACTCGTAATCAAATAGACTTCATACTTATTAAAAAGCGATACAGAAACTGCATAAAGTATGCAAAAACATATCCAGGTGCAGACATAAACTCAGACCATAATCCAGTTGTTGCAGCAGCAAGACTTACACTCAAAAGATGTTTGCAAATACCCAGACATAATAAGCCAGATGTTTCTAGGATAAAGGACATAAATATAATGAGTAAACTGAAACATGAACTGAATTCCAAACTTGATGCGATACCCATAACGGAGGCAGCCGAGACTGATGAATTGTGGTCCAATATAAAAAATACCATCACAGAAAGTACCACCAAAATACTTAAACCTCAACAAAACCACAAGAAGAAACCATGGATGTCAGAGGAAATCCTTGATCTTATGGAAAAAAAAGACGGACACTCAAGGGCAAGAGCAACGAATACCGGGCGCAAAACCGCATAATCAAAAACAAGATAAGAGAAGCAAAAGAGAAATGGTTTTACGAGCAATGCCAAGAGATAGAAGCAATGAAAGCAAAACACGATACCTACAACATGCACAAGAAGATAAAAGAGGCAGGAGGTATCTGCAGAAATAAAAACGCGACGACTTTACAGAACGCACAGGGCAGGCTGATACTGGATACTTCAGAAAAACTGACGGAATGGTGCGACTACATCGAGCACCTATTTCACGATACCCGGCCAGAACTTCAGAAAGAATTCTTTAATCAAGGCCAAGGCTTGGACATAACGAAGGCAGAAGTTCAATATGCGCTGTCAATTTCAAAAAATGGGAAAGCTAGTGGTCCTGATGACGTCTATATAGAAGTTCTAAAAATACTGCAAAACAAAGAATCACTGAACACGCTGGTAAAGCTATTCAATCTTATTTACCGAAACGGCAGTATACCTTCTGATTGGTTAAAATCTACTTTTGTCCCGCTCCCCAAAAACGTGAAGGCCAAGAACTGCGGTGATTATCGTCTTATTAGCCTGATGAGTCATGTGCTTAAACTCTTCTTGAAAATAATACACAAAAAAATATATGCGAAGTGCGAGACAATGATGGGGGACTCTCAGTTAGGTTTTCGCAATGGCTTTGGAACAAGGGAGGCACTATTTAGCATACAGGTTCTTATCCAAAGGTGCCGGGACATGTCGGTGACCGTTTACGCATGTTTCATCGATTACGAAAAAGCCTTTGATAAAGTAAAGCACGAAAAACTGATCAACATTCTTAGAGAAATAGGACTGGAACAACGAGACCTTAGAATAATAGCCAACCTTTACTGGAACCAAAGTGCTCGAATAAGAATCGATAACACCGCGTCCGACGAGATCAAAATCCTGAGAGGCGTTCGTCAAGGATGCATTTTATCACCACTGTTATTTAATTTGTATTCCGACAGGATATTTCAAGAGGCGTTGGATGAATGTGACGAGGGGATATCTGTCAATGGGATTAATATCAACAATCTGAGGTATGCGGATGACACGGTTCTTGTTGCCGACTCACTGGAAGGACTGCAGGAGCTGGTAAGCCGCGTGACGGCTGCAAGCTCAAAAGCCGGACTTAGCCTGAACGTGAGAAAGACAAAGTGGCTAGCAGTTAGCAAATCAAACAACGTGGACGGACACCTGACAATTAATGGTCAGCGAATTGAGCGAGTAGAAACTTTTAAATATCTTGGGTGTCAACTAAATGAGAAGTGAGACAGCATGCAGGAGATTTGTGCCAGAATAGAACAAGCTCGTGCTTCGTTCCTGAAAATGCGTAAAGTACTTTGCAGCAGAAATTTAAGCTTGCCTCTGCGCGTCCGAGTGCTTCGCTGTTACGTGTTCAGCATACTGTTTTATGGAATGGAAGCTTGGACTTTGACAGATGCGATGTGCAAAAAATTGGAGGCCTTTAAAATGTGGACGTACAGAAGGCTATTAAGAATCTCCTGGGTAGAAAGAGTGCGTAACACCGAGGTACTTCAACGCCTCGACAAGCAGCTGGAAGTTCTGTTTACACTAAAAAAGCGCAAACTGAAGTATTTTGGTCACATCTTAAGAAATGACAAGTATCGACTTTTAAAGCTTATTATAGAAGGGAAGATCGAAGGACGAAGAGGACCGGGTAGAAGAAAGATATCCTGGCTAAAAAACTTAAAACAATGGTATGGAGTGAGCACTACCACATTGTTCCGCCGAGCTGTATACAAGGTTCAGATAGCGCTGACGATTGCCAACGTCCGAGGAGGACAGGGCAATAATTGCAAAAAATATAATGAACTGTATTTTTCTGAGATGCAATAACATTAACTGGTTAAACGTTAATGGCAAAATTTAAATGTTACATATAAAACAAATCTGAGACCCACCTTGGTTTAAGCCAGAGTTATTTTTTATTATTTTTTTAATACTGGTAAACTAACTGTCTTTTCGGTATACAGATATATATTATTCTTTACCGGTAACTTTTGAAAGACTTCTTTTCTTTTTTGACTGCTTGTTGTCCGTTTGACAGTGGACAAATCTGAGATCCGCTCGGTTTTAGCAGGAGTTTCTTTATTCTTTTTTTTAAACACTGGTGAACTAACTGTCTCTTTAGGATACAGAAATATATTATTCCTAACTGGTTACTTTTAAAAAACTTCCCTTTTTTTTTGACTGCTTGTTGTCCGTTTGACAGCGGAAAAATCTCAGATCCACCTCGGATTTAGCCAGAGTTCCTTTTTATTTTTTATTTTTACACTGGTGAACTAACTTGTAGCATTTGAAATTGCTACTCGTTAATTTTGTTTTTTTATATATAGTAAATTTTTCATTTATTGGGCATTGTAGCATTTGAAATTGCCACCAGCTAATTTTGTTTTTTTATATATAATAGTTTTTTTATTTATTGGGCATAGTACTTACAGAGAACATTCAGTTTTGATATCAAATTCCTGAATAAAACATTTATTTCACTATTTCAAAACAAACATATATATAGTTGAATACTAGTGAATTTCACAAGTTTCAACACTAGGTAATACTCTTGCTTCTGACATTCTAAGAGCTGTTGAAAGTAATATACTCAAGCTGCAGGAACCTTATGATTTCTGGCTGGATTCCTGGATTTCTGAAATTTAAGATAGTGAAGTCAATAAAAACATCCATTCACATGTGAGCAGGCGACATACCGTTGTGTTCTCTGGTATGATGAATTCTAGGCTATTGAAGGTTTGTCCCAGGATTTTGTTGATTCTGAATGAGATCTCTAGGTATTTACTGGGTTTTTTCTTTATTTTTCAAAATATAATCTTAAAGGTTATATTTATTTACTTTCTAGACGTCGAGTCATTGTGGGCGTGTCACTGTTCTTCTTTCATAGAACTTCTGTCATCGGTCTCAAGTCGGTTAGCCGTTAATGTTTCGTGCAATAGTAGAAAAGAAAGAAGAAGAATGGTCTTTTAGATTACATTCTATGAAATTCATTCTGTCAATCAATAGCATTTATGGTTCTGACCAATGAGAGGCTAGGAATTCAAAACTGGCGCTGATTTCATACAGGATGTGCAGTTTTTTCTGGCAACTGTTAGAAATAGGAGGATGGTTCTGTCCTCGTGGTCGTCGAGGAGTTCTTTTTGCGGTGCGGCCATGATGAGGTGTGCTTGTCTCGTGTTTGGGATTCTTTTTCGGTATTGAACCGAAATTAACCCTTAGGGGGGAATTTACGAAGTGCCGTTTGGGCCGAGATCAAGTCGCACCCATCGTTAGTGGTTTTTTTGGAGCCTTATATGGGGATTTGTGCCAAACACCGGTAAGCTGCCATGCGGTGGGAACACCGCCATTTTGTCCTGATGTCCTGTTAGTCCGTTTTAGTCCTGTTTGCTGTTATGGATATCTTCTAGTTTTACCTCCCTTCTCAGAAGGTAAGTTATGACTTTTGAACTAGCAATGATATCGATCAGGTTGAAAATATACCTACTTCATTTTGTTGGTTTTTTATTTTGCACATGTCCTTTCATGAGATTATTTTTTTGTTAGGGTGTTAGGGTACAGCTTAGCTCTCACCATCAGACTCCTGGAAATCGAACGACGACTCTTGTGGCAACTCTTGACTTTGGTCAAGATTCCCACGAGGACCAACACCGAGTCGCTTTTAAATCCTGGCCAGAGTCGACAGACATCCACCGGATGAGATCTAGTAGTAGCCGATAGAGGCTAGAGACCTGCTGAGTTGCATCATCGACCCCTGGCTGACCTGGAAGGTTGAGCCTTTCTTCTGCCTTCTCTTCGTTTTGCTGTCTGTTTCCTGTCTTCTTCCTGTCTTCGTTTTTGTGTCTTCAACTACATCAAGTGGACCTTGGATAGAGGCTACATATGTGGACCATTGGACTTTAATACCAGGTTTTTTTACACCTTCAGTGTTCTCTTACCTTTTTGAAATTTTTTATAACTATTTTATCATATTAGTGCTTATCATACCATCATTTTAAATAATTACTAATTATTGATATCGTATATTATACCACCGTGATAATTTTATAAACTATAATCTAAAGGACTTTTGTGAAGTTCTCACATAGTACTATGTGACAGCAGATTCAGTCACAGGTTTATTTCTTACCATTATACCCCATTCTGGTAACTTTGAGCGGTATAACACCAGGTATAAAAGTGTATGTATTTCGCTATAATACATTAGTTAATACTATTATATATGTTATTTAATTTATGTAATTATTATTTTATGGTTCCCTGGTCTACAACCTATTTTGCCTTGTCCACTTTGATATTCTAATTATATTCTTATATGTGATATGTTTTTTTATTCTCCTATTTGCCCAGCCTGAATGTCTAAGAAAATTTAATATTAAGTCATTTTAGGTATTTTGTTAAAGATAGATATTTGGTTTTCTCAATTATCCAAATATAGTAAAGCAATATCTAAATTGGGTGGCGCCCTTAATGAATTTGAATTTTCATTCTTAGAGCCGTAAATAATTCGAACTCACTTTATCTGTTCTCCGGCGAACAGCTGCCGTCAGCACATTGTGTTCTATTTTTTTATGTAATGAACATAATAAAGTAGGTCACATAAATAGCGTCCAACGTGTGGGGCCCGAAAATTCAGAAATTCATGTTAGAAATTTTTTGAAAAACCTGAATTGATTTTCTTAGATTTTTTGGTTTGGTACATTTAGTTGAATAATTACAACCTGTCCTTCAAGTCTTATTGTTTATTTGAAGACAGACATTTCAGGAACAGCTTTAGGTGTTTTTGAAACAGGTAAACAGGATAAGTTATTTTTTTGAGATATCTAGGAACCGTGTATGTGTGTTCATTTGTAATAATTATATATTTCGGAGCTAAGATAGCAAATTTTAAAGATTTCCTTTTTGAAAATTTCCTTTTTTGAAAATAATTTTCTGGTAACAATTTTGACAGATATTTTTCATAGGGATTTTCATAGATATTTTTGTGACTGACAACCTGATATTGATAACTCAATATCAAATTAGTTAGATATTACATTTGCTTTTTGTTTCTGCTCATTACAAGTCACTATGGATTCACTTAAGGTAAAACACTTGCTGATAGCTGAGATCAACTATGAGTTGAGGATCAGAGGTGTTATTTCTGAACGTAATATGGATGATAAGAGAAAAATTTTAGGTCGTTTGATTTCAAAAGAGATACAACAAGGACAGAATGTTCTGGCCTTAGTAGATCCATCTTTTAATTTTGAGATTGAAAAAACAGAGATAGAAAACACATTAACTTCTATTAAATTTTTAATTAGTGATTTTGATGGTCCTTCTACAGATTCCACTTATAAAAGAGTAGTATCTAGATTATGTCATGTGACTTTGAGGATTCAGAGAATTCCATTAAATAACACCGATGAAAACTTTGAGGATATGTCATTGTTTAAAAATGAGTCCTATGCCACATCTCTACAACTAGATGCTGAATTACATGACAAGGTGTCGGAACAGGAATCTGAACCAGTTAATGTGCCTTTAATGAATTCCACTGTTAATCCTTCTCTGAGACAATCTACCAGTAATTCTTTCTCTCCAAATTTCTCGAAATCAACTCCTGTCTACAAATTGGGAATACAATTTGATGGAGATTCTAAAAATCTTTTGTCGTTCATAGAGCGAATTGAAGAACTTGCTCAAGCTAGACATGTTTCTAAAGTAGAGCTTTTTGAGTCTGCTAGTGATCTTTTTACAGGAAAAGCTACCTTCTGGTATAGATACATTAAATCTCAGGTCACTGATTGGGACTCATTAACTTTAAAAATGAGGAAAGATTTTCTAGTGTCAGATTTTGAAGATGAAGTTTGGCTACAAATTAAGAACCGGAAACAGGGTAATACAGAACCAGTAGTTATTTATATTGCTTGTATGGAAGCTCTTTTTAATAGACTCAGTCATGGAGCAGCTGAGGTTACTAAAATAAGATATATTAAAATGGGACTAAAGTCTGATTATAGAAGTAGGCTGGCTTTGTGTGATATAGATTCAGTTTCACATCTTGGAACTTTATGTAAGAAGTTAGAGGAATCTGATGCACTATGCCCCAGTAGTTCTAGTTCCCAGAGTAGATCAGTAGCTATGCTAGATGATCCTGAATTAGCTTTCATTTCAAATACCCAAGTGAACAGAAACCCTGTTCATAAGAATATAGATTCTGGTAATAAATTCCGGAAAAATAAATTCAGAAATGCCACTTCAACATCAAATTTTCCACCTTCAAATTCTTCACCTGCAACTTCGAATTTGGCTTCAAATAGCATTCCTGCCTCTTCCTCAACAGTTGGTACAGCTAGTTATAAAGTGGGAAACCCTAAAGTGAGAAATCCTGTTATTTGTTGGAGATGCAATTTACCTAATCATACTTTTCAAGATTGTAAGTCAGGCATCAAGAAAAAGTTTTGTTTTAAATGTGGAACACCAAATGTTGTTTTCAGAGACTGTGTTAGGTGTAAAGGGAAACAAATAAAGAAGAATGTTGTAAAAGGCTCTCAATTTTCTCCAAAAATTTCAAGAGCCAATAGTCAAAATTTTAATAATGAGGGAGATTCCATAAATTTTGTAGCTCCTTTATTGATTAAGAAAAACAATGATAATAGGCCTTATGTAAAAATCCAACTTGTGGACACTAATGTCATTGCACTTTTAGATAGTGGTGCCAACATATCAGTTATAGGTCAGGGAGGTTTAAGAACAATAAAAGATTTAGATTTAATAATAAGAAGTCCTCACTTAAACCATGTTCTAACAGCTGATGGTACACAACAAAAAGTTGATGGTATAGTGGATTTGCCTATCAATATAAATGGGGATATACAAATTATTCCTGCATTAGTAGTACCTTCCCTATCACAATCTTTTATTTTGGGTAGTGATTTTTGTAGTAAATTTAGTGTGTCCATTGATTTTCATGACTTTAGTTGGGACATTAAATGTCGAGTTTCAGGTGAAACTGTTGACATTGTTGCCACATCTCAACAATGTAGTATTTTTGAGACTAGTATTGATGATGAGCTAACACAGGAACAAGAGAAGCAGATGATAGATTTAGTAAACTCATTTAAGGAAATTAGTAGTGATTCTCGTTTAGGTCGAACTGATAAAATAACTTTAGAGATAGATACTGGTGATGCAAAACCGTTTAAGCAGAGACAGTATTTAATGTCACCGTATATGTTGAACATGCTTAATGATGAACTAGATGACATGCTCAAATTGGATGTCGTTGAACCGTCTAACAGTCCTTGGAACAGTCCCGTCTTGTTAGTTAAGAAATCTTCTGGTGAATACAGATTTTGTTTTGATGGACGTAAGTTGAATGAACTTACTAAACACGATAGTTATCCACTGCCAAGGATAGACAGAATCTTAACTTTGTTGAGAAATGCTAAGTATATATCGAGTATCGATTTAAGAAAAGCGTTTTGGCAAGTTCCACTTACAGACTCGTCTAAAGAAAAGACTGCGTTTAGTATTCCAGGACGAGGATTATTTCACTTTAATGTTATGCCGTTTGGTTTATGTAACAGCGCGCAGACGCAACAAAGGCTGTGTGATGCGTTGTTTGGCCCCCGATTTGAACCTCATCTATTTACTTATTTGGATGATATTATCATCATTTCAGCTACTTTTGAAGAACATGTAAATCTTTTATATGAAGTGAAAGATATTTTAAAAGATGCTAATTTAACCATAAACTTGAAAAAATGTGAGTTTTTCAAAACATCTCGGTTTTGTCATTGACAGGCAAGGTATCAGGACTGATCCTTCCAAAGTCTCGGTTATGGTTAATTATGCTCGTCCAACTACTAGTACTGAGATAAAACGATTTATGGGTCTTTGTTCATGGTATAGGAGATTTATTGATAATTTTTCTACTTTAATAGCTCCTATTAGTGCTTTGTTAAGAGGAAAAGGTAAAAAGCAACCTATAGAGTGGACTCCTGAGGCAGAAACTTCTTTTCTCGCCATCAAGAAGGCTCTTGTATCAGCACCCATTTTATGTCCCCCTGATTTTGCTTTGCCGTTTACCATCCAGTGCGACGCAAGTGATGTAGGCGTGGGTGGTGTGTTGACTCAGGAAGTTCAGGGTGCCGAGAGAGTCATTGCCTATGCCTCAAGGTCCCTATCAAAATCTGAAAGGAATTACAGTGTAACAGAGAGGGAATTACTCAGTTTAATCTTTTTGATAGATAAATTTCGCCCTTATATTGAAGGAACTGTTTTTAAGGTGACTACTGATCACCATAGTCTGCTCTGGCTACATAATCTTAAAGATCCTTCCGGCAGATTAGCCAGATGGGCTGTTAAATTAAGGCAACACACTTTTGAGTTGGCCTATACAAAGGGTGCAAATAATCGGGTGCCAGATTTTCTCTCCCGAATGCCTTTTTCAGAAACAGACAATAAGTTAGAAGTTGATTTAATAGATGTTAAGTCTGATTCAGACAATTGGTATTCCTCTCTGCGAGCTAAAGTTTTACAAGATCCTGTTGCTTATTCTCATTTTAAAGTAGATAATGATTTGATATATAAATATGTTCCTTCAAAAGTACCCATTAAATCTAATATAGTTGAATGGAAAGTAGTTGTTCCGAAATCACAAAGAATTGATGTCATAAAAGATTCGCATGATCCATCCATTTGTAGTCATTTTGGTTTTTTTAAAACACTTTCGAGAGTCCAAGAACATTACTATTGGCCTAAAATGAGAGGTGATATTTTGAGATATGTTAAGTTGTGTAAAGTCTGCCAGTCGCAAAAATTATCGAACACTCCTCGTATGGGACTTATGGGTACTCAACGTTCCGTTAAATATCCTTTTCAGACTATTGCTGTTGATATCATGGGACCATTTCCCAGATCTTCAAAAGGTTTCACTTATTTATTGGTTGTTTCAGATTTCTTTACTAAATATACATTGTTGTGTCCAATGCGAGATGCCAAGGCACCTAGCATAATTAAATTTATGGAAAATCAAGTTTTTTTGATATTTGGAGTACCACAGTTCATTATCTGTGATAATGGAACTCAGTTTGCTGGTAAACAGTTTAAGAAGTTAGCTGAAACATATAAAGTTCAGAAAATATGGTACACCCCTCGTTATTCAGCACAGTGTAATTTTGTAGAAAGAACCAATAAGACTATAGGTCAAGCTATTAGAAGTTATGTGGATGAACACAAAGATTGGGATAAAGAATTGTATAAGATTCAACAGGCAATAAATACAGCAACCCATGAAGTCACCCATTATTCTCCTGCTTTTCTAAATTTTGGTCGTAATGTGCCTATTTCTGGTAATTTTTATGGTAACCTTCCTAACACTCAAGACATAGAACTTTTACCTGATTGTAGGGATAGTTATGTTCAAGATGTCAAGGGTCTTAGTGAAGTATTTGTGACTATCCAGGATAGACTACATAAAGCTTATCAGAGGAATGCAAAATCTTACAATCTCAGGAAAAGAGATCATGTATTTAATGAGGGTGATAAAGTTTGGAAAAGGAATAAAATTCTTTCTGATGCTGCGAGTAAATTCAGTGCCAAGCTGGCGCCGAAATATATATTATGTATAGTGAAGAAGCGAATATCTCGTTTAGTTTATTCCTTAGATAATATGGATGGTTCTCCTGCTGGAGAATGGCATATTAAAGATCTAAAGGAATATTTTGGATCCAATTCAGATGTTTCTGTTGGATAGTTATTTAATTCAAACCGTAATTTTTTAGATTTGTACACAGAGTATATCTGTAGTGGTTTGGTTAAATGTTTCATTTAAGTAAACTTAATGCTAAAGTTTTACTGATTTTTTTGTGCGTTGGTGCACAATTTTTTTGGTGCGTTGGTGCACAAATTTTTGGTGCGTTGGTGCACAATTTTTTTGGTGAGTTGGTTCAAAATTTTTGGTGCGTTGGTGCACAATTTTTGGTGCGTTGGTGCACAAATTTTTTGGTGCGTTGTTGCACAATTTTTGGTGCGTTGGTGCACAATATTTGTTGCGTTGGTGCACAATATTAGGTAATTGCAATTACAAATTTTGAGGTCAATCTTTGACAATTTTTGCTGGTGCAACTTAGGAAACCTTGGTTGGTTTTCCTATTTTTTTTGAAGAAAATAATTAGTAGGAAATCTAATTATGAATGTTCCCTTAAGAGTATGCATACTTTAATTCATTTTTCCTGTTGATGTTTCATATAGGTCTGATCAACCTGAAATGAACATCATTATTACCTTGTGTAGATATTTCTTCTATTTTTTTAGCAATTCATTCAATTTACTAGTGATTTTGATTTGACATACCGATTTTGACCTGTAAACCGATTTTGACTTGTAAACCGATTTTGATTTCTTTCCCTATATAGACATTCTACTGATTTTGACTTCCTTAAGGAACGTGTGGTACGCGAAGATACTATATATAAATCAATTACTATCACTAAGTAGCTACTACCTCATAAAAATTTGTTTACAAATTTTTACTCTTCGGAGAGGGGTATGTGTAGCATTTGAAATTGCTACTCGTTAATTTTGTTTTTTTATATATAGTAAATTTTTCATTTATTGGGCATTGTAGCATTTGAAATTGCCACCAGCTAATTTTGTTTTTTTATATATAATAGTTTTTTTATTTATTGGGCATAGTACTTACAGAGAACATTCAGTTTTGATATCAAATTCCTGAATAAAACATTTATTTCACTATTTCAAAACAAACATATATATAGTTGAATACTAGTGAATTTCACAAGTTTCAACACTAGGTAATACTCTTGCTTCTGACATTCTAAGAGCTGTTGAAAGTAATATACTCAAGCTGCAGGAACCTTATGATTTCTGGCTGGATTCCTGGATTTCTGAAATTTAAGATAGTGAAGTCAATAAAAACATCCATTCACATGTGAGCAGGCGACATACCGTTGTGTTCTCTGGTATGATGAATTCTAGGCTATT
Source organism: Agelastica alni (assembly GCA_950111635.1). Classification (NCBI taxonomy): domain Eukaryota; kingdom Metazoa; phylum Arthropoda; class Insecta; order Coleoptera; family Chrysomelidae; genus Agelastica; species Agelastica alni. The sequence continues at coordinate 51,465,592 of OX467712.1, read as the reverse complement.
GAAGGTTTGTCCCAGGATTTTGTTGATTCTGAATGAGATCTTTAGGTATTTACTGGGTTTTTTCTTTATTTTTCAAAATATAATCTTAAAGGTTATATTTATTTACTTTCTAGACGTCGAGTCATTGTGGGCGTGTCACTGTTCTTCTTTCATAGAACTTCTGTCATCGGTCTCAAGTCGGTTAGCCGTTAATGTTTCGTGCAATAGTAGAAAAGAAAGAAGAAGAATGGTCTTTTAGATTACATTCTATGAAATTCATTCTGTCAATCAAAAGCATTTATGGTTCTGACCAATGAGAGGCTAGGAATTCAAAACTGGCGCTGATTTCATACAGGATGTGCAGTTTTTTCTGGCAACTGTTAGAAATAGGAGGATGGTTCTGTCCTCGTGGTCGTCGAGGAGTTCTTTTTGCGGTGCGGCCATGATGAGGTGTGCTTGTCTCGTGTTTGGGATTCTTTTTCGGTATTGAACCGAAATTAACCCTTAGGGGGGAATTTACGAAGTGCCGTTTGGGCCGAGATCAAGTCGCACCCATCGTTAGTGGTTTTTTTGGAGCCTTATATGGGGATTTGTGCCAAACACCGGTAAGCTGCCATGCGGTGGGAACACCGCCATTTTGTCCTGATGTCCTGTTAGTCCGTTTTAGTCCTGTTTGCTGTTATGGATATCTTCTAGTTTTACCTCCCTTCTCAGAAGGTAAGTTATGACTTTTGAACTAGCAATGATATCGATCAGGTTGAAAATATACCTACTTCATTTTGTTGGTTTTTTATTTTGCACATGTCCTTTCATGAGATTATTTTTTTGTTAGGGTGTTAGGGTACAGCTTAGCTCTCACCATCAGACTCCTGGAAATCGAACGACGACTCTTGTGGCAACTCTTGACTTTGGTCAAGATTCCCACGAGGACCAACACCGAGTCGCTTTTAAATCCTGGCCAGAGTCGACAGACATCCACCGGATGAGATCTAGTAGTAGCCGATAGAGGCTAGAGACCTGCTGAGTTGCATCATCGACCCCTGGCTGACCTGGAAGGTTGAGCCTTTCTTCTGCCTTCTCTTCGTTTTGCTGTCTGTTTCCTGTCTTCTTCCTGTCTTCGTTTTTGTGTCTTCAACTACATCAAGTGGACCTTGGATAGAGGCTACATATGTGGACCATTGGACTTTAATACCAGGTTTTTTTACACCTTCAGTGTTCTCTTACCTTTTTGAAATTTTTTATAACTATTTTATCATATTAGTGCTTATCATACCATCATTTTAAATAATTACTAATTATTGATATCGTATATTATACCACCGTGATAATTTTATAAACTATAATCTAAAGGACTTTTGTGAAGTTCTCACATAGTACTATGTGACAGCAGATTCAGTCACAGGTTTATTTCTTACCATTATACCCCATTCTGGTAACTTTGAGCGGTATAACACCAGGTATAAAAGTGTATGTATTTCGCTATAATACATTAGTTAATACTATTATATATGTTATTTAATTTATGTAATTATTATTTTATGGTTCCCTGGTCTACAACCTATTTTGCCTTGTCCACTTTGATATTCTAATTATATTCTTATATGTGATATGTTTTTTTATTCTCCTATTTGCCCAGCCTGAATGTCTAAGAAAATTTAATATTAAGTCATTTTAGGTATTTTGTTAAAGATAGATATTTGGTTTTCTCAATTATCCAAATATAGTAAAGCAATATCTAAATTGGGTGGCGCCCTTAATGAATTTGAATTTTCATTCTTAGAGCCGTAAATAATTCGAACTCACTTTATCTGTTCTCCGGCGAACAGCTGCCGTCAGCACATTGTGTTCTATTTTTTTATGTAATGAACATAATAAAGTAGGTCACAAACTGTCTCTTTGGGATACAGAGATATTTTTTTTACCGGTAACTTTCGAAAAACTCCCCTTCTTTTTTGACTACTTGTCCGTTTATTAGCGGACAAACCTTGGACCCACCTCGGTTTAAGCCAGAGTTTCTTTTTTTCTCTCTTTTAACACTGTTAAAGTATTTGTCTTTTCGGGATACAGAGATATATTATTTTTAACTGGTTACTTTTAAAAAACTTTTCTTTTTTGACTGCTTGTTGTCCGCTTGACAGCGGACAAATCTGAGACCCACCTCGATTTTAGCAGAAATTTCTTTTTATTCTTTTTTTAACACCGGTTAACTAACTGTCTTTTCTGGATACAGTGATAAATTGGTCTTTACCGGTAACTTTTAAAAAACTTCCCTTTTTTTTTGACTGCTTGTTGTCCGTTTGACAGCGGAAAAATCTCAGATCCACCTCGGATTTAGCCAGAGTTCCTTTTTATTTTTTATTTTTACACTGGTGAACTAACTGTCTCTTTGGGATACAAAGACATTTTTTTTACCGGTAACTTTCGAAAAACTCCCCTTCTTTTTTGACTACTTGTCCGTTTATTAGCGGACAAACCTTAGACCCACCTCGGTTTAAGCCAGAGTTTCTTTTTTTTCTCTCTTTTAACACTGTTGAAGTATTTGTCTTTTCGGGATACAGAGATATATTATTTTTAACTGGTTACTTTTAAAAAACTTTTCTTTTTTGACTGCTTGTTGTCCGCTTGACAGCGGACAAATCTGAGACCCACCTCGATTTTAGCAGAAATTCCTTTTTATTCTTTTTTTAACACCGGTTAACTAACTGTCTTTTCTGGATACAGTGATAAATTGGTCTTTACCGGTAACTTTTAAAAAACTTCTCCCCTATTTTTTGACTGCTTGTCCGTTTGACTGCGGTATTTTTCTGGTCTCGTATCTAGACGCGCCATCGGTTTGCGAAAATTTAAAGATGAAATGTCATTTGAAAATTAAACACGCACTGGGCGGAAAAAAAAAAGGGGGAACTAACTAAACACTTGTATGGAATTGCATCGAATCCTTAGAGTACCTCGGTGCGAACAACAGGGTGGCCCTACTGTGGGTACCTGGGCACCAGGGGGTGGAAGGAAACGAAAAAGCCGACACCCTTGCAAAACAGGGGGCCGAATCTGCGTTCACTGGACCAGAACCGGTTTTTGGAGTCACCACAAGTGCCGCCAAAACAATTATTTCGGACTGGGCGGAGAGGAAAATACTCACGTACTGGTCCGACTTACCAGGGCTAACCCACTCGAAGGCGTTTTTACCGTTACAACCCTCGAGAAACACAACTAAGCAGATCCTAGAATGGAGCAGAAATGACCTGCGTATTCTAACAGGACTGCTTACGGGACACTGTCGTCTAAGATACCACCTCAGAAAGATAGATCTGAACCAACAAACGGACTGTCGGTTCTGCTGCGTGGAAGACGAAACTGCTGAACATATACTATGTTCATGCCCCGGCCTGGGAAGAATAAGGTTTAACATATTTGGTTACACTAACCTAGAACCTACCGATTTTAAAAAAATCTCACCCTATACAACCAGGAACTTCGTAAGAAGGGCTGGATTGTACGGTGAACTGTAGCCTCTAGGGGTGAGCCACAATAGACCTACTAAGGGTCGCGGTGGAGGGACGACCACGCCCCACTCACATAAAACCTAACCTAACCTAACCTAACTAAACACTTTCATTATAAAAATCGAATGTTCCAGAGGAAAATTTGTCGAACAATTAGTAAAACTAATTTTTTAATGCAACAAAAGCACTGTTATAAAAAAGGACAAGAATTATTAATTTTAAACCCTTATTACACAAAGATATAACAACAGCCGTAATATAGCCAAATACCAGTGTATATAATTTCCAAAGTTTATACTGCTACAAAATTAAAATTTATAATTTACATTTTAATCACTTCTTTTTGGTTACAAATTCTCGTATAGCCGAGAAATAAAAATTTAAAATAGTCCTCTCTGCAGGTATATCTAACAAAAAATAACCTTCTTTTTTATGCATTAATTGAGTAACATAAATTTTTACATAATAACTCGCTTTGTTACAAACGGAATGCAAATTCTAATAAAGCCAAACAAGTTAAAAACTAATCAAGTGCAGAAAAATAATTTTCGGTGAGTGATTCATTCACTCTTCTTTCTGCAATTATCTTTCCCATAAAAAGAAAACTTTTTAATAAAAACATTTACGTATGCATTACAATGTGGATCACACAAGAAATATAAAATTTATTTGGTAGAAATATTTTTGTATTGCCTAAAAATTTATAATATACTTAAACTAGCTGAAGTTTTGCGTTAACAATACTTATCCCATCAAAAACATAAATGTGATAAGCCAAGTTCAATATTATGATATATGCCTTGGTTGGTGACTTTAACGACAAAAGTGATATCGAAATAGGTGTCAAGTTCAACGGTCAGTCCTGAAATTTATTTTTAAGAACATAAAATATTTTTTTATAGCTTAAAATATCATTTCTTTTAATAACTTAGGAAAATAAATTGATGACGATGGAAAAATATTTTGAAGAGGTACTAGAAGGAGAACAGCAGCAACAAGTGGAAAATAAAATAACATATTATAGTGCAGAGCCGGAAGTAGAACCACCATCGTACGAAGAGGTAACGCAAGTAATAGAAGATCTGAAAAACAAGAAAGCACCAGGTGCTGATGTAATATTAGCGGACCTAATAAAGAACGGAGGAGAGAGACTTTGAAGAAAAATTCACGGACCAATACTACACATCTGAAAGCAAGAAGAGATGCCAAAGGACTGGAAACTAGGAATTATCCTTCCGATACATAAAAAAAGGGATAAGAACAACTGTAAAAACTATAGAGGAATAACATTACTTAGTGTCCCATACAAAATATTATCAGGGGTGATGCATAATCGAATGACACCCTACTCAGAGGAAATTCAACCACAGACCACATGTGTAAACAAATACAGGAGAAATGCTATGAATATAACATAGATATGCATTATCTCTTCATAGATTTCAAACAGGCATTCGATAAAGTACACAGGAAGAAAATGCTACAAAGTTTAGCCTCCTAGGAATACCCCGAAAATAAGTAAAAATGGTGGAAGTTACCATGACCGAATCGACAGCAGCTATAAGAGTACAACAACAGTTCAGCAAAGAATTTAAAGTAAAAGTCGGGGTAAGACAGGGAGATGCTCTCTCGGCAGTTCTTTTCAACCTATTGCTGGAAGCAGCTATCAAAAAAATCGATAGAACTGGAAGCATCGTAAATAAAATCACACAAATACTTGGGTATGCGGACGACATTACAATAATTGCACGTGACCTCGCCTCACTGAATCAAATCGCCATAGAGCTTGAGTCACAGGTAAACAAAGGAGGCCTGCAAGTGAACAAAGACAAGACGTAATATATGTACTGCTGCAGGAATCCTCCAATACAACTACCAAATATTAATGTAAGCGGCGGTCTGATCGAAAGCGTTAAGACTTTTAATTTGCTTGGCACGAAAATTACCAATAATGGTAACGTCCAAGATGAACCAAGAGCAAGAATCCTAAAAGGAAATAAATGCTATTATGCCTAACTTAAACTAATAAGGAACAGTATACTCAACAGAAAATCTAAGATAAAAATTTATAAAACACTTATAAGACCAGTAGTAAGTAACCTATGGATGTGAAACATGGACACTAACAAACAACGATTAAAATCAATTGAGAATATTTGAAAGAAAAATCCTTATGTTAGGATGGTTAGGACATGTATACAGGATGGGGGAAGAGAGAATTGTGAAAAAAATCCTCGAATGGAAACCTCAAAACACAAGACCAAAAGGGCGACCCAAGAAAAGGTGGATAGACGATGTGGAGGAAGACCTAAAAATTTTAAGAATAGGAAACTGGAGAAGAATAGTGGTAGATAGAACCAGATGGAGGATTATAGTTGAGCAAGCCAAAACCCACCAAGGGTTATGGGCCAAAAGAAGAAGAAGAAGAAGAATAAATTGAAGCCTAAGGTATTACATACTTGCTAGTTCAAATAAACGAATTAATATTAAGTACCTACTAAAACAGTCATGGAAGAGCCCTATGTTCGATGGCTAGTTTCTACTAGGAATTATATTGAAGACTAAGGTCTGACTGGGCTAGTTCAAATATACGAATTATATTATAGCCTTTGCAAGTTCTAAAGCTTTAAGTTCTTATTTTATTCTTCCGAAAAATTTTCATTTTCATTTTTTATCAAAAATTACAAATATTAAAATTTCTGATGAAATTGTTTTAATTACCTTAAATGTGTTGTATTTTCTTCAGAGATTAGTTAACATTAAAATAAAAAAATTTAAAACTATTTTTAATATTTTAACTCATTTAATAACATAATATTTGGACAAATTAAAACAATAAGGTCCTAACATAGTTGTTTGATATTGTTACAGGCAAGATTTGGTGCGCTAAAGAAGGTACTCCCCTCTAACTCTCCCAGCTGATCAGTAGGGCGTAGGCAAAGTTTACAAGGTAAATATTCTATTTGTTATTTTAATAAAATTGGAAAATATTTTTAATGCGCCACCGATTTTATATATACTTATAAACATTTTTATTATTAGTTTTATCAAAAAAATGTATTCTTTATAAAAGATTCTAATGTTCTAAAATGGTCAAAAATTGAGGTACATTATTGTTAATTAAAATTTTTTTTGACATTTCTAATACCAGTTAATTTTTGATGGTTAAAATTTAAATTTAAGAAAACAAAAGTTTTCCATATGTAGCCAACTTAGGTTAGGTTAGGTATGATATGAGTGAAGCGTAGGTCGCGTCCCCACTGCGACCTTTGGTAGGTCTATTGTGGCTCACTCCTAAAGGTTACAGTTCACCGCACAATTCAGCCCTTCTCACGAAGTTCATGGTTGTATGGGGTGAGTTTTTCTTAAAATCGGTAGGTTTTAGGTTGGTATAACCAGTACAACGCAGTGCCGTTAGAATTTACAGGTCTTAAGTGCTCCATTCTTAGATCTGCTTAGTTGTGTTTCTGGAGAGTTTAGGTAAGAACGCCTTCGAGTGAGTCAACTCTGGTATATCAGGCCAGTGCGTTAGTATTTTTATCTGTACCCAGAACGAAATAATTGTTTTGGCGGCACTTGTAGTGACTCCAAAGACCGGTTCTGGCACAGTGACCACATATTCGGCTCCCTGTTTTGCTAGGGTGTCGGCTTTTTTGTTTGCCTTTACCCCCTGGTGCCCAGGAACCCACAGCAGGGTCACTCTGTTGTTAGCACCAAAGTACTCCAGGTATTTATTGCAGTTCCATACAAGTTTAGAATTTATCTTGTTGCAGTTTGGTGCTTTAAGGGCAGCATCGCTGTCTGATATTAAACTTATGTTTTTGTTTGCTAGAGGTCTTTAAGTCAGCTCTCTTGCAATGTAGCCAACTTACGTAGACACACTCTATACGTACATACAGTCACGCCTATTTTCTGTAGGGGTAGGCACTTGTTACGGTTCTTACACACGTCTTTTGCTGTTTTTACTTTCATTACTACTTTTATACATGCTCGTCGGTTGCTAGTTTTATGGCTGGTGAAAATAAAAAACCATAGTTTAGGTTAGGTTAAAACAGCGGTTTGGAGAGAACCCACTTAGGCCTTTTGGCCTGTTGTGATACCGTGATGGACGGCGGTGCCTTCCCCCTCTACCGTGAAAATCAATTGGATATTTTAATAAAAAATGTAAGGGCTTTAATGCTAACTGAGCTAAAATCAGATAAGTCATCAAAGTTCGGTTGCCCTAGAAAACCGTTTTCTGTATATGGCAGGTCAGTGGCAGAGAAGATGTACCATTGTTTTCTCCTCTTCCTCATCGTGATAGCTTCCACAGTCGTGTCGTAGCTCTATGATTTCCATGCACCGTGCATGGGATTCATCTGCCCAGTGTTCTCTCTAGATGAAGTTAAAACATTATTAGTTCGACGTAGATCTAGTTTAGGCCAAACCTGTTTCGATGATGTGCATGTGGATTTATTTTGCTACCTTAAGTTGGCTTTTTGAACTAATTTGCTGTGCAAGAGAAGCCGGCAATTTGCAATCGGTACTCCTTGCTGAGATGAGACAGATACAGCTGGGAGGGTGGTGCCCTCTCTTGCTAGCTCGTCCGCCTTATCTTCTTCGTAGTCCATTACATCATACATGATGTGTGGTGGTTGTTGTGAATTTCTGTCAGTATCCAGTCTGTCCAGGACGTGACTAATAATTTGTTGCCACCGTTGCCTGCTGTAAGCCTCTATTGTTGCTGTCTCTAAATTTAGGCCAGTTAAATTGTAAATGGTGCCTGTCCATCTCGTTGGTGATCGGCCTCGTCGTCTTTTACCAAATGGCATTCCCTGTACAATGAGGCGCTCCACATTATCGTGTCGAATTTTGTGGCCAAAGAACCTTAGACTTGTTTTATTATGGATGCATTTGTTCTGTTTTAGCCAGTTAAATACGTCTACGAATTTCAGGTTCACAATCCCCATTTTATGCTATTATTAACCCTAGATACACGATCTTTACGACGACTTCGCAATTTGCCACCTTCTGTGGTTGTGGCGCCACCTTCTTGTTCTCGGTTTACAATTATGATCTTTGTTTTTTTGTAGTTTATTTGCAACCCATATTTCAAGCTTACGGATTCGAGTCTTTCGATGAACATCGTCAGTTATTTTTCATTACTGGCAACTACAAAGGTGTCATCTGCATATCTTAAATTTAAAAATTTTTTACCGTCCACAACAAAACCGCCGTCCCAGTTTTCCAGCACTATTCTCATTAAGTGTTCCGAATATAGGTTAAATAACAACTGAAATAAAACACAGCCCTGTCTAACTCCTTTTTTAACCAAGGCTTCCTCAGAGAAAAAGTACTGTTTGCATATAATTTCTGAATGAACATTATAAGATGAGATGGCACACCCATGTCCAAAAGAATATCCCACATCCTTGTCCATATCACAACATCGAATGCTTTTGTTAAGTCTACAAAGCAGAAGTAAAGGAGGTTATAGTGTTCTCTAGATTTTTCGATCAACATATGTACGTTAAGAATCTGCTTTGTTGTACCTCTACCCTTCACAAAACCTGTCTGCTCTGGGATAATTTAAAATGTTTTAAAACGTTGTAATCTTAAATGAATAATATAAAGCATAATTTTACTAGCATAAGAGATTAGAGCGATGAGTTGATAATTATCGTACTAATGTTTGGCTGTGCATAGAGAAGTGTTGGTTCCTTTACTTATATATGGTAGTGAATGTTGGGTTTGGCAGAAGAAGCATAAAATAAGGATTAATGCTACGGAGATGAGTAGTCTGAGAAGTATAGCTGGAGTAACTCGGTTGGAAAAAGTCAAGAATAGTGAGATAAAAAAACGCTGTGGTGTAAAAGAAGATGTGGTTACAAAGATAGAAAAAGGAATGCTTAGATGGTTTGGACACGTAGAACGGATGGATAAAGGAAGATTGACGAAATAAATTTAAAAGGCGAGTGTGAATGGACAAGTCGGTAGGGGTCGACCTCGGCGAACATATCACGATCAGATCAACATTGTTTTGAAGAACGGCCAGGTCAAGAGTACCAACAACCGACGAGCATGTATGATGAAAGTAGAGAAAGCAAAAGATGTGTCTAAAAACCGTAGCGAGAGAAAGGTTGTTAAAATATACATCTTTGTCTTTGCGACATCCTCTCCGTCTAAGTCCACAAAGCTTATTATATCTTGTTTATTCCTCAATGCTATTTGGGCCATCCTTTTTTATTTTTCTTCTAGCAAGACATAGGACCAGAGTTTCATGAAATATCCATGGCTGTTTTTTACGACTAATGAATCTTGGTGTCGGTTTACGTACAGTATCTGTTAATTAGTTAATTTTATTCTTAGTTTTTCCATCCGGTGAGCGCCACGTATAGAGTCTGCGTTCATTTGTGCTGTTCATAGTTTGTGTTGCATATGCTGAGGTTGTTTTCAATGCAAAATTGTACCAGCCTTTTACCTCGTTCATTGCACATACCCAATTCGTGACCTACTTTCCCCTCTAGTTTAGAGCCGTCCTTATAAAATACTCCTTCCCGAGATTTAACCAGATTCTCGGCCCAATCTTTTTTGGATGGGATTTCCAGGGATAAGTCGCCTTCGAATATAGGGGTAGGTTTAGTGTACTCAGTGTTTTTTGTCCACAGGTGGTATTCTCTACGGATTCTAGAGTGATCATAGTGCGTTTCGGTTCATGGGGACACAGCATTGTGTCTGAAAGCCGCACTAGCTGCGCATTCTTTTGCAAACAGATCCACTGGTAGTAGATGTAGAATCGTTTTAAGGGCCTTTTTGGGAGTGGTCCGTAGGCAGCCTGTGATCAGCAGACATGACAATCTCTGGACTATTCCTACCATTGTAGGTTGACTATCTTCTCTAGGGATGGCCACCATACTAACGATCCATATATTAGAATCGGTCTTATGACCGTAATATAGAGCCAATAAACAACATGGGGTTGTAACTCCCATTGTTTGCCGATGGCCCTTCTGAAGGTATAGGTCGCCACAGTGGCTTTCCTTACCCTTTCCTCCATATTCTTCCTTCATAACAGCTTTCGGTCTAGGATCAAGGACAGGTACCTAGCTCGTTTCGAGAGGTTAATAGTTTGTCCTCCAATTTCTGGTAGGGGAAAGACGGGAATTTTGCTTCTTCTCGTAAAAAGTACTAGTTTTGTTTTTTCCTGGGTTGACGCCCAGACCTCACTCTATGCTCCAATGAACTAGTTCATTAAGTGCATTGTGCATAATTTGAGACAGAATATCTGTGAATTTCCCTAAGACTAGTAAAACTAGATTATCAGCGTAGGCCACGAGCTTGCAGCCGAAGTTTTTTAATCTCAGTAGGAACTTATTGCCAGTAACTGAGAGAAGTGCAATTTGTACTTATCCTAGTCCGTATTGCGCCTGTTTCGTGAAGGTATAATCTTCGGCTTAGATACCGTTAAATACCAGGTATCGGTTTTCCGACAAGGAGTGATCTTGTAAGACTCTTCAAAATTTTAGTCAGAGGCTTGTTCGTTGACCATGGTAAGTTCCAGAAATTTTTGTCCAACCGACGTGTTAAACGTGGGTTCATAGCCTCTATTATATATATGAAGCTTGTGAGCTAGTTTAAATACTAAAAGTAACTTACCTCTGTTGTCAGTGCTGCCCCACATTGTATAGTGTGCATTGGCATCAGCGCCGACTATGACGGGTACTCGTATGTTCTCTGCCTCTTGAATAACTGCCCGTAGGCGATCTGGAGGTGGTTTGTCAGCCTTATACGGCATGTATGACGATATCAGCCAGATGGTCCGTGCGTTAAGTTGCACCGCTATACAAACGTTGTCTCTGTCACAGAAATAATGTAATATATCTTACTTATAAGAATGCAAACCATAAGTGTTTCCTTACCTTGTAAGTAGATGGTCTAGTAGCCATCCATTTTGAGTCCGCAAACCCGTCGCTCTACGACCCACGGTTCTTGGACAAAAATGATCTCCGAAGTTTTTACAGGCGAAGAAGCAGCGCAGCTGACGCTGCTTTACTGTGGTGGAGATTTATTTGAAGTTCTCTCATGCCCGGTGCTGAGCCCGAGTTCCTTCTCCTCTGATTGAAAAGCTTTCTTCTTGGCTTGGCTTTACCTATCGTGCCTGGTTTAACCGATACACTAGGGTTTACCATGGCTGAGTTGGAAGTGGATGCCGTGGTAGTAGCAGATGTTGAAGTTGCAGCCAAAGCTGCAGGTTGCCTCCATTGAGGGGTAAGCTTAGGTTCGTTAGGTTCGTTTATATTTTTCCCACGAGTATCTGGGGAAGAAAGGTCCACTGCAGCAGAGCCCCGATTGCCACAGTAAGGGGATCGATCATACGATGGGATGGGATTGGCTTGAGGATTTTCTGTAAGGGTTGTCTTCCTTAGCCTGTTGGTGGCCCGTTAAAGCGTCGGCTAGCTCGCTTTGTGCCCTACACCGTTGGTGTTAACCAGGGTTCACGACGTGGACGTAGTGTCAGGACCTGAGGCAATTACTACTTTATTGAAGTTGTGGGCGTTGACCCGTGTTTTTCCCCTCCGTTGGCTCAGGCAGCATAAGGAAGCATAGATACATTAGAGCCCCATTAGGACCCCATACTAATACAAACGACAGACCTCCAAACTAAATTAATAATAAATCCTAATAAATCCTAATAAATAAATCCTAGAATTTGTTCTATTCATAAATCGACATCACAATTTAAATTCAAAGAGCACTCGGAATTATCAATAATAATAATTTGTGGATCGGTCTGAAGCACTGTTCTGTGTATAAAATAGAAATGTTGTAAATATCAATAAGGGAGGATATATATGTGACGTCACGAAATAGCATACAGGATAGTAATATATATCCCAAATGTGAAATTTTTGCCAACCATTGTTATAATAAATACGAAAAAATTTATAAAACCAAAATTGTTAACCATATTAAGATTCATAATCTTAAAAATACAGGGTATTTATTATGGTGGCCACTGCAAGATTATTTTGTATAACAAGTTTTAAACTCAATCAAACACTAAAAATTTCTTGTACTTTTTTGCAGTATAATTTACACATTGTTTTTCACCCATTTTTTGCAATTATTTAACGGAATAAACGTTAATAATTCGAAAGGAAAGAATCATTATTTAATAGATATAAACTATCAACTTGTTTGACAAATGACAGCCTTTTAAACTCGAAGTTGGAACTGCGACTTACTAACACTATTCTTACGTACTTTTCGGCCAAAATTTCGTCTGCTACTTCTTTCGTAAGTATCAGTGTTTCGTCAATGTGTTATTTCGGAAAGGTCAGGTGTCGCTTACTCTGCACTCTGCATTTCATTTGTTTGTCCTTGTTTGGAGTGCCCTGACTATTTCGTCTTTTGTGGTGTCACTTGACAATCCACTTTTTTTTTTTTATGAAAATAGTCGCAAAAAGGGTAGACCTATCGTGTGGGCCGCGGACGGCCCGCACTGCGACTATTAGAAGAGGAAGGGATTATAGAAAGGAAATGATTGTGGACACGCTTTTTAAAAAGTTGCAGGTCATAGTTCTCTGGAAAAACTGATTTTGAAAGCTTATTCCATTCCGTAGCAGCCCTGTAAAAGAAGGATTCTTGATAAAGATTGGTCCTTGTAGTGTCAATCTTAAGAGTAAATGGGTGAGACTGATCAGCGTGCCGAGTTCTTCGGCCGAATGTGGCCAATGGTGGTACAAGAGTTTTTATTTCTCTGGAGCATCTGCCATGGAAATATCTGTAGAGCAATGACTGGTCTGCAACTCTTCTTCTGTGTTTTAGAGGGTGAAGGGTATCTGTGAGAGTTAAGCTATTTATTAAACGAATGGCTCCTTTCTGAATGAAATCTAGAAGACGAAGAGAATGCCTTGGTGCTGAACCCCAAATGTGCGAGCAATACTTCAGTAGAGGTCGGATTTGAGCCTTGTACGTCGTCAGCAGTTGATCAGGAGTAAAAAACTTTCTAGCTTTCCACAGAAAACCTAGCCTCTGGCTTGCCGACTTTGCGATTTTAGCAACATGGTCATGCCAAGACATATTATTGGACACCGTGACTTCCAAAATCGAGATGGAGGGACTTGTTTCAAGGGTATTTCCGGACATTGTGATGGGATGATTTGAGGAATTCACTTTCTTGGAAAACGTGGCACTTAGTGTTTTTTGGGTGTTGAACTGAACAAGATTGTTGGTTACCCACTCGACGATTGCTTCAAGATCTCTATTGATGGAATCAACCTGTTCCTGTCTGAGTCTATTTTTATCATTCACCGAAAGTGATCGATAGGATGTGAAAGTTGAGACAAGTGTGCTATCGTCTGCGAAACTGTAAATGGGGTTCGTGGTGGTTTTCAAGAGGTCGTTGATGTGTAAAAGAAATAAGGTAAGGGACAGGATGGAACCCTGGGGGACCCCGGCATTAGTTTTAAAACGCATCAGAAGAAAGTCAACTGCCACATGTAAGTAGCGATCTGGTATGAAGCTCACGAGCCATTGGCGCAGTTTGGTTGGGCTACCGTATGCAGATAATTTACTTAACAATGCCTGGTGCCAAACGCGGTCAAAGGCTTTAGATATATGCTTATGTATAATATATAATATATATATTATATATAATATATAATATATATATATATATATATAATATATATATATATATAATATATATATATATAATATATAATATATATATAATATATAATATCCTTATGAATAATACCTCCCACTCTTGTACTTTCAGCTTTTTTCATCGCCTCTCTAATTTTCCCAAGTGCATTTTGGTTTTTGCACCGTTAAAAATGATCTCTAGCATCTTTAATTTCTACCAAGAGTTCCGCCATATAATGGATACACACGTGTTTCTCTTTTACAGTTTCTGCCTTTAGCTTTAAGTACGCTCCATAACTCTTTAAGGGTGCCATCGTGGTTAATCTTTATGATATTCTTTGATGTTATCTTATCTTTGCCTTTTATTTTCGTTTTTAGTTCGCTTCCTTCTATTTTATCTGAAACTAAGAGGACTAGTTCAGAATATTTGCCTTTATATAGTTTCTGTATACTATACTTAATGCCTGGGCTCGTTGGTTTTACTAAGACCACTTTCACTACGATGTTTTCCTTGTCCAGTGGGTTCCCGATTATAATATCTGTGTTTGTAAACACCTCCTCGTCCCATTTCAGATCATTGACTTTGTCAAATTGTGTATTCCTTCCAGTGAGCTGAGAGGTGAGTTGCAAATGTATGTACAAGTTGTCCCCGTGGGCATGCCACTTATTTGTCCCTGTTTACCCGCCAAAGTGTTTTGCTCTGCCAGATTCTTTTGGTTAACTTGAGTTCCAGTGCTAACTATCTTTTTGCATTTGTGCTCTGGATTTTTCAACGACAGAATTTTATTTCTTTCTGGGCTCGTCTGCGTTTCTGCCACTAAATACATCTTTTTTATAAATTATTGTTTCCTTTGCTTTAGCCAATCCGCGATGTGGTGTCTGTTTATCGTTACCACCTGTTTTGTCAGATTTTTTGTTAGTTCTTTATTTTCCGTTTTATGTTTTGTTCTATATGCCTTTTAAGATCATTGCTGATTTTCGTCTATATCCTTCTTTAATGCATACACTTTGAGATTTACTTTTTTTTTTGTATGCTGACTTCTTTTTTTGCTCTGTATAAAGTATCTACAATTTTTTTTTACCGCTCTTAAATGAGTAATGGGAATTGCACCTGTTTATTCTCCTGAGTCTCCCTAGCCTCTTCTGTTTCCTTCGTGCTTTTCGATTTCCCTTCTTTTCATCCCATGTAAGTTCTATGGTTGTGATCGAGAAACTTCTTTCCCTCTTTTTATTTTTGGCCTTCGTATTTGTTTTACTTATAACGCTCGGATTTTTGCTCCCCCAGAATCCGTGGAGCAGCCTACCGTAGTAGGGAGGGATTCTTCACTTTCTGTGGTACTTTCCTGAGGTAAAACATTTTTTAAATCCGCCATTTTCTGTAGGTCCGGGGTTATTATTTTAATTTAAACCTACCAGCGTTGACTCACTCGAAGGCGTTATTACCTAAACCTTTAAGAAACACAACTAAGCAGATCCTAAAATGAAGCAGGAATGACCTGCTTCTTCTAATGGAACTGCTTACAGGACACTGTCGTATAAGATATCACCTCGGAAGGATAGATCTGAATCGACAAACATACTGTCGGTTTTGCTGCGTGAAAGACGAAACTGCTGAACATATAGGTGTTAAAGTTGATCTTCTAAATTATTAAAATGAACTAATACCATTTACTGTACACTGTGTCCGTAAAGTATAAAAGAAATTAATTTTTAGCTAATCAGGTCATTTTAAGAAATAATCCTGAAACACGTCGATTTTTGATTTTAATTTACCGTATTTTAAAATAATCTAATATACAGGGTGAATTACGTTCTAGTAATGACGTCACCATCATTTTTTTTAAATGGAACACCCCCATTTTGTCTCAATTTTTGGATTACTCTAGCTGAGCTGATTCCAAAAATGTATCACATGTTGATTCCAATTGGTACCTACAGCGTGGACAAAAATACAGTAGTTGTGTGTGTGCTAATAAAGTAACGCGTAACATTCTTTATTAGGTAAATTAACAATATTATCAAAAAACTTACTGTCCAGCGGCAATTGGTTTAAATGTAACACCCCGTAGTTTGCTACATGTTTAGAGTAATAAAAATGAGCTGTTTCCAAACATGTTTGGTACTTGTGGTCTAGCAGACAGAATATGAAAGAAATTATTTCTTATTTACATTTATAAAAAACATAGTCGTCTAGTTTTTTGTGAAATGTCATTATTTGTTTAGTAATTTATTGATGTTTAGTGACAGTTTAGTACTACAATATTTTTGGTATTCGTGAATATTCGAATGATTGCTTAGATTTAATTGGAAGTAGAAATGGAGTTAAGTGTAAAACAAAGAATTGAAATACTTATGATTATTGGGTATGGAGACAGATCGCGAACTCAGATGGAAGTGTGCAATTTGTTTAATGATAAATATCCAGAAAGACCTATAACGCGTTCAACAGTCAGTAAGATGGAAACGAAATTTCGAGAAACTGGTACGGTTGCAAATGTACGCAAATCAGGTCGTCTCCCTGCAAATGCTGATGTTTTACTGAGTTTTGAAGAAGATGCGCACACTTTTGTTCATAAAGTTAGTCGCGAAATCGGTGTTGGCAAAACAACACCGAGACCCTCTCTTGATACAAAACATTATATTTTCCGATGAGTCCACTTTCACGTTAAATGGTGAGGTTAACCGTCAGAATTGTAGATACTGGGTAAAAGAAAACCCCCACTGGATGCGTGAGCATCATACACAATACCCTCAAAAGGTAAATGTATGGGCTGGAATTGTACGAAATCGAATCATCGGACCCTACTTTATCAAAGGTAATTTAAACGGGGCAAAGTTTCTTGAGTTTTTAAGGGGGTATCTCGTACCTACTTTACGTAATTTGTTTCCCAGCAGACGTAATCCTGGAGGTTTTGATGAAAGTTTATGGTTTCAACAGGATGGTGCACCTCCACATTATGCTGTAGATGTTAGAAGGTACGTAGATGAAATTTTTCCGAACAGGTGGATTGGTAGACGTGGACCCACTGAATGGCCAGCGAGGTCACCAGATTTAAATCCTTTGGATTATTTTCTGTGGGGCTATCTGAAGAATGTATTTATAAAACGAAACCAGCAAATATTGAAGATGTACAAGTGAAAATTCGAACAGAAATAAACAATATTACGCAAGAAACCATACACAAGGTTCAACAAGAATTTGTACACCGTTTGGGTTACTGTCAAATATGGCAAGAGCTGCAGTTCGAACATTTATAAAGTCATGTATTCCAGCATATTCTGTCCGCTAGACAATAAGTATTTTTGATACTTTACCTAATAAAGAATGTTACTCGTTACTTTATGAGCACACACAAAACTATTGTATTTTTGTCCACCCTGTACCAATTGGATTCAACATGGGATACATTTTTGGAATCAGCTCAGCTAGAGTAATCCAAAAATTGAGACAAAATGGGGGTGTTCCGTTTAAAAAAATGACGGTGACGACATTACTCGAACGTAATTCACCCTGTATATTAGATTATTATTTTAAAATACTGTAAATTAATATCAAAAATCGACGTGTTTCAGGATTATTTCTTAAAATGACCTGTTTAGCTAAAAATGAATTTGTTCCATAATTTACGGACACAGTGTATGTGACCCTATATACGGTATCTATGGTTAATACTGAGTTGTTGAATTTTATGATAACTTAATGGATATAAGTCACGTAATATATCTTGCTATTAATAGATTTGTTTTTTCACAACTATTCACGTAAAACTATATAAGTAATATCTGCTAATATCTACAACATGTTATGGGCCCAGACTCCCTTCCAGTTGTGTTGTGAATAATAGTTGAAATTTGTTGTGTCGCTGAAGAGTCATATCAAAATGGATTTAGCGAAGCACATCAAACCATTGACCGGTGAGTCAGACTGGCCAATGTGGAAGAGAAAAATCAGGGATTAGTATTATTTCGATGAACAAAAAGAAATTCAATAAGAGACTGATATCTGTAACTACTGCAAAGATAAGAGACATTAGGTGAAACATTGCAAGAAGTGGATAGCAGATGAAAGACCAACTAAGAAGGAGCAATCCAAAGCAGCTGTGGCCACTACTGAGGCACTCATGTCAATAAGCAATGAAGTCAGTTCAGTAATCGAGACGGATTCAACAGAATGGTGGATAGACAATGGAGCAACAAAGCATGTGACAAATTGTTCAAATGTGTTCGTTCAGATCAACAAATTTGAACAGCCCTGTACCATAAAAGCCGCTGGAAAAGAGAGTCTCAGTGCGATTGGAAAAGGTACCATAATTGTGATAGCCACAATAGGAGAAACATGTCAGGAGATGACATTGAATGATGTATGGTACGTTTCAGATATTTCGAAAAATTTGTTTTCTGTTTTGGCTGCCCATGATAGAAATACAATTAGCTAGTTCAGATCATCACCTACAAGGTGCTGGTTCGAGATTGGTGGTTAAAAAGTTATACATGGAAATCGCGAAGTAGGTGGAACCTTGTATAAAGTAGCCATCAAATCAGTCGTACCAGAAATCAGAGCTGAAATGAATATAATAGAAGCGAATCGTTCATTATTACAGTTGTATCATGAAAGATGGGGCCATTAGGACAAGCGTCATGTCAAAAAAAAGCTAGAGGGTGAGCTAGAAATCAGTGTTAAGCTAGACGATGATCTTTGCGAACCCTGTATCTACGGAAAAGCACAACGACAACCATTTGGTACAAGAATGACAGCAACAAGACCGGGTGAACTAATTTCATCAGATGTGTTTGGACCATTCGTTATGTCACTCCAGAAAAAGTGATATTTGGTTACATTCAAAGACAATTACACCAAATTTCATTATGGTTATCTCATCAAGGAGAAGTGAGAAGTGCTTTGGAACATATGATTGCACATGCAAAGACGTCAGGTCATACTATAAAAGAATTCTTGAGTGACAATAGTGGTGAATTTGACAACGAAGAAGTTAAAAATATCCTTTTGCAAAATGGAATCTCATAAAGGCTAACGGCTCCATACACGCCAGAGCAGAACGGTTGCAGCGAGAGGAAAAATCGCACAATTGTCGAGATGGCTAGGACTTTGAAGTATTCGAATCCAGAGATAGAATTTCCAGAAGGAATATGGGCTGAATTGGTAAACACTGCTATCTATATTCTGAATCGAACTGGGAAATCATCTTCGAAAACGTCAGTCCATACGAGTTGTGGTTAAGCAAGAAACCAAGGATCAAACATCTTCGCATCATCGGTTCTGTTTGTTATACCCATGTTGCAATCTAAAAACGAAGAAAAATGGACAAAAAGGCAATAAAGGGGTATCTTATAGGATATGATGGAGATGAACGATACAGAATATGGGTGAAAGAAAGTCACAAAGTAATTCTGTCCAGAGATGTAACATTTCAAGAGAAAACAGGAGAATGTAATGATAAAGTCAAGTTGCCACTACGAGATTGTGAAGTCGAAGAAAAATATGAAGAACAACAGAAATATTCAATCGAAAAGGAAAGTTCTCTAGAAAAATAAAATAATGAATATTTCCAAGAAGCATCTACACGAATGCTTAGAGACAGATCTTCGCTTAAGAAACCCACTCGTTTTGAAGACTATATCATGTCTGTAGAAGATTTGGCAGGTATAGAAATTCCTGAGACTATCGAAGAAGCACTCCAAAGTAGAAAAAGTGACAGGTGGAAAGAAGCTATGAAGAGAGAAATGGAATCATTGAAGGAAAATAACACTTGGGAGATGACAACTTTACCAGAAGGAGTTAAGGCATTACCCAGTAGATGGGTTTTTCGAATCAAAACAAATTCAGACGGAACTGTTGATAAATTCAAGGCTAGGTTGGTCGTGAAAGGATTCAATCAACGTCATGGTATTGATTATAGTCAAACATTCAGTCCTGTAGCAAAATTGAGTACCATTCGTTCCATTTTAAGTATTGTAGCAAGCGAAAGAATGCATCTTGCACAGTTTGATGTATCCACAGCATTTTTGTATGGGGAAATAGAAGAAACTTTTTTCATAAATCAACCAGATGGATTTAAAGATGGTACAGATAGGTATAGATATGCTGAAAAGAAGTTTGTATGGTTTGAAGCAGGCTCCAAGATGTTGGTATAAGCGATTTGGCAACTTTCTGTTAAATCGAGGTTTCACAGTCAGTGAAGCTGATCCTTTTTTGTATACTCAGAAGACTCATCATAGTTCTCTACGTCGATGATGGATTGACAGTAGCCAATGAGAAGCAGGATTTGAAAGATTTTATTAGAGAACTCGAATCGGACATCTGCTGTGTATTATTTAGGATTGGAAATTGACCAGAGAGAAGATGGAAGTATCAAAATAAGTCAAAATACACATGCAAGAAAAATTCTCGATAGATTTAATTTTTCTAAGTGTAAACATATTTCTACACCTATGTTAAAAGGTAAAGAAATTTCACAAACAGGGAAAGAAAATGAAAAAGCACAGAACTTTCTTTACAGGCAAGCAGTTGGTGCTCTGATGTACCTGATGCTTGGAACTAGACCAGATCTAGCCCACAGTGTAGCGTTTTTATCAAGATCGCTTGAAAACCCAACTGCAGAGAATATTGCGAAGGTAAAACGAGTTTTTCGATATATAGCTGGCAGTATACCGTCCCAATTTTAAAAGAGGCACTATAGAATGCTATAGTGATGCAGATTTTGGTGGATGTACAAAAACAGGCCGATCAACATCAGGAGTCGTAATAATTCATGCAGGTGGTGCAATTTCATGGTTTAGTCAAAGGCAAGCGATGGTAGCGACATCTACAACGGAGGCTGATATTTTAGCAGCAAATGAAGCAACCAAAGAAATTATTCGGTTGAACAGACTCTTTGAAGAAATCATCGAATTGAAAAAAGTCCCAGTCTTACAAGTGGATAATTCTGCAGCAGTAAGATTAGCTCAAAATCCTGAATTTCACCGCAGAACGAAACACATTTCAATCAAACATTTCTTTATACGAGAGAACATTTCAGAAGGAAAACTGGATATTCAACAAATTCCAACTAAAGAACAGATCGCAGATATGATGACGAAGAGCTAACCACGTCCACGTCTTCACGTATTATGCAATCAAATAGGATTGATTTCATCGATTAGCTTCATTCAATAAGGGAAAGTGTTAAAGTTGATCTTCTAAATTATTGAAATGAACTAATACCATTTACTTTATGTGACCCTATATACGGTATCTATGGTTAATACTGAGTTGTTGAATTTTATGACAACTTAAATGATATAAGTCACGTAATATATCTTGCTGTTAATAGATCTGTTTTTCACAACTATTCACGTAAAACTATATAAGTAATATCTGCTAATACCTACAACAATAGGTACTATGTTTATGCCCCTGTCTATAAAATTAAAGTTCATCATATTTGGTTATACCAACCTAAAACCTACCGATTTCACGAAAATCTTACCCCATACAACCATTAACTTTATGAGAGGGGCTGAATTGTGCGGTGAACTGTAACCTCTTGGGGTGAGCCACAATGGACCTACTAAAGGTCGCAGTGGAGAAATGACCTACGCGCCCCTAACATGATACCTAACCTAACCCAACCTACCCGCCAGCACACGCAGGCATACCGGTAAGAGCTTTACCCTATTCGCCCCCTGTGGATGCGCGGTAGGGGTAACAGGTGTTTCGCCCAGGTGGACAGCTATGTCTAGGCAACTGAGTTGCTGATCCCCAATAATTGTGGCATAAAAACTAAAGAAAAACTACTGGAGCTTTTTAACAGATGTCTTATAAATGGAGTAATACCGAAAGGATGGGGGAACGCAATTGTTATAGTAATAAATAAGTAAGGAAACCCTGTCGACCTCGAAAACTCTCTTAGCCTTCTCTTGCAAATATATAAATTATTCGCAAGAACTCTAACAAACAGACTTTTAGCACAATCGAACATCTGCATACGGTTAATCTCCTAAAAAAAAACACACGAATACAATTTACCCCCCTGGATGGCATTTATAGACTTCAGCAAAGCGTTTAATACTATAAAATACTAAAGCATCATCAGATCATTGAGAAAAACGCGAACAGATCAAAGATATATAAATATGATACAGCACATCCAAGACACAGCTACCATACAAGTCAAATTACACGATACAACTGCTAAAGTAAATATCAACAGAGGAGTACGGCAAAAAGATATTATCTTGTCAAAGCTCTTTACCTTAGTGCTTGAAGATGTATTCAGCAACCTCAGCAGGTGCGACAAAGGAATAATCATAAAGAAGAGAAACTGAATAATTTAAAATTTGCAGATAACATTTTATTATTTGCTTAAAACAAGAAGGTAATGTAAATGTAAAAGTAATGATAAAAGACCTAAAGCTAGAAGCAGAAAAAGTAGGCCTAAAAATGAATATATCCAAAACAAAATACACGACCAACGAAAGTACGGACCATAACATACTAACTATCCAGAGACAATCAATAGAAAAAGTAGATTCATACATATAACTCGAAAAATCGGTAAGCCTAACAAAACAAAACATATAAATAGAGAGACAAATGAGATTAGGATTCATTCATAAAATGCAAGAACATCAAAGAGCTATTAAAAAAAAATTATTGAAAATAAGCCTAAAAGATAGAAAAAAAAACAAATGGATCAGGGAGAGGACCCATGTACAAGATATCACCCAAAGATTAATCACCCTTAAATGGATTTAAGCAGGCCACGTGGCCCGACATGTCGAATATTGGAGTGGTAAAATAACAAGATAGTGACTATGGGGAGAGAAAAAAAGCGCGGGAAGACCCAAACAGAGATGGTATAATGACCTGAAAAATACGGCAGGCCTGAAATGGTACCAGATAGCCCAGAATAGAGAAACATGAAATCATATGAGAGAGGCCTATACTCAAAGAGTAGAAAATGGATAAGAGAGAAAGAAAGAGAGAGAGAAAAAGAGAGAGAGAGAGAGAGAGATTAATTGCTGAGCAGTGTATACCATTCGTGTTTATTATTTTTAGATACAACTATATTAATTTACGCTGTCACGTACAAATATAATTTAGTAGCAAGGTCCAGATTTATATTTTCAATTTTCATTAAAAGTTTGATTTCCACTTCGACAGCTCCAATTCAGCTCCAATTAAAAGGTTATTATTGTATCAATATAAATAATAAAACAGTTAATAAACTTAAATTAATATTATTTAATAAATAAATATGGTATATTTGAAAATTCTTGATAGTAGGTACCTATAATGACTTAAAACTTTTTGTACGCAGGATTTAAAGAGAAGTTGAACCTCAATTCGATTTATTAGTAAAACACAGAACGGTAAAATTAAGATTACTGGAGGGTCGTTAAAATAATTTCAGATTTTTTTAACCTTCCGTTTAAAAAAAGGCAGATCTAGGCATCTCTAAAGGTAGTGTTTTTTTAATTTTTGATGAGTAAATTTCGGAAAAATGATTTCTGCCTTTGAATCACAACCCAAAGCATTTTATTTTCAGAAAATATTTAAATAAAACTTAATTAGTGTTTTTATTTTATTTTATTAACAAAATAAAATTATTGGATTTATAAAAAGAAATAACATAATTATGATCGGAGTCAAAGGCAAACACAATCGACTCTACATATCAAAAAAATGAAAAATTTAAAGTTCTCTGTTTACCATAAATTTAAATTATACGAAATGTTATGCGGTTTCATTTTTTAATGGTAATGTTAATTGACTAACAAAAAAAACTTTTTAAATGTAAAAATTGCGAATTTTTTTAGCTTGTGCAGCTGTTTTAAAATCTATTATTTACAATTATGGTTATAAGAAGAGTTCATTGTTTTCTTAAAATTTATAATACAACAAATGTGTGGGTATAAACCAATTAAAATACTCGATATATACTTTTTAATTACAATAAACGTAAGAGATTTTTTATTCACATTAACACCAAATTTTACATTTTTCACACAAGTTAAATCAGTCGAGTCAGACGGAGTGTTGCTAAACGACAACCCTTTTCCTAAATACCTGGATATTAGGTTAGGTTAGGTTAGGTATCATGTGAGTGGAGCGTGGTCACCTCTCCACCGCGACCCTTAGTAGGTCTATTGTGGCTCACCCCAAGAGGTTACATTTCACCGCACAATTCAGCTCTTCTCACAAATATGTCACAAATATGTTGAACCTTATTATTTCCAGGCAGGGCATGAACATAGTACCTATATGTTCAGCAGTTTCGTCTTCCACGCAGCAAAACCGACAGTCTGTTTGTTGGTTCAGACCTATCTTTCTGAGGTGGTATCTTAGACGACAGTGTCCTGTAAGCAATCGTTAGAATACGCAGGTCATTTCTGCTCCATTCTAGGATCTGCTTAGTTGTGTTTCTGGGGGGTTTAGGTAGAAACGCCTTCGAGTGAGTTAACCCTGGTATATCGGACCAGTACTTAAGTATTTTCCTCTCTGCCCAGTCCGAAATAATTGTTTTGGCGGCACTTGTGGTGACTCCAAAAACCGATTCTGGTCCAGTGAACGCAGATTCAGCCCCCTGGATATTACATTAGACCGAACGCTATCCTACAAGCGACACCTGGAAAATTCCGCTGGAAAACTTAAAACTAGGAACAACATAGTTTAAAAACTTGCAGGTACAACATGAGGTGGATCAGCAAGCGTCCTTCACTCTACGTCACTGGGTCTTGTATACCCTGTAGCTGAATATGGAGCACCTATCTGGTTAAATAGCGCACATACCCATAGAATAGATCGTTAGCTTAACACAACGACGCGCATTATTTCAGGCGCTATTAGATGAACTTTGCTGGCGTGGCTTCCCTTGCTGTGCAACATAGCACCTCCCGACCTCTGTCGCTCGCAGGCATTACTTCGTAAATATGGAAAAATTATGAGAAATCCAACCCTACCCATCCATGAAGATTACAATGACCAGAGTTAAGATCTTAAAGACTTCTATACCACAGAAGGACTAAAAACTTCATTCTTCAAGAATCCTAGACAAATAGTTGGCATACCTATACGCCAAGCGATGTACGAAGTCCTTCTTCAGGGGAATATCAGCATCACCGGAATGCGACTGTGGTGCTTCATCCTAATTTTTGAGATACATCGCGACTGAATGTCCCCTTCGCTGCTACTCTGGAATTACGTCTGATATAAACCTAGCAACACTAGATGTCATTAAATGGCTCCGTCAACTTGACATTCGACCCTTATGCCATAGTTCATTTAGCAACTCACTTACCTACTAGTTTGTATATTAATATTTATTTTGTGTGTTACTTTTGTTATATCTTTAATTGTTATTGATAAAGTATTTTGTTGTTTTCCGATAGTAACTGTAAATTACCATGCGCTAGCACTGTACTTATCTTCCATACGATAAATAAAAAAATAAATAATTGTATGTTATATGTATAAGTATGTTATGTGTTAATTACTTTGCATGCATAAAAGTAAATTTGTTTGCCATTAAAACAATTTTATTTTACCATCCATAAGACTATAATTATGTAATAAATATAAATGTTCATAGCAATAGCGATAAGATAATAAACTTTTTTTTTGTATCTATTTACTTGTTCGTCACTTATTGCAACCAAGCTTTAAAATCCAGGTCACGTACCGATTCATTTCATTCGTTTTGGGATTTCAAATGAGACCCACTGGAGGTTCCCGTAAGGTAACGGATTAAATCCGGATAAATCAGTCTCGTTGGAAAACACAATTTTGTCGAGGTTAAAGAAGCAGTGAAGACAAGAAATCCATGAATGTTAAAAACTTGGAAAAGTTTAACTCCAGAAAGGCACACTAGCAGCGTCCCCACTTTATTCTTAATAAAAGCACATATCCAGCGGCAAATTAAACCAAATTGGTTACTAATGGCGTATGCTAAAATGCAATGGAATTGACAGTACATAAAAATATTATAAATGAATACCTTTAAGATTATTAAAGGTTGCTTACTTTTCATAAACATATCTTTATTATCGGGTGTCTTTCCACTAAACACCTAAGTCAAAGAGTACTTTTCTTAAAAATTAAATGCACATCAATAAAACCTACTTGTGCATCGCATTCTTTTTGTAAACTTCTTATTAAGTATCCGTTGCTCTTTGTAGCATGAGAAAATGTTTATAATTTCTTCTTCTTTGTACCTGTCCTTTTAAAATAAACTGCGAAAACAACACCTTTGGTTGGATGTCGAAGATTAAATAAATGGTAACTTACTTGTATTTACTTTTTAAGCCGCATCGATATCCTTGTCGCTGTCAATACTCAGTGACATTAATTTTTATTTGGAATTTGTGAGCCATGTTTTTTTGTTTTTCTTAAATTTAATTACGTTAGCAATTGCATCTTTCGTTTTTAAAGAGTAGTTGTTATTTTTGTTTGGTTTGTCCCATAGACCTATTATTAGAAAAAACACGATCATACATTCCCACTTTCTGGGCGATTGTATGACCAAAATGCTATCTCTTATTAATATTTTATAAATTATAACAACCTGAATACTACAAGCCATTTTAAGGAATGTTGAACCATTGAACTATTTCATTCCGTTAGATCATAGAAATGTGTTGCTCATTAAGCGACAACGCCGCATGGCTTGTCTGAATCGTTCCACGAGCAGAGATCTGTGCGTACTACGAAATCGGCTATTATTAGTAGCGCTGTTGCCGAAGGTGTTGCAACGGGATTTTGGAATATTATCGGTGATTTTTAGCATATAATTGGTAAAATTCAGTGAAATTTAGTAAAAGAAATGATTCGTCATTGCCAAGTGTGTCAAAAACCGGACTATTTAAGCCCCGGTGTTTTTTTTTTTTTTTAGACCTATCGTGTGGAAAGGGATTATGAAAAGAAGATGATTGTGGACACGCTTTTTAAAAAGTTGCAGGTCATAGTTCTCTGGAAAAACTAATTTTGGAAGCTTATTCCATTCCGTAGCAGCCCTGTAAAAGAAGGATTCTTGATGAAGATTGGTCGTTGTAGTGTCAATCTTGAAAGTAAATGGGTGAGACTGATCAGCGTTCCGAGTTCTTCGACCAAATGTGGCCAGTGGTGGTACAAGAGTTTTTATTACTCTGGAGCATCTGCCATGAAAATATCTGTAGAGCAATGACTGGTTTGCAACTCTTCTTCTATGTTTTAGAGGGTGAATGGTATCTGTGAGAGTTGAGCTGTTTATCAAGCGAATGGCTCTTTTCTGAATGGAATCTAGAAGACGAAGAGAATGCCTTGGTGCTGAACCCCAAATGTGCGAGCAATAGTCCAGTAGAGGTCGGATTTGAGCCTTGTACGTCGTCAACAGTTGATCAGGAGTAAAAAACTTTTTGGCCTTCCACAGAAAACCTAGCCTCTGGCTTGCCGACTTTGCGATGTTAGCAACATGGTCATGCCAAGACATATTATTGGACACCGTGACTCCCAAAATCGAGATGGAGGAACTTGGTTCAAGGGTATTTCCGGACATTGTGATGGGATGATTTGAGGAATTCACTTTCTTGGGAAACGTGGCACTTTGTGTTTTTTGGGCGTTAAACTAAACAAGATTGTTGGTTTCCCACTCGACGATTGCTTTAAGATCTCTATTGATAGAATCAAGCTGTTCCTGCCTGATTCTATTTGTATCATTCACCAAAAGTGATCGGTAGGATGTGAAAGTTGAG
Organism: Agelastica alni; assembly: GCA_950111635.1. Taxonomy (NCBI): domain Eukaryota; kingdom Metazoa; phylum Arthropoda; class Insecta; order Coleoptera; family Chrysomelidae; genus Agelastica; species Agelastica alni. The sequence goes on along the minus strand of OX467712.1, from coordinate 51,437,753 downwards.
ACAAGTGTGCTATCGTCTGCGAAATTGTAAATGGGGTTTGTGGTGGTTTTCAAGAGGTCGTTGATGTGTAAAAGAAATAAAGTGGGGGACAGGATGGAACCCTGGGGGACCCCGGTATTAGTTTTAAACGCAATAGAAGAAATACCTTCAACTGCCACATGTAAGGAGCGATCTTGCATGAAGCTCAAGAGCCATTGGCACAGTTTGGTTGGGAGACCGTAGGCAGATAATTTACTTAACAATGCCCGGTGCCAAACGCGGTCAAGGCTTTAGATATATCCAAGGCTATTGCACGAGATTCATCAAACTTTTCAATAGTTTTTGTCCAGAGCTGAGTGACATAAGCCAGCAAATCTCCAGTAGACTTCACAAGTAAGTTGGAACATCTCATTGTTTACTATATTTTCATCTAGTGGTGTTGCGATAAAGATTTTAATATCAAAATAAACAATTATTATTTTAAGGCGTATAACACGAATCTAAAAGCCAAACGATGTGGAAACCAATACTTTTCGAGATATTCTCAGAAAAGGTCATTACCCATTTCCCTGTAATTCAGCAACACTTATTGAGTGGTATTATCCTTCTTTCGTTGTTATTTAAAGTACTATATACCTTCCTGATCCATTTTATAGTAGTATTTCATAAGAAAACTATACATCACTTCAAATTTAATCCAATCGAGATATCAAGGATTTACAGAACCCTGAGTATAATAACATCTGTCTGTTGAGTGCTATTTTCCAGCATGACTGTGCTCTTAGCCTTTGCTTATGATTTTAATTGCATCTTAATTTTTGATATTAAAGCCCATGTTATTCATTTTAATACTAACACGTTTTACGCAGTATTTAAAACCAATAAAATACAAAACAATAACAAAAACAATTTTTTTTTTCTGCCTTCGTGTGCTGATTGCCTGCGTTGATAAATATTTTGCGTTGCTTTTAGCACAAAGAAAACTTGTTGTTTAGATCAGATGGTCGATATTTTTCGGGTTTCCAAATATTGTGTTTTTTTACCGAGTCTAATCATGTTAAAAAAATAAATTATTTTAGAGTTTCTTTTGGCAATCAATTTTGAACGACCATACCTTTATTTTTTAAGAAAGAATCTCAAAAAAGATGTGGATTTAATGTTTTTTATTTGGTTTGATTATTTGAGCGGAAACGACCTTGATCGAGATATTTATGATTAGTAGTTAAAATGGCTTTGTAACCAAACATAATTGTAGGTACTGGAATGACGAAAATCTTCGTCTTTAAAAATTCTTTTTTCTTTCGACAGAATAATACTAGCGAAGATCAATGTATGGTATTTTAGGAAATAAGATAATTGGACCACTTTTTGACCAAAACCTAACGGGAGAATTGTACCCACAATTATTAGAAAATGAAATTGATACATTTATTAATTATACACTTAAAAAAATGTTAATAAACAGGGAAATATGGTGCCAGATGAACAGAATAAATACCTTTAACAGGACAGATCTACACCACATTACGCACTAGCTCTATAAAACAATGGCTGGACGAACGATTTTCAAGAAATGAAATTGACAGGAGGGGTTTTATAGAATGGCCGGCAAGATTTTTGAATCTAACACCATACTTTTTATTTTAACTGCCTAAAAAATAACGAAACACATTTTTAACTGTTACTGTAAATGCTGTTTGTAATTAACTTCATTTTAGTTTCTGTTGTAATTTCGCTACGTTTAATTTTATCTGCAAAATAAATCGTTAAAATAAATTTTTGTTTATATGGCTGATTCGCATTTTTCTTGTGTTTTCATTTGATGTATCATAAGGTTGGAGCGGCTATTTAACATTTTAAAAAAAGGGTAAAAGATGGCAAAGGGGTGCCACTTGAAAACAGCCAAATAACATTTTTAAACCTGCCTCTTGATTTAAAATTTGATGTGTTTTTTGTTTTTCTTACATTTACTCAAAATTAAAAGTTATTTGGACTGGCTGGTTTTAAAATGAAAGCACTGTATATTCCCTTATCTAGTAAAACCTTCAGCATTATTAATTAGAGCCTTTTTTTTCGTGGAGGACCTACGAGATATACAAAAATGTTCAGGGTAATTAAATTTTCCTTTTAGTTGTAAACTTACAATAAATTCAAGAAATGCATTGTTTGGTATAAAATCTGATGCCTCAGGTACTAAAATTTTATGCTCAGACTTGAAGACGTTAATCTTATTATTTAATTAATATTATACTTTACTAAGTTAAATTGGAAGTGGAAACATGGAACTATGTATCTTTTAAATACATTAAAGAAGGTAAAACAACCGTAATTCATCAAATAAATAATTTAGTTTAATGCTTGTGTATTTCAATTTTTAAAATTAATAATTAAATTTAAATATTATTTTACAATCAAAGCATCGCTAATGAAAATTTGTGGTATTTTTTTATGAAACGAAAAGCTACTTCATCGTTTTGTTTATTGGTTTGCCCTGATGAAAATTGATGAGAGAAACGAAACGTCTAAAATAAAATAAAATATTATTTTTATCTCCAATATGATAATCCAACCATGATCAATATTTATTTAATAAAAAAAAATTGAAATCAGTTAAAATATTTAAAAATTTTAAAATAAGATAATTTGGGACAGCCTTTATAGTGAATGTACAAAAATTCTTAAATTGTTGCTGGATAATGTTGAATTTCTATTAAATTTACTTGGTTTTTAAAAATGGCGAATAGTTCAGAGTCCTTGAACATAAAATGAAATGAAAAATTAATTGCGTTACTTTTTACCTGTGTCAAATGAATTGTAACGAAATCGTTTGTTCAGTTTTTCCAGTTAAAACTGACATTTCAGTCATTTAAATCATTTGTTTCTTAAAAATTAAAATGGGAAATATTGCGATAGTGGATTTATAACACTTAACCTCGCTTTATTAGCAATAGATTTTTAAGTTAATATTTTTTAAATGTATGCAGAATGTTTCAAAAGATATATTTAAAAAAATATAATTACTGACGAAAACATAATGTCACTGTTCTAAAAGCATGGGATGCTTTGTATGACACTTTTAAACTAACTGCGTTTCGGAATGAAAGCACCCCACACTGGAACAGTGACATTAATTTTCTCAGCAGCAATTTTATTCTTATGTTAAGAATAATTTTTTACTTTTTAGTTTGATTAACTCCAAAAGCGTTTTTTTTTAAATTTCTATTAAACTTTAATTTATTTTTCGCTTTTTAGTTCGTTTTTTAACTCACCCCCTTTCCATTTATCTTTTGGCACGTTTCTCACCAGTATATTGGATTGGGTGAATTATAATATGATATTGGCACTCCGCGCATTCGTAGTTCACGCACTAGTTCTATTAATGTTACTCTTATGCAAAGGATCCCTGAAGGAATTTATGAATCCTGGCGAAACTAATCGTTATAATCGGATATTTGATCAAATTATTGCATTATCGTCGGTCTTTGACAAGTGCGTAAAGTTTAAATTAAATCTGATCGCTGAAAGTAGGGCAAAATCGACGCCAAAGAGTCAGTAACAAACATACAGGTGAAACTAATATAAGCGTATTAAAAAAATGGTACCTACTTCATATTAAGTTTTTGTATTACAGCTCTTTGCATTTTAAGTCTTCTTCTTCTACTTGTTAGAGATCTAAATGATCTGTTGATTCCGGACTTGCCTCTCTAATATTTCCTGAGATGTGGACTGCCAGCTGATCTCCATCTCTTTGGTGGTCTTCTGGGTGGACGGGTCCCTGCTGGTTTTCCCTCTAGTACAATGTGTAGCAGTCTATCGTTGGTCATTATTTTCACGTGGTTAAACCATTTTCTTCTTCTCTGCCTTCTCCATTTCACCACATCCTGTACGTCGCATTTTGCTCTGATGTCAGTGTTTCTTACGTGATATTTTCTTGTTTTCCCGGCTATTGTTCTTAGTACTGACATTTCGGTGACTCGTAACATCCTTTTGGTCCTGTTGGTATGCTCTATCGCTTCTATACCATATGTCATTATTGGCCTGACGCATGTTTTATATATTTTGATTTTACTCTCCTTTCGCAAAAAAGGATTAGCCCATACAGCCTCTCTTAGATATCCTGATATTATAGCTGATTTGTTAATTTGGTTTCTCAGGTCCTTTACAGGTCTAAACTCGAGATTTTCTGACTGCTTAGGGTGTATCCTCGGTACGAAAGACCCAATACCATATGTCATTATTGGCCTGACGCATGTTTTATATATTTTGATTTTACTCTCCTTTCGCAAAAAAGGATTAGCCCATACAGCCTCCCTTAGACATCCTGATATTATAGCTGATTTGTTAATTTGGTTTCTCAGTTCCTTTACAGGTCTAAACTCGAGATTTTCTGACTGCTTAGGGTGTATCCTCGTTACGAAAGACCCAAACTTTGTTTTAGACTTGGTTGGCATATCATAATAGTACAGCTAACTATCGTCACCTACCGCGATGTTGTTAACATACCGAAATTATTCCTCATCATACATTTTTGGCCTCTCCCAAAACCATTTTACACGTCTTGTCATCTGGTCTTTAGTCAGACTATGCAGCACCCAGAGAAAACAAACTTTTGTCACGTACAAATGATTGAACGAATAGCTGGTGTATTTAGATCTAAGGTTTTCTTAATCTGGTGGTAAGTCACTCTCCTGTCTGGCAAGCCTTTTACTCACAGCAGTAACGTTTTTCTCCATAACGGACGTTAGTGTCCTCCTCGTCCTCTTAGCGCCCTTTAAAATAATTTTTTTTTCTTTTGGAAATCTTTGTACTACCTGAATTGAGTCGTACGATGTTGACAATTACCACCCCGTGCAAAAATCATTTCTTTTAAGCACTGGTCTATGTTTAAACCACGAGCGAACTTATATCGCAAAATCACCCGAATAATATTCCGTAACCAAGATGCCGTAGCACGCACTTTAAACTATCCCTGTTGACAACAACAACTAAGCCCACTGGCTTGGTGCAGCGGATAGTGTGCAAGTATGAACACGTCTGAACAATCACCAATACTCAGACTCCTACGCCATGTGGTTGCGTCATATTGCAAAACTTTCCTACTTCCCTTTGTATGTTATAGGGCGTTAAAAACTTTTTCTAAATATTTCATAAACAAAACCATATTTTAAACTGTGCAAAATCATTTAAAGAGTAAAATAGTGTAGAAGAGATAACATAGATTTTCAAATGTAAACACTTATGTCTGTTATGCGTTCTACTAAAAGCAAGTAATAGAAATTGCTTTTAATGAAAAAGCCTATTTCTAGTTTAGCGAAGGTTTATCATATTTACCGACCCATTCATAATGGAAATTATATCACAGTCTAAACTAATATGATGAAATAACAGAGCAAATACTGTGCGAACACTGTGCTGTTATTGTGGTAAAATTTGTTAATTTAAGTAAACGTTTTATTTCAAGTGATTATTACTAGGATTCTTTACCGTTTCGTTGGTATAAATATTACATATGTTGCCACGTCTTGTTCGTTCTCTAAGAGTACTCTGCCAGCGGTCTCTCTACTGGCAAATTATGCCCGAGCTCAGCCGTAGAGGTTAGAAGAAAAAAAAATATATATATATATATATATATATATATATATATATATATATATATATATATATATATATATATATATATATATATATATATATATATAAAAGTGAGCCGCGCCACCGACTTAGACGGTTCAAGCCGGAAACCCCTAGGTCTTGTAGGCACTAGCAGAGCCACACGATAAACCACTGAAATTATGGTGAACTAAATAAATAAAACTATAACTAAAATATATTAGATTACTTTACTCAATCAATAAAAGAAAATCAAATTGAAGTTGAATTCCAAAATGTGTAACAATTAAAAAAGTTAAAGATCAGATAATACAAATCTTAAAGCCAAGTAAATACAAAATTAAGTACAACAAAAAAAAATAAATACAATTAGATAGAGAAATGAAGATTCATATGGAGCGTACGTGTGATCACACTAAATTTCAATTATCATACATAAACAACAGTTAGATAAGCTTATCTGTGATACTTGGTTTACATGGTGGCCCCCTTCGGGGAGCTAGCCTCCTAGCCAGTTTTCTAGTTGGACCTTCAGACCAAAGCGCTGGAGTTGGGACCCTCTAGTACCAACAAGAGAAGGCAGATCTTCCAGATAAGTACAGAGATGGATCCTCCAGGAAGAAAAAAAAACTCTAGATGTTATAGGGTTTAAGTCAAACACTTCAGCAAGAATAATAACTGTAGCCGGTTTGGTTATGGAACGGCACCTGCTAATCAACAATGGCTTCCCTCAAATAAATCCCGTATGCGGTCATTTTAACTCGACACTGAAATCCAAAAATATCAACAACTGAGGTAAGATAGAATGGTCAAGTTAAAAATCAAATGGTTTTTCTTCAAAATCCAATTAAGATGGCCCAAATACAGCCAGATATGAAAGGAAAACCGTAGAGGTTTTGCACACTTGTTAATAACACCCGCCCCCAAAATTCTCACCACACGACCATCTCCCAAGCCGGATATCAAGAATGACACGAAATTGACGTCAACCAAGAATATTCGCAAGTCTATGTTCCACACTAAGAATCGCGTTCGTCCGTGTTAATAGCTAGCCTCATCTACACAGAAATGTAAACCAGACAATAATATAATCGATAAAACACAATAATCGAGGCTAAAAACTAAAGCAAAATCTAATAATGAAAATACCTTACTCAATCTCCAGTGATCAACAAAAATGCCATAGCCATTAACAATTGAATCTTATCACAATAAGGTATGCAACACTATTTACAACGAATGATATATTTAAGTCTCAACAAAATACGGTACGCGACACTATTTACGAGTACTTGAGAAATATAAAATTATCATAGATATAATTATAATGGAACTGTAGAAGGGAAAAAAAAGCACGTTACAATGTTATCTGCAAATTGGTACACAGTGCGTCCATGAAGTAACGCATAAATTCATTATTAGCTAAATAAACAGTGATATAAAAACAATCCCGAAACAGGTCAATTTTTAATTTCATTTTATTATATTTTTAAAGAATAAACTATCATGCAAGATAAATAACCTTTAAGTGATGACGTCAACACCTTTTTTTAAATGAAACCTTCTTTTTTTAATTTTCGGATTTTCCCTGCCGAACTGATTCCAAAAACATGCAATTTTTAATTTTTTTATATCACAATTAGGTTCATATTCTTGGAAAATATGTTGTTAAAAAAAATAAAACTGTGATTATTACAGATAAAATTTGTGACTACAGGAATGCCCACCAGAAAAATACCCGGATGGGAATCGTCCATGGACAGCACATTTTAACGCCACTATTTCAGGCGGAAATTACTTGAAAAAATTCTAAAGTGTACTTCAAAACATGAATAAAATACCCTTCAAGTTTAAACAATTTCTGAGTATTTTTCCCTTTTTAAAAAATTCACGAAAAACACCAACATTTCGGCTTCCCAAACTGGTTTTCCTTCTTAAGCAAAGAAGGTGAAATCGTTATCTAATTCAAAGTTTCTTCATCTTTCGATAAACATACAGTGAAAGTAAGAATTTCAAACTTTGATCAATGAAGGGGCGATTTTAAAAACATCCTGACGGCAGTTATTGAGAAAACCGACGACGATTTTTATAAACTAACAAACAAGAGTGAAACTAGGGAAAAACTTGTAGATCTGAAAAGTTTATTACCGTAAAAGAAAAGTTTACGACAACGTTTAAACGAACATCACTTTAAGGAGGTCATGGTTATAAACGATGCATTTAAAAAACTAAATCTGTGACTAATAAATGTAAATGTAAAGCTATTGAAAATATTTGTAACTCAAAATGTCGAAGCAGCTTGTCTTGTTTAAACAAATAGATATTGGTATCCTTTACTTTGGCGGGACAGTTTAAGTGTTCTTACTTTTATTTGTAAATTGTGTTTTTATAATTAAATATATTTTTCAAACATTTATGTACAGGTTTAAAAAGCAGTGTCAGAGAAGAAGAAAGACTGGCTGAATTGGTTAGCTACAAAAGCCAATCAAAGAACGCAAAAGGCAACGATTAAGAATGTAAACAGGGTAAAGAATAAGTATAAAAGGTTAAAATGTGTGGCAAAAGAGGTTGCGGCAAAAAAGAAAGAGAGTGATAAAGATAAATCTAATAGAAGGTTTTCTGACAATATCCAAAACAATATTAAACTGTTCTGGAAGTCAATAAGAACAGCCAGAGGTAAAAATACTACCTTGCAAGTGAAAAGAATCAGAAACCAAGATGGTAGTATGGTAAAAGAAGAGAAATGCGTATTAAGAAGATAGAAGTAATACTACAAAATTTTATTTAAGAAAGAGGATACACAATTGCAATGAAAGTAAAATTAGTACGACAGAAATTGTGGAACAGTATGAAATTGGATAAAGCAGCTGGGTACGACAGGATAACAGTTGAAATGCTGAAGGTTGAACAAAACGTGGTAGCTAGTCTGCTGTAACGCCTTTTTAACATTTGTTGGACGAGTGGTAGCGTACCAGATGACTGGTGTAAGGCCGTTATCGTGCCGCTTTACAAGAAAAAAGGTTCGCAGCAGGACTGTAAGAACTACCGAGGTATTACTTTACCCAGAATAGTCGGCAAAATGTATGCATGGATATTGATTAAAAGAGTAACGAATGAAACTAAGAAAATGATATGAAATGTGCAAGCAGGATTTTGAGTAAAAAAGAGATGTAAGTATCAGGTCGTACATTACGAGGTATAGTCAAAAAACTCTTAGCTAGAAGTCAGAAGGTCTATTGCGCTTTTATAGACTTGGAAAAGGCCTATGACAGAGTAGTGAGCAGTGAATTGTGGTCGACACTGTCTATGTATGAGGTAAGCGGTAGTTTAATACGAGCACTGAAATCATTTTAGGAGGATTCCACTGCTTGTGTCAGGATAAACGGAGCTTGCACGGACTGGTTTAACATCGAAAAATGTGTGAGACAGGGATGTGTAGCTTTGCCATGGCTGTTTAACTCTTACATAGACGATTGTTTAAAATATTTGAAAGAGAGAAGCGTATGTATGAAAAATGAATGATTTCATCGTCAAATGCCTTTTTTACGCCGATGATCAAGTCATATTAGCATTATCTGTAGAGGAGTTGTAGGCGGTGATTAGTGTTATGCATAATGCCCTGAAAATCTAAGGGATAAAAATAAATGTTAGCAAAACGAAAGTAATGGTTTTTAAAAGAGAAGAAAGCATGACAAACTGTGAAGTTTCGATTGAGGGAGAAAGAGTGGAACAAGTAAATGTATTTGTGAAATTAGAATCAAATGAATGGGACACTACATAGCTTTATGAACAGCCATAAAGTGTCAAAAAAGGCATGTCTGGCTGTGAATAGAGGTGTGTTGGTTCCTACACTTATGTATGGTAATGAATGTTGGGTTTGGCAAAAGAAGCAAGAAAATAGGATTAATACTGTGGAGATGAGTAGTCTTAGAAATATAGCCGAATTGACTTGGTTAGATAAAGTAAAGAATAGGAATGCTTAGATGGTTTGGATACTTAGACAGGATGGATGATGGAAGATTGACGAAACAAATTTATAAGGCGAGTGTGAATGGAGAAGTCGGTAGAGGTTGACCTCGGAGAACATATCTCGATCAGATCAACTTAGTTTTAAAGAAAGGCCTGGTAAATAGTACCAACAACCGACTATCACGCATGAAAGTAGGTACTAATGAAAGTAGAGGAAGCAAAAGTTGTGTGTAAGAACCGTAGCAAGTGGAAGGAAGTGGTCTCTGCCTACCCCTATGGGAAAAAGGCGTGACTATATGTATGTATGTATGTTATTTATACCTAAATTTAACCAAGCAAAATCAAATAGATCGCGATTTACCCGGGTAAACCCTTAAACATGTACGATGTGAGTTATATTTTGGACATTACCTATGTTTTATGGTTAAAATTTGGATTACCCAGAAAAACCTATATTTAACGTTAATCTAACTTTACACATAACATACAGGGTGGCCAGCCGAAAATGAAACCGAGCCATTTGCAGAAACCTCGTCAAAATTTTAGAAAAACGCTCAGACCCGTCAATTTTTAATTTAAGAAGACACTCTTTTCCGGTATTTTTGACTCCACTACTTTCAACCCCAAGCGAGGATCATAATTACTCTAAAATTTGTAAATGGAATTGGTGGTCAAATAAGATGTTTGTTAAAAGCTTTTACAATAGTCTTATTTTTATTTACATTTCTATTCAATACTTTACGCTACATTCCGAAGAATTTCCGGAGTATTTCGACGGCACACGTCAACGATTCTTTGACGCATATCTTCCAACGACGCTGGTTGTATTTTAAAGATTTTACTTCTCAGATGTCCCGATAAAAAAATCGAAGGGCGATAAATCTGGCGATCGTGGAGGCCATTCAATGCTGCCTCTTCTCCCAATCCAATGCCGTGGAAAACGTTGGTCTAAATACTGACGAACAATTGCTGTATAATGCGAAGGAATACCGTACTGTTAAAAAAAATCATCTTCGTCATACTGTGGATTATTTTCAAAGATAAGTTGCACATTTAAAATTTAATTTCTTAATAAGTAATGGGCGGAATTTTAAAATTTAAAAACTATTGTATAGAGAATTTTAGAAGCTTTTAAAACCCATCTTATTTGACCCCTAATGCCATTTAAAAATTTTGGGTTAATTCTTACTCTCGCTTGATGTTGAAAGTATTCGAGTCAAAAATACCGGAACAGAGTGTGATCCTTTAATAAAGAATCGACAAGTCTAAACGTTTTTCTAAAATGTTGATGAGATTCCAGCAAATGGCTCTGTTCGTTTTCGGTTAGCCAACCTGTATACATTAGAGTAGGCAATAGATTAGCAATTTGCTTACTACATAAGGTGATAAATGTGATAAAGGTGATAAGTGTTAATTCAAACCTTTGTATTAATAAATTTAAAAATAAAATGTTTATAATACGAAAATGGATTTTTTACTGAAACAAATAATTTATTTTTTCAAGTGTATGTAAAAATATAAAAGATCTTTAATTACCTACTGTTTTTCTGGTCTAGGCGTAGACTTGCACCGGTAAGTCCCTAAAAAATTCGATGAAAATAGCTAAAATTTGATGGGATTTGTCCGGTATTTTCTTCGCTCCTTCTTTTACAAGATTACAACATTTTCTCCCAATAAAGTCATAACATTTATTTTCCATTACAATAAATGTCACATTATTGTGTGATTTCTTTATCTTGAATTGTCGTAATCAAAGCTTTCCCACAAATAGAAAAAGGCAATATTCCATGTAGTAATCGTAAAATTCTCCATTTAAGAGACATTACATTTCAGTAAAGTGGCACATCAACTGAGAATTAAAATTTTTAAATGTACACAACCAATATCGCATTATTAAAATTACTTACTTGATAATAAAAAAAATAATATTAAACTAATCATTTTAACAAAAAATTAAAAAAATGCGGTAACTTAACTTTTAAAACAAGAAAAAACCAAAAAACAAATGTTATACTTACCTACGTAAAAATCATCAAATCATCGGGACGAAATGGAAAAAAATAAAAAACATATAACTGTCATTTTACCAATACCAGTTTGTCGACAACTTTATATTTAATTTAAAACTGTATCATACGTATAAATAAAAATTATTAAATTCATTACCAATTTAGTTGTTACACTAAACTAATTTAAGTGAAAACTTCTTTATGCGGCGGATTCCTTCAATTTGCCTTCGATTATAAACTGCAGAATATTATATTTTTCATTTCGCATCACAAGTCCCAGATACGCAGCATTTGTTCTTTTTATTGTAGTCAGTAGTTCACAACTTCTACATACTCGCTGCAGGAATTCCTCTACGATTATTCGAGGAGTTCAAGGGATCTTAAATATTTTGCAATAGAGCCACATTTCTCCATTTTAAGGTTGTTATTCGAGTAACAGCGTCTGTCACTCCTGACATCTCCCTTAATGTCTTAATGTCTCTTGTCTCAACTTTCACATCCTATCGATCACTTTCGGTGAATGATACAAATAGACTCAGGTAGGAACAGGTTGATTCTATCAATAGAGATCTTGAAGCAATCGTCGAGTGGGGAATCAACAATCTTGTTCAGTTCAACGCCCAAAAAACACACGTTTTCCAAGAAAGTGAATTTCTCAAATCATCCCATCACAATGTCCGGAAATACCCTTGAACCAAGTCCCTCCATCTCGATTTTGGGAGTCACGGTGTCCAATAATATGTCTTGGCATGACCATGTTGCTAACATCGCAAAGTCGGCAAGCCAGAGGCTAGGTTTTCTGTGGAAAGCCAGAAAGTTTTTTACTCCTGATCAACTGTTGACGACGTACAAGGCTCAAATCCGACCTCTACTGGAGTATTGCTCGCACATTTAGGGTTCAGCACCAAGGCATTCTCTTCGTCTTCTAGATTCCATTCAGAAAAGATCCTTTCGTTTGATAAACAGCTCAACTCTCACAGATACCCTTTACCCTCTAGAACATAGAAGAAGAGTTGCAGACCAGTCATTGCTCTACAGATATTTCCATGGCAGATGCTCCAGAGAAATAAAAACTCTTGTATCACCATTGGCCACATTCGGCCGAAGAACTCGGCACGCTGATCAGTCTCACCCATTTACTCTCAAGATTGACACTACAAGGACCAATCTTCATCAAGAATCCTTCTTTTACAGGGCTGCTACGGAATGGAATAAGCTTTCAAAATAAGTTTTTCCAGAGAACTATGACCTGCAACTTTTTAAAAAGCGTGTCCACAATCATTTCCTTTCTATAATCCCTTCCCCTTCTAATATTCGCAGTGCGGGCCGTCTGCGGCCCACACGATAGGTCTACCCTGTTTGCGACTATTTTCATAAAAAAAATGTTATATTTGGGATCCTGTCTCTTAGCGATAAACCTAACATCGACCTCTCCATTTTCCGCTGCGCGATGCTTATTCTATTTGTAGTGTTCTTTGTGAGGGTAACTGTTTACAAGGACCTTTTAAAATTGCAATGCATTTTTTTAAGTTTTTTCGTTTTACTTTAATGACTGCCAATTTTTTTGTACTAATAATTATTTTTTATTTATTTAATTACAGTATTCTTAAATTGTATCTTACCATAAAATATTAGCCAATTATGGCCATTCAAAATACAAGCAATCGATGCTCTAATCATTTGTTAATCAGTTATTTGCAATATTTATGTATGTTGTAATGTGATCTTATTGTAAAAGATTATGTTCAGTTATAGATCAGTTATGATCATCAGCGTACAGACAAAGATGTATTCAATTCAGTTATCTTAGTAAAAGACAACACAAGTGCTTATTAATTGTTTTAGTCGATGACTGTTCTTTAAAAAAATAACCCCATCGTTTTTAGCTTATGATTTATTAAAGAATAATCAATAATATAAATATATCAAAGACAACAACTACTGTTCGCGCCGCTCAACAAGTTGAAGTTTTAACGAGGTTGTCGAGGTACAATATGGTCCGAAAATTTTAGCTTATACGCGCGCTAAAAGTATACAAGCTTGTAGCGAAGTGAGTCATTATTTTTATGCAAGACGGTACCCGTGAAGGCGTAACCTATACAGTTTTTATATGTATGTATACACTAATACTTTCACTTACTAACCCGGCAACGTCAATTATGCCCCACTACTTAATATATTGGAGAAGAATCAATGTACAGTATGGATCGTAGATTATATATTTTTATATGTCTGAGTTTCTAAAAATTTCGCTTTATTGATTATTGTGTTTATTTTATATTTAATATAAAAATTATATTAATATTATTTTTTGTGTTACCCAAAATGCCATATATTCTATCTGTAATTACTGCATATTTAGTTTTAAGTAAAATTCTGTTACATATTTATTTAATTTTTTTTTTATTAGAAGTCACTATAATTATTTGTGTTTTTGCGCATATCTACACTTCTTAAAATACGAAAATAAATTTGAATAAAAGAAATATTTATGAGTCATGTTACAATATACATTGTTTACATACATACATACATATAGTCACGCCTTTTTCCCGTAGGGGTAGGCAAAGACCACTTCCTTTCACTTGCTACGGTTCTTACACACAACTTTCGCTTCCTCTACTTTCATCAGTACTCTCATGCATTCTCGTCGGTTGTTGGTACTTTTGACCTAGCCTTTCTTCAAAACAATGTAGCGAAAAGTTTTACTAATGCCCGTTCAACTAAATTATTTTATGAAATTATATTTTCTCAAAAATGTGTAACAAAATAAATTAATGATTTAATAAAGCTGGCTAAAGATCTAAGGACTAAAAAATAATTTTAAATAATTTTAACTAACTGACTAAAATGAAAAAAATCAAATATTTATAAATAATACTAATTGTACAAATAAAATTTAATGAATTTTTAATTTTAATTTTAATGTTTAAACTATTTATTAGCAGCTCAGTAACCTAAAGGAAAAAAGATTAAAATATTATACTCTGGGTTCCGTGATTCCTTAATTTCTCGATTGGATTAAATTTGAGGGGATGTTTAGTAGGGTAGATTGGTTGTATACTAAAAAAAACAATATTTGCTAATCTTATTTGCTTGCTGCTTTCAAGCGGAGTAAAGCAGGGTTGTGTCCTCTCTACAATGCTCTTTAATATCGTGCTGGATTCCGTTCTCCGCAAATCTAATGACCAGGACAGAGGAATAAAATGGAGTTTTAATGGCCGGCTAGAAGACCTAGACTACGCCGACATTATCTGTTTTCTGTCTCACTCCTTTGAAGATATGATGCAGAAGCTCGTCAGACTCAGTAAAGAAGCCATACAAGTTGGTCTTAAAATTAGTATCAATAAAACTAAACAGTTAAGAATTAACACTGACAACGTTAATCCATTACATATTGAGAACCAACCAATCGAACTAGTTAAACACTTTTTTTATCTTGGAAGTGTAATTGATAGGGAGAATGGCACAGATACAGACATTAAAACCAAAATACGAAAAGCAAGGAGAGCTTTTGGAATGCTTAGCAGGGTCTGGAGTTCGAGAGCATACACCACCAACATAAAACTACGTATCTTCAATACAAACGTAAAATCTGTTCTTCTTTACGGATGCGAAACATGGAAAACCACCAAAAGCTCATCCAGGGTTTTGCAAGTTTTTGTGAACAAATGTCTACGCAGGATATTACGTATTTTCTGGCCGGCCCGATTTTCAAATGAAGAGCTCTGGAGAAGAACAAACCAGACTCCGACCGATACAGAGATACGGAAGCGCAAATGGGGATGGCTGAGTCACACCCTTAGAAAACCTGAAAATAATATAGCCCAAATGGCCCTGTAATGGAATCCCCAAGGCAGCCGCGATAGGGGCCGCTAAAAGACAACCTGGAGAAGAACTATATTAAGTGAAATACTAAAAATGAATAAATCATGGCAAGAAGTCAAAATGCTTGCCAGAAATAGAGTCCGATGAAGAAACTTTGTTGAGGCCCTATGTTTTGCCATGGAATGATGGGAATATTGATTGATATTGATTATTTGCTTGCTGAAAATTCGGTGCTCTGTGACAATAAGAATGTTCTGGGAAAATTTGAAAAAAAAATATTAACATCGAGTACTGCTTCAACTCAATTTAAAAAAAAACTAAGTACCAAAAAATATATTTGCTAATCTTATTTGCTTTATAAAAATAAATTAACTCAAAACAAATCCAATCGTATCATTATATTGTAGTACCACAAAACGAGCTAAATAATTAACGTATTTTGGCTTAAAGGTTGTACGAACTTCGTTCTTATCACTCAGAAACCTACAAGTATAAATACAGGTTTATTAAAAATAAAAAAAAAAATGTTTACAACGTTTGATAAAAGAGAAGAACAAATAAAAAAATAAAATGAATTTAAAATTTAGAATAATGTTAAAAAAAAATATTCCCACGGTGAATGTCTTCGATAGAAGGAAATCCGTTTTTTCCTGCTATGAAAACGTCTGCGTCTGAGTTTACAATCACAGGAAAATGATTCTTGAGTTTTCAATGAAGATCATCCAAACTTTATCCAGCATATAATGGAAACTTATATGCATCTTAACATAACTTTTAATTGGTTTTCCTCTTAAAAGTAGAAGACTTATGGACTGATAATTACTAAATTTTACTGCAAAGTTCTTTACATCAAGTAAAAAGCCCAAGTATTATACCGTGGCATTTATCTGGAGGCCAACAAAACCGCTAGTCGACAAACAAAATTTTAGACGACAAAAAGGCAGGTAACTGAAAACCCTAGCATCGGGAAATCAGCCAACAAAAAACCCAGAGATGGGAGCTACCGGCAACAGAAAGGTCGATAACTAAAATAAAATTGTCAAAATGATTTTGACCAAGAAAAATATTTAGCATTAACGGACAATGTACAGATTTTAGAAAAGTAAAATAAACCAACCAAGACGTTAATGCCAAATTACAATTGTAAGCAAGTTCAAATACTATATAAAAATTAAAGTTATATTCACCAATTATATTATTCACTTTAAACTTCAAATAAATGGTATAACTATTTACCCCATACTTACCAAAAATTTTGACTGAAAACGCTTTAAATAAATAAATTTCATTTACATTAATTGATAAAACACTTAATGGGACAGCTTAATATCAGGACCGGCTCTGAAAAAATTGTTCTTAACAATAGGAGAAAAAATTTCCGTTACAAGCTCTAGTAGTGACATGTATAAAATTTTATAGATTGTATTCCACCTTTTATGTGATACATATAGAGTGGATCTGTTTAGTTCTCCAAAAATATCCTTTCTTATTTCATTCTTCTACTATTAATTAGAATAAGCATTATAATTTTAATAATTGACCTTGCCAAAAAATCTTACGACAAGAGAATATGCAACAAGCTTGTCAATGCCCCTTCCGAATTAAAGATGTTCTGGTCTTTGGCTCAGGCCACAAATAAGAATTTCAATACTTCTTCTTTACCACCACTCGAGAGGTCTGACGGCACGACAGCCGTATCTTCCAAAAAAAAGCGGATCTGCTGGCCGGAATGTTCAGCTCTAACTCAACCCCCGATAACAATGGGAAACAACCCCCAACGATACCTAGAACAAACTCATCAATGCCTAAGGTCACTATCCGCCATATCACTATCAGGAAAATTCTACGAAATCTTGGCAGTAGGACCAGATGGATTTTCGACAATTTTCCTGAAAAACTGTGCTCAAGAGCTCACCCCAGACTCTTCAAGCTATCATACAGCAAAGAAGTATTTCCGTCCATGTGGAAAAACGCCAAAGTCTAACCCATTCCAAAAAAAGGAAATAAGTTTATTCCTGCGAATTATCGCCCTATTGCATTGCTCCCAGTCATATCCAAAGTTATGGAAAAAGCGATCAACATAGAACTCATCAAATATCTAAACAAATTTAAGATAATTCATGACAAACAGTATGGATTTCGACAACTTCGGTCTACTGGAAATTTGCTGACTTATGTTACTCAGCTCTGGACAAACACTATTGAGAAATTTGTTAAATCACATGCAAAAGCATTGAATATATCTAAAGTCTTTGACCGCGTTTAGCACCAGGCATTGTTAAGCAAAATATCTGCCTACGGTCTTCCTACCAAACTGTGTCAATAACTCTTAAACTTCTTGCAAGATCGCTCCTTACGTGTGGCAGTTGACGGTATTTCTTCTGATGCGTTAAAAACCAATGCCGGGGTCCCACAGGGTTCCATGCTGTCCCCCACCCTATTTATTTTACACATTAATGACCTTTTGAAAACCACCACGAACCCCATTTACAGTTTCGCAGACGACAGCACACTTGTCTCAACTTTCACATCCTATCGATCACTTTCGGTGAATGATACAAATAGACTCAGGCAGGAACTGGTTGATTCTATCAATAGAGATCTTGAAGCAATCTTCAAGTGGGGAAACAACAATCTTGTTTAGTTCAACGCTCAGAAAACACAAAGCGCCACGTTTTCCAAGAAAGTGAATTCCTTAAATCATTCCATCACAATGTCCGGAAATACCCTTGAATCAAGTCCCTCCATCTCGATTTTGGGAGTCACGGTGTCTAAAAATATGTCTTGGCATGACCATGTTGCTAACATCGCAAAGTCAGCAAGCCAGAGGCTAGGTTTTCTGTGGAAAGCTAGAAAGATTTTTACTCCCGATCAACTGTTGACGACGTGCAAGGCTCAAATTTGACCTCTACTAAAGTATTGTTCGAACATTTGGGCTGCAGCAGTCTTTTATATTTCATTTACAAAAGGGTCATTCGGTTGATAAACAGCTAAACTCTTACAGATACCCTTCACCCACTAGAACATAGAAAAAGAGTTGCAGACTAGACCTTACTCTACATATATTTCCATGGCAGATGCTCAGGAGAAATAAAAACTCTTATACCATCACTGGCCACATTCGGCCGAAGAACTTGGCACGCTAATTAGTGTCACCTATTTACTCTCAAGATTGACACTACAAGGACCAATCTTCATCAAGATTCCTTCTCTTACAGGGCTGCTACAGAATGAAACAAGCTTTTAAAATTAGTTTTTCTGAGAACTATGACCTGCAACTTTTTAAAAAGTGGGTTCACAATCTTCTCCTTTCTATAATCTTTAGAATCTTTCTATAATTTAATAGTCGCAGTGCGGGGGCTGTTCGCGGCTCACTAACCCTTTTTGCGACTATTTTTAGTAAAAAAAAATAAATAAATTTCCTGGTCAAAATTAATGCATTAATAAAAAATTATTTAATCTTTTTTTATGTCTGTTGTTTTGTTCCGATAGTTCATAGAGCTGTATATTTGTCAAATAAACAGGGGTTGTAAAGACTCCGTTATTACTTGACAACGCCGTTGAAAACGGACTGCAAGGATTTTATGGATGAGTAGAGAATTGCAGTTTGCAAGGATGATTAGAAAGACAATAATCGACTTTAATATAAATCTGCTGATGTGCTAAAAAACAAAACAGATTTTTTACTACCAAAAAGCAAAAGAAACTTTTGCAAACAATTTATAAACGTAGATTTTCTAAAATAAATAAGATATCCTTTCAGCTTTAAAAAAATACTAATAATAAATAATATTGCACTGTAGACATAGACTTTTATTATATTTGCATAATTTTTGTGTAATTTATAAATATAATTTTAAATGTATAAAATAAATGTAATTAATGTTTTAATGTTTGTAATTTGTCCTGAATTCGATCGGGATAAATTAATTTGTTTATCGAACCCAGTCAAATAAAAGTACTCTTGTTGAAAAGCCTTTGTGTTCAAATTTCAACACATTCAATTTAGAGTCATTGTAGATTGAAAAAATAGTGACAAGCAACAAGCAAACTTTGTAAAATGTTTCAATGGTTTCCCGTGGAGAAATATCAGACAAAAGACAAAATTGCGTTTGGGGGGATATTAACAACTTTAGTTTTAAAGTAATTTTCAAAAAATTGCGGTTATTTATTGGTGAAGTTTTCTTACTTTTTCTATTTCAGAGCGGATTCTTAAGAATTCAATTACATTGCGTCCTTTTATACCGGGGAAGAGGTGTTATAATTGGGTTTTCTTTACTTTGGACAAAAATGAACAAGAATACAATTATTTTTCATTTTACATTATCTACAATGCAGTCGTACTTTTAATAAAAGGTTATGATTTTTCAGAAAGAAGATTTATTGCAATAATTTTCGCGTAAAACGATCTTTTACAGCAGAAAGAAAATACGTTTCTTTATTGTCATTAACGAAGAAATAAAATCAACTTTTAATTTTAATGTACTAGTCCGAGATCCGAAGTAAAATCGATCTTCACCCATCTGTTTAAAAGACAAAAATTATTTTATAAATAATGTAGTATGTTAAAAATTATAAAAAAATGGGATGCCTGAAAAAATCTTGGCCAGGCTATAATTAATTAAAAATTCAAAAATCACTTTTGTTTTTAATTTATATAAATGAAAATAACGAAAAAAGTTTACACCCACCGTAAGTACAAAGCCTATAGAAAATGCAAAAGTAGGGTAGCCTATATTTTTCCCGGTCCAACTATTGGGTTGCCAGGTAAAAACAGGTATTTTGGTCCTAGTTATTTTCACCTACTTGTTTAATCTATAAATTAAACAAGAAAATAAGCGTTGTTTTATTTCGAACACAATGGTATAGGATTGCCTGCAAAAAGTTAGTCCTGAATGATGGTTGTCGAATTTTAAAAAATAAAATTTTAATGCGACTGTGAACGTGCGACAAAAAGGTCGGAGACAAATATCTCGGGCGATAAACGAAGACACAGAGTTGTAAGAGAGTGCGTATATTAGTAATTCATGCAATAGAGAATGATAGCGATAAAATAGTAAACAACAATATTTTGAAGCAACTGGTAGTATACGTACGAAAGTAGTATAAAATATATAATAATTTGAAAGTTTATATATGTTAGATTATTGTAATAATTTGAAAGTATTACTTACTTTCTTACTTACTCCGTAGCGCTACAGCCCCTGATGGGCCTTGGCTAAGGCAACAATTGGCCTCCATCTATCTCGGTCTTCCATAACTTCTAAACTATTCCCGATGCTCATTTTCCGGAGGTCCGATGTTATATTATCAAGCCACCTTAATCTTGGTCTTTCAAGTGGTCATCTTCCTTCTGGTGCTCTGTCCCATATTAAGCGGACCATTCTATCCTCTGGCTGTCTTCGTACGTGCCCTGCCCATTTTAACCTCTGAGGTTAATCAGCTCTGGCTGATTGTATATTTGTTCTAGTACTGCATTTGTTTTGATGTGGTAGCTCCACGTATCCTGGTTTTTGGTGGGTCCGAAAATTTTCCTCAGCACTTTTCTCTCAAATCTTCAAATGAGTTTCTCATTTCGTTTCGGATATTTTGTTCGGTACAAAAATTTTATAATACTAAACCATAAATATAAATAATATATAAATACGCATGTTCGCACGTTCACAGTCGCATTAAAATTTTATTTTTTAAAATTCGACAACCATCACTTAGGACAGACTTTTTGCAAGCAACCCGATATCATTGTGTTTGCAATAAAACATTTAAAAAACCTTGTAGTCTCCCAGTACATATGCAAGTTTTTACTGTTTTTAGTTTTAGAAGGTGATATTTAAAGGATCAGAACAAAAAGGCAGGTAAGTAAATTTTTCCAAAACTTAAAAAACACATTTTTAATGTTTAAAACGATAAGAATTGGTATAAGTAACAATACCAGACTTATTTATGCAAATAACAAAACTTTTATATTCTGAAAAAGTAAAAAAAACATAAAGGGTGTTGCCAGATCGCTGTAGTGTCCCGAAAACCATGAAAGTTTTCAACCTGATAATAACACGTATATTAAAAAGTAAATAAAAATTAAGCAAAATATTATGGTGATCGCCAGAATATGTTTACGTTACAAATACTATATTTTAACTTATAATAAATAAATAAATATTATTTCTATTCCTTTTTGCAGAGAATATACCATTTTAAAAAAACTCGAAATGCTACTTAATATACCTACTATTAATATTTTTAAATCACAGAAACAAAATGACAAAAAATGATCATGTATTCATATATGCATACATATAGTCACGTCTTTTATCGTAGGGGTAGGCAGAGACCACTTGTTTCCACTTGTTACACACATCTTTTGCTTCCTCCACTTTCATCAGTGCTCTCATACATGCTCGTCGGTTGTTTGGTAATATTTACCTGGCCTTTTTTTTAAAATAATGTTGATTTGATCGAGATATGTTAGCCAAGGTCGACCTCTACCGACTTGTCCATTTACACTTGCCTTATAAATTTGTTTCGTCAATCTAAGCATTCCTTTATTAATCTTTGTAACCCCATCTTTTTTTACACCAAAGTGTTCTCTTATCTCACTATTCTTTACCAACCGAGGCACTCCAGCTAAACTTATCAGACTACTCATTTCGCAGCATTAATCCTATTTTTATGCTTCTTCTGCCAAACCCAAAATTAACTACCATACATAAGTGAAGGAACCAACACACCTCTATGCACAGCCTTTTTGACACTTTCTGGATGTTCATAAAGCTAGTCAGTGTTCCATTTATTTGTTTTCTTGCTAACACCCTTCGCCCAATGTCACTGTCATACTTTCCATCTCTCGTAAACTTTTAACTCAAGTACACAAACTCATTTACTTATTTCACTCTTTCTCCCTTAATCGGAACATTGCAGTTTGTCATGCTTTCTTCTCTTTTAAAAACCATTACTTTCGTTTTGCTTACATTTATTTTTTTTTCTTTTGATTTTCATTATTATAACTTGATCATCGGCGTAAAGAATGTATTTGACGATCAAATCATTTATTTTTAATCCATACGCGCTCATTTTTTAATCTTTTAAACAATCGTCTATGTATAAGTTAAACAGCCATGGTGAAGCCTCATATCCCTGTCTCACACCTTTTTCAAAGTTAAACCAGTCCGTGTAAGCTCTGTTTATCCTGACACAAGCAGTGAAATCCTCGTAAAGTGATTTTATTGCTTGTATTAAACTACCGCTCACCCCATACATAGACAATGTCGACCACAAAATTAACTTTTCATCAATGTCATAGGCCTTTTCCAAGTCTATAAAAGCGCCATAGACTTTCTGACTTCTAGCCAAGAATTTTTCGAATATACCTTGTAATGAAATGACCCGATCCATACTTCCTCTCTTCCTCTTCTAAATCCTGCTTGCACATCCCATATCATCTTCAGTTTCATTCGTTACTCTTTTTATCAATATCTTTGCATACAGTTTGCGACTATGCTAAGTAAACTAATACCTCGGTGGTTCTTACAGTCCTGCTGCGAACCTTTTTCCTTGTAAAGTGGCACGATAACGGCCTTGCACGAGTCGTCTGGTACGCATGTATTCAGAAGTTTGTAAATTGATACCTAATTAGACATCTACCTACCCAACAATAGCGTGGGTCGTTTTTGTAATAGTCCCATGTTATATCACAAAATTGTTGTTGTCAGCAAAATATAGATAAAATAAATTGTTTTTTATATTTACATTTTTCTTCGGTTTTAATGTATTACAAGGTAGGGATTGATCTTTGACATTTTAAAAAAGGGGTGGGGGATTTTAAAGGGGCCATTTGGAAACAGCAGAATAACATTTTTAAACCTCCCACTTAATTTAAAATTTGACGGGCTTTTTGTGTTTTTTACTTTTCCACAAAATTAAAAGTTATTTGGACTGGCTGGTTTTAAAATAAAAGCACTGTATATTAAAACAAAAATATATAATAAAGTTATTCAAACCATAATCAACCTTTAAGTAAAAATTAAATAACAATAGATTAAATATTAAAAAGAATAAAAATAAATTAATGTCCAGTTGCAAGTTTTTTATAAAAGTAAATGTTTTTTGAAATTTGCTTAGTTGACAAAAATAAATTTATTTTAATGTAAACATTTTGTTTTTTTTTAAAAACAAAGTACATTTTAAACTTACTTTTACGATACAAAGCCAAGATGAATAACGAATATTTCTCTTATATTTAAAGTGGTGCATATTTTAGAATCTATTTTCGTCCTTTATTTTATAGACCATTTTTTATGTAAATATATTCACGTACTCCACTATGACATAATTTTTGGTATAGTTCACTAGCTGAACTATAGCTAAAAATACAAAAATTATTATTTCCGCTATTCCCATCTTCAAATACTTACACGCTTTTAACATTTGCTTTTTAAGAATGGTAACTTACTGGAAAAAGTAAGATTGAAATTAAGTATAAATTATTATTGTGATTAAATAATAATAGATTCAAAGCTAAAATTCGTTGTAATAACATAAAGGCAATTTTAGACCCACCGGAGTTTCTAGTTTTGCTTTGTTGTTTCAAACCATTCCTGAGAGTACAATTGAAGGTTGTAAATTAAAGTAGTTTCCAGTTTAAGTTAATAAATTTCAATGTGAGTGAAACAAGCTGTTTCGGAGTTTGTTTTGTAAGTTTCTAGTAATCATGTATACGGTTTTGGTTTTGAAAATGTCTTTGAGTTTTTGGAAACTTTTGAATTAAATATTATAAATAACAAATGTTTTATATATATATATATATATATATATATATATATATATATATATATATATATATAAATATATATAATTATGAACATGAATAAAAAATTATGGCAAATTTAAACAGACAAGCTACCATTGGTCATACCGGACAGGAACTTTGTTATTTTAAATATAGATTTTTTGAAATAAAAAATTAAATGAATGAAATTAATTTGAATAAAAGAAATTCCTAATATACAAAAGTAGCCTGAGCTATATTAATTATATTTTAGAATTCTACATAAAATTTAAAATAAAGAAAGCCTTATACTTTAGATGTATACAGAGTAATTCATAACTATTGGGATATAGGCTAACGGCAGGTATTTTGCCCTAATAAAATATTGCTGTCGAAATAGATGCAAGCCGTTAAATTTAAAATTTTGTTTTCATTTTTTGCTAATTATATCACTGTAAATTTATTAATTTTTATTAAAATCTGCAGAGAGGCATAACTTTAGACAAGAAATATTATTTTATGTATTATATTACATTTTGTTATAGGGGACGCCATGTGAATGATTCCTGATAATGAAATAAACTGGTAACTTTTTTGGCAAAACTGTTTAGTTATTTTGATAAAAAGCTATGACGCAGACATCAAAAATCTTGTAAAGTGCGGCTTCTACTTTGACGATAAAGCAGATTTAAAAACAATTTAACATTCCTCATCTGTCGATGCCTTCTTCTACCTTGTATTTTGCCTTGGAGTATAAGCTGTAAAAGCTGGTATCTTTCAGGATTTCTCATAATGTGGCCGAGGTATTCAAGTTTACGTTTCTTTACCTGATAAAAAATTTTTTTTCTTTCTTCATGATACGTAGCACCTTTTTGTTGGTTATATGATCCATCCATAAAATTCACAGGAAACGACGGTAGAGCCAGAGTTCAAAGGTTTCTTATTTTTTGCAAGATGTTTCAGATAACGTCCATGACTCAACGTCGTATAGAAGAGTTGAGAACACATAGCACCACAGTATCCGCATTTTGGTGTTTAAAGACAGATCCCTACTTTTGAACAATTTTGCCATTTTAAGGAATATGGCTCGAGCGTTACCTGGTAACTCTTTGGATGGGTCTGTTATGTATCAGTAGCTGGTCTTCCATGCGTTTATTTTTAGAGGTAATTATGAATTTGGTTTTTTTAACATAACCAGATCAAATTCAAATTAAATGTTCTACATGGCCTTTTCCAACTTTAATGCCTTTTCTAAATCTTTAAATAAAGAAGAAATAAAGAAGAAAATATTATTCTGTCACCTCATAAAATTAGCCCATTTTTTATGTTTCTTCAGAGTTCGTCTCGTAAATTAATTTTATTGGCATAAATTAAGGATTTCATATGTTCCCAAACATAAAAATCAAGCGGGTTATACTCAGAACTTCTTGGTGGCCATCAAAATCACTTCCTCTGCCAATTCATCGTTAAGGAAATATGTCACTTAGATGATTTTACCTAATGGGAAATGAGGTGAAGCTCCAACTTACATAAACCACATTTTCTCTCTTACATCTAGTAACAGATTATCCAAAATATTACTAACAGTATTTTGCAAAAAAAATAAATAAGAATTTTTATTTAAATTTGGAGGTAGAACCTAAGACCCTAGTAGTTGATCGCCTATAATGCCAGACCATACATTAAATTTAAACTCGTGCTGAAAATGTCTATCTTTAATAGCATGTGGGTTCTTTTTCTCCCAGTAATGACTTTTTCGCCAAATTAAAACTTCTCGTCTGGTAAAAGTCGCTTCATCGGTAAACATAATATTCTTTGTAAAATTTCGGTCATCATTATGCTTGTTAAGAATACGTTGGCAGAACTGTATTTGACGTGAAAGATCTCTTGGAAGCAAATTTTGAACGGGAGTAAAGTGATAAGGGTAAACGTTTTTTTTTAAAAGTCTAATAAAAGATGACTGACTTACTCCGGTTGCTGCTGACATATGACGTGAACTTACTGCAGGATTTTAATCTAGTCGAATCAAAATTTCATTTTCTTGATTAAGTGTGATTTGTTTCGGACGACCACCCTAATTTTTATTGTCAAATGACCTGGTTTCACCTAAACGATAAAATAGATTTGTTTTTTGATTTGGTTTGTGTATACAGAAATCATATCCCGCATTTCTTCATTTGTAAAATGATTGTGACAAGGCATTTTAATCGAAAAAAAATATAATAGCTTTAAAAAAATGCAACGATAGACTATAATATTACATCAAAAATAATTTATTCACAAGAAAGGACATTTATGAGTAACAAATATCTGACAGTCCGAAACACTGTCATAATTTATAAAATAAGTAATATTTAGAAATCCCATTCTAAGACTCTGAATTGTTCAGTTGCAATTTTCTTGTAAACGAATAAAATTATCATATTTAAACAGGAGTACCAATATTACGTAAAAATGATATCTGCGTCATATTTTTTAATCAAAATCACTAAAAAGTTTCGCCAAAAAAGTTACCAGTCGATTTCATCATCAAAAATCATTTGCATGTCGTCCCTTATAACAAAATGTAAAATAATACATAAAATAATATTCCTTGCCTACAGTAATGCCCTCTGTTAATTTTAATAACAAATAATAAATTGACAGTAAAATTATTAGCAAAAAATAAAAACAAAATTTCAAATTTAACGCCTTGTATCTTTTTCAGTATTTAAGAATTTTTTAAAAGGTAAACAATTGTGTTTAGTACTTGCAATATATTTTTGTTAACCATACTACATGAAAAATAAAAAAAATAAAAAAAGCCGTATGGTGTCATTGGACACCCGAAAGAAACGAAGCTTCTTACGATATTTATAAATTTTGATCAAGGTATTTTGTAAAAAAAAAAGAAAAACAAATATAATTGTTACCGATTCTCATACAAAATATAGACAGGGTGATTCATTAAGAATGGGCAAAATCTAAACTGAAGATGCTACACACCAAAATATGGCGATTGAGCTAAACATGTCTTTTACAAATATTGCAGGTTTACGAGATACAGGGTATTTAAAGTTGGAATTTTAATTTGAATTTTCTTAATAATTTTGTGATTTTAAGCAGCATCGTCTTAAAAATTGGAAACTTTTTGCTTTTTGGCATAAAAATTACGAATTTTATGCTAAATTTGGCAACCTGTTATGGCTAAAATGACAATTTTAAATAAAAAAGGTACTCTTGTTTATTTCATGTAACTTTATCAGTTTTTGAGTTATTTGCATATTAAACATTCAATGAATTTGATTTATTGTGAAACGAATTTATTCCTTTAAATTACTAACATGCGGGGTAACAACAGTAAAGACAACAAATAACAATCAGTAACAGTAATAAAAAAAAAAATTCAAAGAAAATGCTCAAACTGCTCGCATTCCATTTCAATACACTTAAAGATCTTTGAATATTAAATAACATTTGTCGATTATTTTTAATAATATAAGCATCTTATTTAATTTTTTTGTCGCAATTTTTCGATGAAATTAATTGTATCTTTGTAAACCATGTCCTTCATTTGTGACCATATTGAGAAGTCTAAGGATCTAAGGGTCTGGACTTCTAGGTGGCCAAAAATATTTACTGCCACGCCCTATCCCCCGGTGGGGAAAATTTTCATTCAGGTATTGCCGTACTGGCAGAGAAAAATGTGGCGGCGCCCCGTCTTGCATAAACCACATGTTTCACATTATGGCTAGTGGCATATCTTCTAGTAGTGTTCACTGTTGTTCAAGGAAGTTTAAATAGAGGGGCCCGTTCAGATTAGGAGGAAGTTCAAAAGAACCAATTAAAAAGCCAGATATCACACCGCACCAAATATTTACCTTGAATTCATGCTTATTAAGAAAATCCGGGTTTTCGTTTTGTTTATCTAGCATAAATTGAGCAAACTGTAGGCGAACTGGTAAATCTTGAGGTAGCAAATTTTCGATAGGAGTGTAGTGATATGGACGAGGATTCTCTTTCTTTAAAATTCTCAAGATAGACGATTGGCTTATTCCTGTTGCCGCACTTAACCGACGAGTACTGAGATCTGTATTTTCCGAAATACAAACTAAAACCTTTTCTTCATCATTGACGTTAATATTTTTTGGAGCAAAATTTAAGCTTTTAACGCAAACACCCTGTTTCGCCTAGGCAGGTATAAATACGTCTAAACAGTTTGTGATTCAGTTGGCTTCGATTTGGTATGATTCTAAATACTTTCTGTCTGCACTAAGTCCACTATAATTTGACAATTTGTCTGAGCAAAAACACAAATCATATCACGCATTTCACTGTTGGAAAATTCATTATGTCGTGGCATTTTCTTATTTTACTACAAATAATACACTCTTACTTAGTGACAGTAACATTTTCAAATATTTCTTTACACGAAAAACTGATAAGTTCTGACACAAGCCTACGTGAAAAAAGGTCAATGTAATAACAGTGGCTTAGGAGTCTTTACCCTAATTGTTTAAAATGCAAACAACTCAAATACTGATAGAGTTACATGAAATAAAGAAAAGTACCTTTTTTATTTAAAATTAAACTGCATTGTAGATTTTCTAGTCAATTTTAGCCAAAACTCATTAGGCAAAAAAGATATGTTGTAATTTACCTAAGTAACAGGGTGTAACTAACGCCCTGTATGAAAAGTGCTAACTTCAGCATAAAATTCGTTATTTTCATTTTAAATAACATAAGGTTGCCAATTTTTAAGACGATGCTGCTTAAAATCACAAAATTATTAAGAAATTTCAAATTAAAATTCCAATATTAAATACCCTGTATCTCATAAACCTGCAACATTTGTAAAAGACATGTTAAACTCAATGTAGTATCTCCAGTTCAGAGATTGCCCATTCCTAATGAATCACCCTGTATAATACCTGCAAGATTCGAATTCAACTTTTCACTTTTTTTTATCTTTTTTTGATTCTGCCGGAATTGTTGTTGGCGTTAAGCATTGTTTTTCGGTATTTAATTTGCACTCTGACATTTGCGCATATTTTTTTGGACTCTAAACACATGATTTCACTATTGTCTCCCTATAATTTAAATAGTTAAAGAAAAGGAAACACTAAAATCATATGTTCAATAAACAAATGTAAACATTAAATACTTCTATTAAGTTATCCAATTATATCAACTTACTTTTCTAAATCTGTATTACACACATTATTTCCATTTTTTAAAACTTAATTGCAATAATAAAACAATTTTCACAAATGACCTAACACGAAAACCCAAATAACAAATGCGTTTTTACAAAATTTCCACGTGTCTGTACAACCCTGTGTTGAGGTTATATGATAATAAATTATACTTTAAAAAAAAACTAAAAAATAAAATAATAAAAAGTAAAAAATAATTCTTAAAATAATAAAATTATTGACGAGAAAATTAATGTCACTGTTCTGTTTTTCATACAAAGCACCCCACGCTTTAAGAACAGTGACATTAATTTTCTTGTCAGTAAACTATTTCACTTACCAAGAAAATTATCTGTCTCCGTTTTGATATGCCAAACAATTTTAAAATGTAGTTCGCGAATACCGTAATAAAATTTTAAAAAATTATGTATTAAATGGTAGAAGCACAAAAAGAATGCATTGGCCGGTAATCGAACCCGGGCAGCCCGCGTGGCAAGCGAGCATTCTACCACTGAACCACTGATGCGATAGACTGTGTTAATAATATAAAGGGTAGAGTTAAGGAGAATCATCTGTGTACAAGAAAAAGTGTCCGTCCAAATGCATTAAATTAGGGTGGCCACATTAGCATCAGGGTAAATGTTAACGTCCACTGGGACAACTTTTTACAACACAAATTTGACCCATAACTCTTCTGTTATTCACACACTTTTTCAAAAAATTAAACGATAAAAAAACAATGAACGTACTGTTCACAGTTCACGAAATAAAATCACTGTAGCTACACGTTTTCTCAAAATAATTCTTAAAGGTTGTATTAGCAACATTTCTTTGTACTACGCAAGTAGGAGAAATTTTCAATAGGTAACAACTTTAGTCGATAATAATATTAAATTGTTTAACTCGGCATACTTCAATACGTTTACAATTGCTTCAGTCATACCATACTCTTTGTCTACACCGGCGCCATTCTGGAAGGTTTTTGAACTGTTTGGACACTTTTTTAAGTTTTCTACCATATGAGATGACTCTCCTTACCTCTACACTCCATAGTTAATATTTGTTCTGCGCGCATGCGTAGTTCATGCACTAGTTCTATCTCTCTTACTCTTATGCAAAGGATCCAATTTCGTTACGTGATGATTTCTGCTAAATCGCACTACCGTAAGCCGAATTAAAGAAGTTCGTTCCAAAAAATAAAGAATTAGTAAATAACGCTTTATTTCTTCTTTTAGTCCATTACATCATCCATGATGTATGGTGGTTGTTGTGAATTTATGTCATTATCCAGTCTGTCCGGGACGTGACTTATAATTTGTTGCCAATTTTGTGGCTAAAGAACCTTAGAGCCCGCGCTGAAGTTTGGCTCGACAAACGATGCTCTATTCTTACTTGTTTTAATATGGATGCGTTTATTCTTCGAGCAGTACATGGGATTCTTAACATTTTGCGCTTTATTTACATACCAATAAAATAAATAAAAAAAATCCTGGTCATTTATTTTTTAGGTTTCGTATGCATTCAGACCAAAAATGAAACAAAATACAAGAAAATATCAAATGGGTAAATAAAATCTAAATATAAAATGGTAAAAAACAGTTTTTTTTGTCATTGTTACAAAAAAAAACTTTACGTTTAGTATTTATCTTCTGAGAATAATACTTGACAATTTTGACGGTTTTTCTGCCACTCAGAGGAAGGTTCTATGTTGTCGTTCTGCACAGAAGGCAAAGGTTAATTTAGTCGTTTTTCCGTAATTTTTCTCATTTTTAGCTTGTTGGTATTTCAGGATTTGACATTGCGGGACTTTCTTGTCGACTAGTAGACAGCAATACAGCTACTAAAATAGCTTGCTTGAAATCAAAAAGATATAAGTTATTTATCGCTGTGCTTTTTACTTTATAAAATCCATCCATTAACTACACATGAGTCAATTTTGGTAATAAAATATCCTTATACCATTTCTTTTATCTCAACTGGAGTTTTATATAGACCCAACATCAATTCCATTGAATCCACGCCGCCTATATGGCGATTATAGATCTCAACAGCTTAAGAACAATTAATATATTTGTACTGACGTTCTTTTCTAAATTAACGTCTCTTTTTGGTTGTTGTTCACTGCCAACATAAGTGGAAAACATATTCACTGGTTTGTTGTCAAACCAAGTTATAAAACCGACTTTAACGTTGTCGATTGATGTAGTTTTATTGACCATAAATCCAAGTCCTTGTTATTTAGTTCCTTTTCTGTGGTCATTTAAACATTTAGGCATTTTTGTTCTTCTATTATCGATATCAAGTTATCCGTAAAGTGCATACTTGCATCAGTAGAGAAATTTTGAAATAAATGCTTGTTTTAATATTTTAAAAGAGGTTGAGAAATAAAAATATAATATTGTTATTCAAAAATTACAGACATTAATTGGTTTTAGAATCTAAATTTCAGGTAATCACTATTTAAAAATTCAGACATAAACTCTCAACATTCTTTTAACTATAGGTAAGCTTCATTGTAAAACCATACTAATTATCCATGCAATTAATTCATTTCTTAACTTTAAAGATACAACAATAGAGTCTCTAGACTTTACAGAAACACATGAAACTGTATAAGTATTAAATGATGTGGACTAGTGATTCTCAAACTTTTCAATTAAAATTTTTTCGCAGGTAAAAGTATGAATAATCGTTAGTGACAAATAATAAAACTTGTGTATTTTTATGATTTAACAGTTTTTTTTTCTTTTTTAAAATAAAAATAATATTTAATGTAATTGATTAGCCTGCAAGTTACTGCATATTTTTCAAATCATGGAATTAAACTGGACATGGCTACCCCTTTTTTATTCCACGTTGATTTGTGCTACATACTTGCTTTTTATTACAGCGACCGCCAAAAAGCCAGCTTCGCATAAATACTACGTCGGAAATGGAATTAAAATCCGCTGAGCCTTATTACTTAAAAGAGAACATTAATCTTTTATTAAAATCCAAAATTCTGTCAGTTAAGTGCTACCAAATTTAGCTTTCAAACTGTTGTCGCAAGATAACTCTAAGCACTAATAATAAATAGATCTTAAATAAATTTTTATTTTAAAAATATTTATCAAACCGGATAATTAGCTGTGATAAATTTACTTTGAACATCGTTTTCAAATTTTAAAAACGATCAAGTTCATTTGACGTTAACAATTGTTGTAATATTAAAAAGCAATTTTTGTCTGCATCTTTATTTATTATTTTTTTTTCAAAGCTCAAGTTTTTTTAAAAGTTTTAAAAGTTGTCGTATAATATAATCCAGTAATATAAACAAATCGGCATCAGCAACATCTTTTGCATCTTTTTATGATTTTTAAGAATTACGTGATATAATATTACAACGAGAGAGCGATTGTTCATTGCCACAGTATAACAACAACAAAATATTTGGTTACCATTTCCTTAAACAGTTTTTTAAAAATCCTTGCTTTTAAGCATAAGATGCTATAAAATTTACTACATTTACCAAACAATGGGGTGGCTCAGCATTGAAGCGGTGCAATGCCAAGCCAACCTGAATAAGCTAGCGGCTAGCAAACTGCAGGCTTCTCCTGCAAAGCAAAGTATTTTAAAAAGCCAACTTAAGGTGGCAAAATGAACCCACATGCACATCATCGAAACATATTTGGCCTAAACTAGATCTACGTCGAACTAATGATGTTTTAATTCTATCCTGGGAGTCGATTGGAAATGCCATAATAGGACACTAGGCAGGTGGATCCCCTGCTCGGCGCGTGGGAATCACAGAGACACGACTTCTGTAGAAGCTGTCACGATAAGGAAAATGAGAAAATATTGGTATATCTTCTCTGCAACGGCTTTTTATACTAGGGCAACCGAACTGTAATGACTTATTCGATCTCAGCTCAGTTAATATTAAAGACCTTACACTGTTTATGTAAAGTTTTAACTGGTTTTCACGGTAAAGGGAGAAGGCACCGCCGGCCGTCCAACACGGTATCACAACGGGCCAAAAGTGCATTTAGTAATTGGTCAATATGCCGCTCAAAAATACTCAGGAACATAACATATGCCACATGGTATGTATGTATCAAACTACTCCATACAAACTAGTTTAAAATCTAGCAATGTCAAAATAGCTATTTGTGCTGGAACTACACACAAGATTTTTTCTACAAATGCAGTTTTTAGACAGACAAAAAAACAGTAAATACTATATTTAAAATAAGTTAGTACATAATATTACTTGTATTTTAATTATAACATTTTATGATATTCTTGAAAATAATTACTTCAATTTATTATTCACTACATTGAAATTAATTGCGCAATTATAACAATCTTTGATATTTATTCCCGAACTTGATGGTCCATTTGGATATTTCTCCAACATTAATTCTTCCGAAGATTGGAAATCTATATTACGAGATGTGGATACATGCGGTTTTGAAAATTTTTTTTTGGTGGTTTCAATCTTATTTTTAATTGATTCGTCCATATAACCTTCTGTGACATTACTACTTTTCTATCCACCATGTTTCTTTAGTTGTATTAGATCTCCTCCACCATTCACCAATAAAGTAGCAGATGTTCGTCGAAAACAGTGTCCTGTGTATTAAGTGTGCTCAGGTAATTCCATATATTTAGCAATTATTTTGACAAAGTTGTTTGATTAAAATGTATTTTTTACAAATTGATAGATAATCAACTGAATTTTCTTCATTATGACTAACAATCGTAAAAACACAGCTAATTCTCGTTTTCGAATCTGGAATTCGGACTATTAAAATGGAATCTTTATCTTTTATGTCACCGATCTTCATTTTAACCAATTTGTCACGTCTGCAGGCATCAGCAATACCCATAATTGGAATTACTTATAAAAAAATTAACAGTCAATAGCTACCCAAAATGTATAAGCTATCCAAATTGCTATCAATCCAATAATTCATTTTTTTAATGAAATAGAATGGCAAATAAATTAAAAAAAGTGCCCCTGGCCGGAATTGAACCCAAGCGAAAAGTTTGAAATGCCTGCGCTTCAGATCCCTAGGCTAATATGACTGCTCAAGTAATCAAGTGTTTCATGGTATTATTTAACTAAGAAACTATTTTAACTGCTTATCAAATTACAGAGAGTGTAAGGTATAATTGAAATTTCCACATTTCAGTAGATATTCTTCATTGGTAGCTTCTCGTAGAAATTTGTGAATATCTTTAGTGGTAAATGTTTTGGATTTTTTTGCTTTGTATCCAACTTATTTTTTTTTTTGAGAAATGCTATGAGTTTAGGATACTTATTGATTTCGAAATTATAATCGAATATATGGACCAAACAGTTGATGACTTCGAAGTCTATGATTTTTTTTCAAAATAAGCCAGAAACACATTTTCTGTATACTTATTGACCTCTTTCGATTGACACCAGGTTATAAATCTATTGTATTAAAATTCATATTTTGCTCTTGATTTCTCTGGTAGGAGATTTAAAATTACATTTTTTGCACTTTCTGCCACATCAGGAGGTGTGTTCAATAATTCACTATCACTATTTTCCATCATAAAAGAATGAGTAAGAGATTGTACAGGTGAAAAGTGGATATTTCGGAATCATTTTAAGATTTTTTTTTAAATTTCCATGGCTTTTTGGCATTATAAATTTATAGTTGCCAGACAGTTTTTTTATTGCTAACATTGCCCTAGATTTAATTTAAGTCTCTATTTGAAAAATAATAATTTTAAACCATTTAAATGTTAAAACTGTCATGTTAAAAGCTGCATTATGTTATTTTTATGGGTTTTTTCTTATGATTTTTTTTTCTTGTTAAAACCATTTTAACTTATACAATATTAACTGATATTTGGAACAACTCATATAAAAACTAAACACGATTTTCGTGTGTCTCAGTTGTTTTGCTTTAATTTAGTTGATTGAAGGATTTTCTACTGATTTTGTTGTCGCAGAAGCTTACAAGATGGGATTTCCACTAAGATATTGAAGAGAGACTGGCTCGTACTTTTTGATACAAAAGAAAAAATCGACGATCCGCTCTAAACCACTTTTATAAGCACTTTATTAATTGGATTGAATATAAAGGATTAAGAATCTTTATTAATGATTGCCTTTGTCCAATTAAAAAAATAAACGTTCAATTTTAAATATTTGTATTTAAAATAAGTTTAAACAAGAGATAAAGTAATATCTGAAATTATAGATATGACACATATTTTCTTTAATTCAGATAAAAAGGTTAAATTTGGGGCTTTTTTAAAGTTTTTAAAATAAAAAAAATGTATTTAAATTTTTAAACGAAATTTTAGTAAATAAATGTAGCGTGGTTTACTTGCACGCCAGACTATAACACCCAGGCTAATTATTTATTTGAAATTATTTTTTCACCCGTTTACAAAAGCTATTATTTAAAATTATTTTTATTTGTTATGTTTTTTTGATGAAACACTTTTTTGCTTTTTTTTAATTTTGCAAAAAAATAAGTTAAATAAAAAGTTACTTTAAAATTTCCTGTATCTGTCGTTAACTATCTTCAAATCATTTTCGAATAAGTAAGATGTTTTTAAAATGGATATACGTTACTGTCAAAAAAAAATAAAATTTTTAAACCATGTTTATCTATGGAATCACCCTGTGCAATATTGTAAAATTACATGCCTGAAAATAAGTAAAGCAAAATAAATCAAATCAAGACCAAAAACATAATTTAAATTTCAATACTATACAGGGTATTTGGCTTTATTTGTATCTAAAAATATAACAGATGTAGTGCCAATGGGACACACCTTTAACCCAATGTTATGCATAAACATTCTATATTATTGTTAAATTTTTTAGATATCACCTTTTAAAAAAAAGAAAGACATACTTTGATAGTTCATTTAAAAAAGAGGATTCTCAAGCGCAAGCCCCATTAGGGACATGAGTACAAGTTGCAATGAAAGTGAAATAAATTTAAAAAGGAAAACTTGAAAGCGTTAAACAATATAAAAATTTGGCAAGTCTGCAGGATATGACAGGATTACGGTTAAAATGCTAAAGGCTGGACAGGGATTGGTAGCTAGTCTACTGTACCTTCTTTTTAACCTTTCTCGGAGAAGTGGTAGCGTACAAGGAGACTAATGCAAGGCCGTATCACTTTACAAAAAAAAATGTTCGTAGCAGGATTCATCATCGTCAGCAAACTGAATGCAAAGACGTTTACTAAAAAAATGACAAATACAACGATAAGAAGATATCGAATGTGCAAGCGGGATTAAGAAAGAAAAAGGATGCATAAATCAGAAATTTTTATTGCGAGCCAAAAAAATTATTGTCTAAAAGTCAAAAGATCTACTGCGCTTTTATGAACTTGAAAAAGGCCAATAATAAGTGGTGAAAAATGAATTGTGGTAAACATTGTCTCTGAGTAAAAGCTTAATACGAGCGCTGACATCATTTTACGAGGAGCTTACAGAGACTGTTTCAACATTAAAAATGGTATTAGACAGGAATGTGTGGCTTCACCATGGCTGTTTATCTTATACATGGACAGTTATAAGTAAGATTTAAAAGGGAGTGCGTATGGATTAAGAATGAATGATTTGATTGTCAAATACCTCAATACGCCAAGGATCAAATCATATTAGCATCATCTTAGAAGGAGTTGAATGCCATGTTTAATATTATGCAAGATTCATTATTGGTTTCTAAACATGACATACTGCAAGGTGATGATTGAAAAACAAAGAGTGCAACAAGTAAAATAGCTTAATACGAGCGCTGACATCATTTTACAAGGAGCTTACACAGACTGTTTATTAAACATTAAAAATGGTGTTAGACAGAAATGTGTGGCTTTGCCATGGCTGTTTATCTTATACATGGACAGTTATAAAAAAGATTTAAAAGAGAGTGCGTATGGATTAAAAACGAATGATTTAATCGTCCAATGCCTTAATACGCCGATAATCAAATCATATTAGCATATAATATTATGCATGATGCATTATTGCAGCGGTTCTCAAACTTTTGTTATTCACGCCCCCCTGTTTTAATTTAAAAAATGTTGCGCCTTCCAATCCGTAGACCTAGGAATTTGGACTAAAATAGGCAACATTGTCGTCGAGAGCGCCAAAGATGCTGTCGGAAAGTTCGCGGCGTTCGTGCCACGTATTCAAGCTTCCTGATCTTTCTCGAACTGTTTGAAAGCGACTATAAATACAGAAGCGCACATACGGTATTCTCAGTCTCTTAGTGAAGGTGTTTTAACACTAAGCAAGCATTATTGTAAAGTGCGAGTGTATAAGTAGATGTAGTATGGATAAATTTTTAATACGAAAACTTGAGGATGACGGGGCTTGTACATCGACAGGTTCAGGTGGAAATCGTCGGAAATCTAAAACAAGAAAATATGACCCATCATACCTAAATTTGGGCTTTACTAGCCTTGAAGTAGGTGGCGAAGAAAAACCACAATGCGTTATCTGTTTAAAAGTATTGGCTGCAGATAGCATGAAACCAAATAAATTACAGAGGCATCTAGAAACGCTGCACAAAGAATATGTCAATAAACCGCGAGATTTTTTTGTGAAGAAACTCAGATTGTTTAAAAAACAAAAATCCAGCTTCCATAGAATACTGGCAGTAAATGAGAAGGCTCTCTTGGCATCATATAAAGTGGCATACAAAGTAGCTAAATGCAAAAAACCGCACACTATTGCAGAGCAACTTATTTTACCCGCTTGCAAAGACATTGTAGAAATAATGTTTGGTGAAAATTTTACTTCACAACTTAACAATATTCCTCTGTCAAATGATACAATCTGTCGACGAATTAACGATATATCAGTTGATATGCAGCAGCAGCTTGAATCTGAGCTTAATGGAAACTTGTTTGCTATACAACTTGACGAAGCAACTGACTCTAGTAATGATTCTCATTTGATTTGCTACATAAATTCTGTCAATGTTCTAAAATACGTGAAGATTTATTGTTTTGTAAACAGATTAAAGAAAGAACTACAGCCACTGAGTTGTTCAAGATTACAAATGATTCTATTACTAAAATGAATTTGCAATGGAAAAATTGTGTTGCGATTTGCACCGATGGAGTTCAAGCCATGTCTGGTAAATACAACAGTTTACAAGCGCTAGTAAAAAAGGAATCCTCAGAAATTATCTGGACGCACTGCATGATACATCGGGAAGCGTTAGCATCAAAATCGCTAAGCCCCGGACTAAACATGATTTGGACAGTAGTTATTGAAGTTGTTAACTTTATAAAAACCAGACCACTAAAAACAAGGATGTTCTCTGTTCTGTGTGAAGATATGGGAGCTGAGCATCAATCTTAGTTGTTTTATTCCTCATCCAGATGGTTGTCACGCGGTAAGACGGTTAAGCGTGTCTTTGAATTAAGAAGGGAAATAGCGATATTTTTAAACGAGGAAGGTCACAAGCATTCAACAGATTTTTTCGACAAATTATTTTTACTGAAGCTTTCTTATTGGGTAGATATTTTTAAAAAACTTAATATACTTAATCTTCAGCTGCAAGGAAAAGACGTAAATATATTTGATTTAAGTCAAAAGATTGATGCTTTTTGTAAGAAATTGCAGTTATGGCATAAAAAATTGAAAGAAAACAGTTTGGAAATGTTTTCCACATTTTGCGATTTTGTGCAAGATTCCCCATTGGAAGATATTCATAAAGCTGTGATGCTAAAAACCATAGGAAGCCATTTAGAAAACTTAACTGAGAATTTCAAGCGATACTTCTTTGCAGAGAAAGATATCAAGTTGTCAGACTGGAGCTGGGTTTTAAATCCATTCGAAAATAGACCTATCACTGCAAGAAGAAGAACAACTGATAGATATTTCAACAAATCCCTTACAAAAATCAAACTTTGTTAACAAATCTTTAACAAACTTCTGAACTGAACTTCCGAACGACTACTCCGTTATAAAAGCCAAAGCGCTTAGAATTCTGTTGCCTTTTCCAACGTCCTACCTTTGTGAAACTGGATTTTCTGCACTTGCTGTCGTGAAATCTAAATACAGAAATAAACTTCAGGTAGAAAATGAACTCAGAGTGGCCATCTCTAACATAGAACCAAATTTAGAGAAGTTGTGCGCCTTAAAACAAGCTCATGTTAGCCATTAGTCCTTAGAATGTTTCTTTGTCATCATTAAGTAAGTAAAATTTCAATAAAGATTTTTTAAAAATCTATCTGTAGCATTTTATCATTACCATTTTATTTTTAATCTGTACTGCGCCCCCCCCAATCATGTAAACGCGCCCCCCTTAGGGGGCGCGCCCCACAGTTTGAGAAACGCTGTTATAGGTGGTTTGTACTGTTTAATTAGGATTGGTAACAATTTAAAACGGGTATAAAACCCATTTAAATTCCACTGATTTATTAATGATGACATAGGAATGGGGTGCAGACTTATCATTATCTGAATCCGTATTGGATTGTAGTGTTAAACCTTTTATTAATTTGTTACGTAAACGTGTACGTTGGTTCTTTGCTTTTTTATTAGAAAGATAAGTATAAATATCTGCTGGAGGTCATAAAATTATTGTAGATCTCCTGTATAATTTTTTATTATAATCATAATTCACAGAGTATTTTTCCGGGTTGGTGGTAAATAAAAGTTAAGCAGATTTTTTGATGTCATCAATAGCATCATCTGTTCGAAGCATGAGGGTTGCATCTGCGCTGTCGTGTTTGGGGGTTGAAGATTTTACTTACTTTAATGATGCTGGCATGATTTTATTTTCCGAAACTACTTTGATAGGTGGGATAATTATTTCAGAGTCATTACGTTTTTTTAATAGAGCCAATGTATGAGGGGATTGCGATGTGGGAGCATCTATTTGATTTGATGTACTTTGAACTGAAGTTTCAATATGTACAGTGGTAACAACATACTGGCGATGTCTGAGTAGCTAACATAATTTGGCAGTTGTTAATTGAATGGGCTTGTTTACAGTTTGTTCAGAGATCTTTTTCCAATGCCAAAAAGATACGGTATGATGTTTTTTCATGTTTGATAACTATATAATCCGGAATTTGATGATTTGCTGGAGAAATGAATGTGTGTTCTTTAAGACTTAATATATACTTGTAGTCAGGATTATAAGTACCAATTTTTAAGAAATGTATTGGAGTCATTAATTGGATACCTCGGTTTGTCAGTATAGTCTGTATAACGGTATAAGGAATTAAAGTGCATACATTAATTAATAATAATCTCTCGTAAGGAGAAATCAATCAACGTGCTTATTTGATAATAGGTTACCGTTAATATGCCTTTGTTTGTATTAACGAGTGTATTGACCAAAGTTTCGCAAGACAGATAAACGCATATGCGTTTGTGTTTTTTTTTTTTTATGTTCTGGTTCCCACGAAAAGGGATATCCTGTAATGTTCAGAGAACATCGTGGGAACCAAGGGAAAGAAGGTAGGAGTTGGTGTTCTTCTTAAATTTCTGGAGGTTGTATGCCTCGGAGAACACCTCCCTAGGCAATGAGTTCCAAAGCCTCGCAATTCGTTGGATGAATGAGTCTTTGGAAAGTGATGTTCTGCAGGTCTCCAAAGTGACCACGAAGGGGTGTGAAGACTGAACTTGACGGGTTAATCTAAAAGAGACTGTGTGATAAACAAGAAAAAAATATTATATTTTAAGGTTTAATCAAACTCCCTATTTTGTATTTTCTAGAGCAGGTAATATTATTGCTTGTTTTTTCGTTGTTAATCTTGGTGTGGTTTAATTAGTTTTTGCAGCAAAGCTTAATATTTTGTTTTGATTGGATACATTATGAAAGGATCCCTGACCAGGATCTCCCAATTGTGGTGACCTTCTGTGTTGTATAATACTAAAACACTGTTTACGAAATAACACTTTTATTTCTATAATTACTATTATATTATTAGCAACAATCGAGTCCAATATGTGTAACATCTTTCTCAAATCCCAGTCGTTAACTCAACTGCGTGCCGGTCTTAACGTATCAGCTAGATTGACTTAGCACAGTTCTTATGCAATACTATGTTTCATACGTAGTGTCTGCTGACCTCCACACGGAGTGTCTGCTGGTCTCTACACCAATGAAGTAAATTCATCCATTACTAAATGTTGATGTCATTAAGAACATTCATCCGAGGACATAATGCGGTCCTGTCTTTTTAATTTGAATTGGTAATAATAACTGATAAGGCTATTTTCACACTTATACGGTTTCATTCGGTTCGGTCTGTATTCGGTTCGTTTTCGGTAGCCGCCTCTACTAATGAAAACTCAAGGTTAGTATAAGGTTTGATATCACGACTGAATCATTGAAGACGCAACCAGCCAACAATATGGAGACAAGACAAATTGTTGCTATGCTATTTCTCTACAGAAGAAACAAAAAACGAAAGAGGAATAATCGACTTCACTGGGTACACCCTATCCTCACCAAACGGATGCAGTGTGGTGCATTTCATACCCTTTTTCCGAAATTAAGGGAGCATGAAGACAAATTTTCAAATTATTTCAGGATGTCTAAGACATCATTTGATGAATTACATGAGAAGTTGAAGGACTGTATTCAACGCCAAGATACATTTATGCGGGAATGTATTCAACCAGTACAGATGTTAGCCGTCACTTTGAGGTAAGACAATAAGACCAATAGTTAGTAGAATGGTCAATTAAACAAAAAGAAATAAAATAATATTTAAATAGTATTTTGAAACAACAAATGAAAATAAATGTTATAATTGTACATAATCAAATAAAATAAAATATACAATAAAGTTTTAATAATATTTTGACACAACAAACGAAATTAAATATTATAATTATTCATAAAAAAAATAACATCAAATAAAATAGAATATATTTTGTTCCATATTTAAATTCAAATTAAACAAATATAATCCGAACTATCATCGGAAGTCGTATGGGAGCTGTAGCCAGGGTTTGGGCTTGAAAGATGGTGGGCAGTTTTCTCGTAATATTGAGCAACGGACATTTGCGGCTCAGTATGTAGCTGGGAAGTTGAACAAGGTGGATACTGGTTGTAGATCGGTTGGGTCTGCTGCTGACACTTCCGCTGCCTAATGCTCTTGACGATTTTCAAAACCTCCATTTGAATTCAACCTCAATTTCAAGTGGATCACACATTGTATTCGATGAACAAAATTTAAAATGAACTTGACTTCTTGCTCAAAACGTGACCGAACCAAAACTAAACCGTATACGTGTGAACAGCCCATTGGCTTTGTGAACCTAGGACCCGAAAAGAAACCGAATAGAAACCGAATGAAACCGATTCGTGTCGTGGGGGCCGAATGAAACCGTATAAGTGTGAAACGAGCCTAATACCGTGGGGACCAGTATGAATTTTGTTTATCCAGTTGTTTACGATTGGACTTTCGATTGTATTGCTTAATACTGGAATGATTTTAATTTACATTTTATAAACGGTGATTCACTGGTTTCTTTAATCACAAAAACAGTAATTAAATATCAGTATTTACTTGATATTTTTACAGAGCACGTTTGTAGCTTATGTTAATTACCATTGCCAGGTCAGCACTCCCATAATTAATATTTCATTTGGTTATTTCACACTGTATACGTACATTTTAATGATAATACTAATATTTTAATTCGTTCAGTAAATGGTG
Source organism: Agelastica alni (assembly GCA_950111635.1). NCBI lineage: Eukaryota > Metazoa > Arthropoda > Insecta > Coleoptera > Chrysomelidae > Agelastica > Agelastica alni. The sequence goes on along the minus strand of OX467712.1, from coordinate 51,394,744 downwards.
CTTTCTGTTTTTAATGTAACAACCCCCTATGGAAAAAAGACGTGACTATATGTATGTGTGAAGGTAAAATAAATTAGAAGGTAAAGAAAAACTAAACATATTTTCTACATCCCTAAGATTTAGGGTTAAAATTTTGTACACAAAAAGTCAAAAAAGATTTATTGTGGTCCCTATCGGAATAACCAGAAGAGGGTATGTTTAAATATTACATTTTCCAGGATTAACTTTAGGGAAAACTCGCCGTATCTAAACTTTTCGTCCATTTTTATTTAGTTTTTTTATTTAAACTTTGTAATAAAAAAGTATCTGCAGTGATCAAAGACCGGAAAAACCAATGTACCATTCTATCATTTGATACAGTTTTGTTTACTCTTTGTATTCGAACACAATATGCTGTATATCTCCGATCGATATACCCGACTCACCCCTACAAGATTTGCGTTGAACATCCTACTTTATACATTCCCACAGGATATCTATATGCTTCTGAATATCTGATTGTGGAAAATGTAAAATTGAAATGTAACTTAAAATGAGGATGAACTTTTTTGAAATTTTATTTCTTTGTAGTTTTCAACGTTTTTAAAACCTTTGCTCGGCTACGATAAAGGTTCATTGAATTTAATTTTTTTTTCATTCACTATTTTAAAAAATATATAGTTTTATTATAAAAAAACTTCGGTGAAATACAGAAAAAATATTGTAAATACACAACAAATAAATAGTAGATACCTACTTAGTACATAAAAATATCACAAAATAAGAAAAATTGCGTCATTATGTTATTAATTTTGTTTAATTTACTGATTTCAATTATATTTTTAGCAATTAAATAGTACAAAAAGTCATGCAAAAAAGCGGCACGGCCGTACCATCTTTTTTTCGAAGCAGTTCATGCCATTTTCGACCCCCCTATATCTTCGTTGTAAATAAAACTAGAAGTCTGAATTTTCAGTAACCAAGCAGGTATTGTATAAACACAGTATATATTAAATTTCATTTTTTTTAAACAAGTAGTTAAAGAATAATTATAACAAGTCAAAGTTTCTTAATTTTGTCAATCACTGACTGACCGATCATTAAAACTCTAAGGCACTTCTAGCAGACATATAAGCTTTAAATTTAAAATACAATTTGTGTTAAGTGTATAAATTAAGAAAAAACTAAAATGTTTTGCAATTTTAGTCCAGTTTTCTAAATACACTAACTGCATAAATAACTTTGTAATCACATATAAATATAAAGGATAACAAAGTTACATTTGCAGTGAATGAATCAGTGTACCTGTATATGTATAAGAACTATCTATAAAAAGAAATGAGATGCCATTAAAAACATACCTTGTAAAAAACCAAGTCTCGCAATCTCGCTCAAAACTCAGTTTTGCTACCGTAAAAAGTTGTGAGATCCATGTAATACCAAGTCGGTTAATTTATTCTAACTTTAAACTCAAGTCCTGTGAGAGTCAATCTTGTCCTGGCCTATGCCCCCACTTCAGGTGCGAATGACGGTGAGATTGATAACTTCTATAACGTCTTAGAAACAACTCTATCCAAATTTTCATCTAAAGAGATAAGCTTCAATATGGGGGATTTTAACGCCAAAATTGGAAGTACGAAAAATGATCATCTACGATCAGTGATTGGTAACTATGGACTGGGCCAACGCGAGAGGGGAGAACGTCTCCTACAGTTTTGTTTAGATAATAGTCTTAATATTGCCAATACGCTGTTTCAACAACATGCAAGAAGACCTGGCGCTCACCTGATGGGCAATTTAAAAATCAAATAGATTATATTTTAATCCCTTTACGCTGGAAACCATTATTACCAAACACGATTGATTTATATCCATCAATACCAAAAAATAACTGGTCCATGCCCTAGTGTTCTCCATTTTGTGGTACGCTTCCGAGACATGGGTTATGAAGGCAGCCGACAGGCGTCGGGTCGACGCCTTTGAAATGTGAGTATAGCGAAAAATGCTAAGAATACCGTGGACGACACATCGCACCAATGTGTCAGTGCTGAGCGAGATTGGACCATCAAACCGTCTCAGTAGCTTGACATCAGCGCGAATACTGAACTTCTTCGGACATATAACTCGTCACGACAACATTGAGAGACTGATTTTCCAGGGCAAACCTCTTGGCAAAAGGAAACGCGGACGTTTTCCATCTAGATGGACAGACATTGTATCAAAAGTAACCGAGCGTCCACTAGTGGAAGCCATTAAAACTGCTGCTGACCGTGGGAGATGGCTAGAGACTGTAAGAAGAGTTCTGAGTTATAACACCTGACATTAACTTGTGATAACTACACGTCGTTCTCGACGTTAGACTAACAAGAAAATTTAAGGGACCTTCTGTCTTAAGTTATAACGCAATTAGCTAACCTAACAACATCTTATAGTGACCATATTAATATTAAAAATCTTTAATGTTTTAAATAAATAAATTAACCCAAAAATCGCTTTAAACAATCTAATTTATTATAATATGTATTACTTGTGAGATACATTGTGTTTTCATGCGATGGCCAAGTCAATCTATTTATTTAAAACATAATAGATTTTTAATGTTGATATGGTCACTATAAGATGTTGTTAGATTAGCTAATTACGTAATAACTTCAGACAGAAGGACTCATAAGTAAGGACTGAATAAATTAACCGACTTGGTATGACACGGATCTCACAACTTTTCACGGTAGAAGAACTAAGTTGCGATACTTGTTGTTTCTTACAAGTTATGTTTTTGATGACATAATATTTATATAAATGCAAACAAAGGTAATTTTTATTATTAAAAAATAAGCATAAAGTCATTAACAAATAAGTTTATTAAAAAAAAAAAGAAATTTAAATTTTAAATCATATTATTCAGATACATGTACGAATATCCTATAAATTTGGGTGTAATCTACAGGAGTTGGAAAATCAAACAGGGATCGAAATCAGCAGGATTACTTCAGAAGTTATTCGCAATGTGCAAGAAGAATGTGTCCGTAGATTTTCTTATTGTCAAGAGACTGGTGAAGGGAATTTTGAACATATTATTTGAATTTATTTTGTTGAATGTAAACTTATCTCTTACTCGCAAGATAAAACTAGATTAAACGATGCCACGCAGCAACTCAAACGAGAAATTCTGATAATTAAAAATAAGTCTATTAGTAATTATTTAGGTGAATTGTCAAATGACAGTAAAACGAAATATTCACTATGGAAAGCCACTAAAAGACTAAAAACACCAATCGTGCAAAATCCACCAATCAAAAATTCAGATAATACATGTGCGAAATCTAACCTACAAAAAACCTCAATAAGGTTTGCTTCCACCCCTTTGTTGGTCATTGCTCTCCTTATGGACTTGTAAGAAGTGGATGGCTTACTCCGTGGACCTGCCCTCCCGGTAGGCGTACTGGGGGGTCGGCCAGGGGGCGCATTGTTAAAGTTGTGTCTTTTATGTTTGAGAACCATATTACTCACTGATCAAATGTAGATCAAATTGTAATTTCGGTAAAATTCCTTTATTAGGTATTTTCTTAGAAAAAAAAACTGAAATAAATTATAATTTTTTGTTTGCCCTGTACAAACAAATCAAATTATTTATTATTAAAAAATGCAGTATTGAACCTTTTAGATGAAGTATTACAGTCATCTATTTCAATTTAAAAAAAATTACCGATTACGTCTCCACGTCAAAACCAGTGACATAACCACTTAAAAAAATATACATTTTAAAACCGGCATTTAAAAACAGAAATCGACCTCTTTCATGATTATTGTCAAAAGTAAATTGCTTGCGAAATATTGAATATGTAATAATAATTTAGCCGCGCATGGTATAAATTAGCAATTATTATTTACGGTATATTTGTATTTTAATATTTATTAATAGGCGTATGTTTTAAATTGTATATTTTTCTATTACAAGCGAAACTTTTTTTATTAAAATCATTTGTGACAAGCTATTGAAAAAGTATTACTTGCTGTACATGCGGTCCGATCTTACATTTGGCTTTGCCTTTGTAAAGGCAAAATCTGAAGACCGTCTTATCACCACTTTTGTTGTCGAATACTTTTCCCCTGAAGGTACCGCGAACATGCAAAGAATAATGTTCGTATTTCTTATCTGTGTGAAACGGTGACGAATCACTATGACTACAAAAAGAGTAAATTTCCGCAACAGCATCACAAAATATCTCGACATTTATCATCGACTAGAAACGTTATTTTAGCAAATAACTTTTTTGTTTTTTCAATAATATATACCAGCCATATTTCAAAGACAGAAAGTTGGATCAGTAAGCGCGAAAGCTAATAACCGAAACATATTATTGCATAAAAATCATTCTGCGGAACTTTTTCTCCGCTACAAAACCTTTCAATCTAGATAATGCTGTTTTTTCCCAAATACTAAACTTATTCAATTTATTTTGAACGAATGTTGTGACTCATTTCAACCAAAACGTTATTCAAAGTTCAAAGAAAAATTTATCAACAGCCAGATTGCTATCGACACATTTTGTTCTGTTGAATCTTCGGAACGCTTTTAACTGCAGAGAAAATATACGTGGGGAGAAAAGGCAATTTCAAGCAACGATTTTTTAAAATCAAACAACAATCATGGACGTTTAATAATATTTAATATTATTTTATATACATACATACATTCATATTAATACCAAAATGGCGTCAAATAAAGTCTAGTGTCAGTGTTGTCACAAAAATATTTCTAAAACGCAGTATAAATTGCGATTTAATTACTGCAACTTGTGGTTTCATCCTGAATATGCCCAGGTTAATGAAGTAGAAGTGCAATATATGGTCTTGTATATGAAGCAAAAAGAAAGAGGTTAGAAATTCTTTCTCCTCTTCTCAGTCATTAGCAACAAAACAATAGGGAAAAATCACGTAACGCGAGATGGCGCTGTCAACGACAAATTATCGGATCGAGGTGTGAGCAACAAATATTCTGTAATTTGATCACTTGTAATAACAAAGTTTTTATTGAAGGGAGTTTTATTTATCTCAGAGATTTGAGTTGATTTTTTGTGTTAATTAAAGCAGGATTAAAGGTTTATTTTCAAAGTTTTAATTTCATTGTCGCTGGATTCTTGTTGAAAGCCAATAGAGACTAGGTGTGTCCAGGTATCAATTTTGGTTTGTTTTCGAAGTTTTTTAGTTCTGTTTTTCCTGGAATTCTTGTGGCAATGCCTATGAAAGTCGAAATATTAATTTCGGACATATTGTATTATGTGGGTGAATGTGTTCGACTTATTAAGGATTATAATCCAATTAACTTCGGTCACTTCTATGTCTTTCTTAATTATGGAATGTTGATACTTCAACAGTAGAAGGTTCAGGCAAGAAAAAGATTCATCTTTTAAACGCTTTCTTTGTGTTGTTAAACTCACTATAAATAACACCATAATAAAATAAAATCATTCGACAACAATATCAAACTTTTACCACTGAAAAAATCATCTTTCACAAAGTGCTTGCTGCAAACAAACATAAACTTTGAGATTTGTTTTCCTATCTTTAAGATCATCTTTAATTTTTAAGCTGCCTTAAGATTTGAAGGAAATTTATGCAAAGATATAATCGCCAAACACGAATAAGCCGGCTATCACGATTCATACAGATTCGGCTCTCATCTGAAAAAAGTACATAATCACCTCAAACCCGACTAAACAATTCATCTTCTAATTGTAGCCAATGATGTTCTGACTCTTGTTTCATGTCTTAACTCTCTTTGGAGGGTTGGTACAGACATAGAGGGATTCCTCATAATGGATATTTCTACGAATCTATTGCTCATAAGATCCCGTGGTTTACCAGAGCGATGCCTATTTTGTACTGAATTGGTCTCCAAAGACCTATTTCATATTAGAGACACGTCACTCTGTAAAATTCCCACTTTCTGCACCACGACCGGATGTAAGTGGCCTTCTTAAAATAAAACAATAATTCTGGCACGATCTAGCTCAGAAATTAAATGACGATTTATTAGTAATCACCTATTTTTAAATTTTAAAAGCAATAAATGTGTAATTGACACCAAAGTGAAAACAGCACGACTAAATGGGTATTCAAATTTTTTTACAAAAAAAAAAAAAATTACTTTTACATGAAAAAGAGTTACTAAATATGTGATAAAGAAACCGATTTATAAAAATGTATACAACGTGAAAACAAGGGTGATGCATAAGTTTTGAAATTATTTGTCTTATCTTTATTTGCCGCAATGAAATTAAGTCTTTAGTTATAATATATTTCTTTTATTCTTGGTTCAGATGTATTTTATACGTAAGTTTAACATTTATAAATTTATATAATTTGATATATAGAATATCGAGATTAATCATCTTTTTTTTTAATTTGTTTGAAAGAAATATATACGAATTTAAAGACACTTCAGTTTTTCTTTTAAAAATAGTTTGTTTCTTGACGAATAACCCACTTTTATCTAATTTGCATTATTATTCGTTTTAATTTTTCCAATGCAGTTTAAAAGAACAGAAAGATATCATACCTGGGGCATGTTCTCAGAGGAGACCGATACAGGGTGCTTCAACTTATAATGAAGGGCAAAATCGAAGGCAGCCGAGGAATTGAAAGAAAACAAATGTCATGGCTGAAGAACATTCGCGATTGGACAGGAATACGCAGTGCCGAACAACTATTCAGATTAGCCGAAAACCGCGAACAACTCGCAAACGTTAGGGGGACCTGATATGGCACCGAAAGAAGAAGAAGTTTAAAATTAAAATTGATATTTTATTTCAAACATCGGCATCGTAAAGGTGAAATGTTAAACAGAAAATGTATTAACTTCACCTGATTCCAAAGTTTTATTAGTGTTTCATTTAAATTGTTTTAATATTTTATAGCTAAAAAAATATTTTAATTTTTTCTTATTTTTTTCTACTTGCTACAATACAAAATTTAAAAGTAAATTGTGCGTGTAATTAAAATCTTAAATTAAATATACGTACAGTGTGTCATTTAAATTTTAAAAGTTTACGATTAAACTGGTGATGAATGAATATTGTCATTTTGCATGTTTTCAAAGACAGTTCTGGTATTTTGATTGTTAAAAATAATCTAGTTTAAAACTGTCGGTATCCCAAACAATTCGGATTAATAGTTATATTTTTACAATTACATGACATATTTGCTATATAACCACTAAACTGTTGACAAGAAAGAGCTATACTATCACCTACTAATAAGCAATTTAATAAAATAAATGATTTAATTTTTTTAAAATTTAAAGTAACTTCACAAATTTAGACCCCCTCCCACCGTCGCCGCGTTGTTTTTAAAAGATATTTAAAAAAATTAATTTCCTTGCGTTAATCTCGCAAAAACAGGAAAGTGGCTCGACCGATTTAAATATTTTTTTTTGTGTTCGTAATTGTCAAGACAAGATTTATATGAAGTAAAAGCACCACTAAGGAAGGAGTGGGAAGGGATTGAAATATAAAAACTATCAAAAATGCCGATATTAGCTTCAAATTCATAGTTTTTGGGGTCGCAATGTTTGATAGTGACATTTCCAAAGCAGACAAGTTAAAGTTTAGGCAGAACAACGTCTTCCGGGTCCGCTGGTTATACATAAATATATATATATAAGAAATTGAAAACATAATAGACATTAGGTACATTTTTCGAACTTATATTTTGTTATGTAAAATAAATAATTGAAAATTTTTTTAAACTTATCATATGGCAATGTTGTTTTAAAAAACTATTTTTTGATGAAAAATAGTACCATTTTAAATTCTTTAAAAAAATTATTAACATATAAACCCTCTTTTAATTTTTAAACTTGCAAAAAACAAACAATAAAAATTGTCGTATTATTATTTTCATTGCATTGTTATCTTCGTTTTTGTAACATCACTTTTTTGCATAAAAAATATTTGCTGTATATTTTAAAATACAGAAAATAAATAAGTTTTTTTATAAAATTATTTAAATACATACATATAGTCACGCCTTTTTTCCGTAGGGGTAGGCAGATACCACTTCCTTCCACTGGCTACGGATCTTACACACATCTTTTGCTCTACCGACTTGTCCATTCACACTCGCCTTATAAATTTGTTTCGTCAATCTTCCTTTATCCATCCTTTACACGAATCTGTTTTCCTGCCAACACCCTTCGCTTAATGTCACTGTGATACTTTCCATCTTTCGTAAATTTTGAACCCAAGTACACAAATTAATTTACTTGTTCCACTCTTTCTCCCTCAATCGAAACTTTACAGTTTATCATGCTTTTTTCTTTTTTAAAAACCATCACTTTCTTTTTTTACATTTATTTTCATCCCTTTGATTTTCAGGGCATCATGCATAACATTTACCATCTCCTGCAACTCCTCTTCAGATGACGCTAATATGACTTGATCATCGGCGTCAAGAAGGCATTTGACGATCAAATCATTCATTTTCAATCCATACGCACTATCTATTAAATCTTTTAAACAATCGTCTATGTATAAGTTAAACAGTCATGGCGAAGCCACACATCCCTGTCTCACACCTTTTTTTATGTTAAACCAGTCCGTGCATGCTCCGTTTATTCTGACACAGGCAGTGGAATCCTTATAAAGTGATTTTAGTGCTTGCATTAAACTTCGTCTCACTCCATACATAGACAATGTCAACCACAATTCACTCCTCACCACTCTGTCATAGGCCTTTTTTAAGTCTATAAAAGCGCAATAGACTTTTTGACTTCTAGCCAGGAATTTTTAACTATACCTCGTAATAAAAAGACCTGATCCATAGATCTTTATCCTCTTCTAAATCCTGCTTGCATATCCCATATTATCTTCTTAGTTTCATTCGTTACATACAGTAATGTATGCATTATTGTCATTACTAATTTTACGTAAAAAGTTAGTAGGTTATGGAATTAATTTTATTTTTTGTAAGCTACTGTTTAAACTGAATTTTTAACCAATGCTGTTATTTTTTTGAAACAAAGTGAAACTGTTGTGGTGTTAACACGAAACAGAGAGTAGAACGTGTATCCCAAAGGAAAAATCAAAAAACTATTGGGAACGTCTTTACAATCTTTTGTGCGGTCATTCTGAGCCCGTTTATGTTTATACTTTCTTTAAATGAATTTTCACGTTACAAGAAAATAAAATATTGTGTGGAAAAATATAAGGATCAAGTGGTTAAAATAATCGGGGAAACTACGATAAATTATGTTTGAAGAAGTAATGCGTAATGGTTTTAAAATTATATTTAAAATCCTCTTAAATATAAAGAAAAGTTTAAAATACAATTATTAACAAAAAAAAAAAGTTTTTCCGGAAAGCATTGTGAATGGATGCAATAAAAACTTAAAAATATGTAAAAACCAACGCAATTAAATTAACTCTAACTAATAATAAAAATTTTCATTTTCCTTAGACGCCTTCCAATACTTAGTAGACTAATAAAAGTAAATATCTTAACATTCTTGTAAATTCGTTTATTTTAATAAATAAATATAAATACTTAAACAGGTAGGTAAATTTTAAAATGTACTGCATCTTTCCAGCGTTGCAGGATAAAAGTTTTTCTAATAATCTTCTATATGTGACACGTCTTTTTAATAAAATTAAGATTATAAACTGGTCCATTCATACTCCTTTTATAAATCTGTTTGTTATTAAACCTTCGTTCAAACCACAGCCTTAACTTGTCACACTATTTTTCACTTTGTCCATTACTCACTCCAGTTATACTTTTCAGACTACTTATCTCCGCAGAATGAATCTTTCTTTCAAGCTTTTTCTGCCAAACCCAACATTCAGTACCATATATTATTGTAGGGACCAGCACTTTTCTAAGCACAGCCAGTTGTGCCTTTTTTGACACGTCTTGGCTGCACAAAAAGTATGCAAGGCCCCAATAATTTGTTTCCCTGTCAACACCCTTCGCACATTATCAAGTAAGTATTTTCCGTCTCTTGTAAAATTTGACGTTTACAATTTCTTTCACTTGTTCCACTTTTTGTTTTTCAATCAGCACCTTGCAGTATGTCATGTTTAAAAACCAATAATGCAGCGTTTCTCAAACTGTGGGGCGCGCCCCCTAAGGGGGGGCGCAGTACAGATTAAAAATAAAATGGTAATGATAAAATGCTACAGATAGATTTTTAAAATATCTTTATTGAAATTTTACTTACTTAATGATGACAAAGAAACATTCTAAGGATTAATAGCTAACATGAGCTTGTTTTATGGCGCACAACTTCTCTAAATTTGGTTCTATGTTAGAGATGGCCACTCTGAGTTCATTTTCTACTTGAAGTTTATTTCTGTATTTAGATTTCACGACAGCAAGTGCAGAAAATCCAGTTTCACAAAGGTAGGACGTTGGAAAAGGCAACAGAATTCTAAGCGCTTTGGCTTTTATAACGGAGTAGTCGTTCGGAAGTTCAGTCCAGAAGTTTGTTAAAAATTTGTTAACAAAGTTTGATTTTTGTAAGGGATTTGTTGAAATATCTTTCAGTTGTTCTTCTTCTTGCAGTGATAGTCCGACAGGTCTATTTTCGAATGGATTTAAAACCCAGCTCCAGTCTGACAACTTGATATCTTTCTCTGCAAAGAAGTATCGCTTAAAATTCTCAGTTAAGTTTTCTAAATGGCTTCCTATGGTTTTTGCATCACAGCTTTATAAATATCTTCCAATGGGGAATCTTGCACAAAATCGCAAAATGTGGGAAACATTTTCAAACTGTTTTCTTTCAATTTGTTATGCCATAACTGCAATTTCTTACAAAAAGCATCAATCTTTTGACTTAAATCAAATATATTTACGTCTTTTCCTTGCAGCTGAAGATTAAGTATATTAAGTTTTTTAAAAATATCTACCAAATAAGAAAGCTTCAGTAAAAATAATTTGTCGAAAAAATCTGTTGAATGCTTGTGACCTTCCTCGTTTAAAAATATCGCTATTTCCCTTCTTAATTTAAAGACACGCTTAACCGTCTTACCGCGTGACAACCATCTGGATGAGGAATAAAACAACAAAGATTGATGCTCAGCTCCCATAACAGAGAACATCCTTGTTTTTAGTGGTCTGGTTTTTATAAAGTTCACAACTTCAATAACTACTGTCAAAATCATGTTTAGTCCAGGGCTTAGCGATTTTGATGCTAACGCTTCCCGATGTATCATGCAGTGCGTCCAGATAATTTCTGAGGATTCCTTTTTTACTAGCGCTTGTAAACTGTTGTATTTACCAGACATGGCTTGAACTCCATCGGTGCAAATCGCAACACAATTTTTCCATTGCAAATTCATTTTAGTAATAGAATCATTTGTAATCTTGAACAACTCAGTGGCTGTAGTTCTTTCTTTAATCTGTTTACAAAACAATAAATCTTCACGTATTTTAGAACATTGACAGAATTTATGTAGCAAATCAAATGGGAATCATTACTAGAGTCAGTTGCTTCGTCAAGTTGTATAGCAAAAAAGTTTCCAGTAAGCTCAGATTCAAGCTGCTGCTGCATATCAACTGATATATCGTTAATTCGTCGACAGATTGTATCATTTGACAGAGGAATATTGTTAAGTTGTGAAGTAAAATTTTCACCAAACAATATTTCTACAATGTCTTTGCAAGCGGGTAAAATAAGTTGCTCTGCAATAGTGTGCGGTTTTTTGCATTTAGCTACTTTGTATGCCACTTTATATGATGCCAAGAGAGCCTTCTCATTTACTGCCAGTATTCTATGGAAGCTGGATTTTTGTTTTTTAAACAATCTGAGTTTCTCCACAAAAAAATCTCGCGGTTTATTGACATATTCTCTGTGCAGCGTTTCTAGATGCCTCTGTAATTTATTTGGTTTCATGCTATCTGCAGCCAATACTTTTAAACAGATAACGCATTGTGGTTTTTCTTCGCCACCTACTTCAAGGCTAGTAAAGCCCAAATTTAGGTATGATGGGTCATATTTTTTGTTTTAGATTTCGGACGATTTCCACCTGAACCTGTCGATGTACAAGCCCCGTCATCCTCAAGTTTTTGTTTTAAAAATATATCCGTACTACATCTACTTATACACTCACACTTCACAATAATGCTTGCTTAGTGTTAAAACACCTTCACTGAGAGACTGAGAATACCGTATGTGCGCTTCTGTATTTATAGTCGCGTTCAGACAGTTCGAGAAAGATCAGGAAGCTTGAATACGTGGCACGAACGCCGCGAACTGTTTGACAGCATCTTTGGCGCTCTCGACGAGACAATGTTGCCTATTTTAGTCCAAATTCCTAGGTCTACTGATTGGGGGGCGCAACATTTTTTAAATTAAAACAGGGGGGCGTCAATAACAAAAGTTTGAGAACCGCTGACCTATAATATGTCTTCAATAACAAGTAATAAAAAATTTGGTTATAAACGCGTAGCAGTGTCAGTGGAACGAATCATCTACAAAATTGCGGGAAGCGAAACGGTCATTATTACCTTCTTCTTCTTTTGGTGCCATAAGTTGAAATATACGGTAACGATCACCCTTGAGTGTGTGACCTAGATAGGATAGTTTTCGGCATTTAACTGTTATTAGTAGTTCGCGGACGGCGTTTGCTCTATTTAAAACCGCGATCTCATTTTTTTTTTTGAAAGGTTGCGCAAGCTGACTCGATCCTGCACTTGACTTCTTTATCCGGGTTGAGATGCTCTGTAATGTAACAACCAAGATATTTGAATCATGGAACCCTTTCAATGTTTTGACCATTCATTTGCAGTGCAGCATCATTATACGGCTGACGGCTGAAAACCATAAACTTAGTTTTAGCGACATTTATGTTTAGGCCCATTTCTTATCTTATCACGTTAACCAATTCTAAGAGACGTTGAAGGTTCTGGAGATAATCACATAAGATTGCGGTGTTATCGGCATAGCGAATGGTATTGATCAGTTCGCCGTTAATCTTAACTCCGCAACGCATGTTTAAATATTTTATCAGAATATAGGATGAATAACAGTGGAGACAGTATACATCCCTGTCTCACTTCACGCCGAATCTGGCATTTGTCGCTTAGTTTTCCATTGACCCAAATCACTGCTTTTTGTCGCCAATACAGGTTTTTAATAATGCGTCTCCGTTATCAACTCCATACTTCTCAATATATCTATAAGTTTTTCATGTTGTACCCTATTGAATGCTTTCTCATAGTCTATAAAGCATACGAAAATGTCTTTACGTTGATCGCGACACTTTTAAAGACGTATATTTAAGGCAAACATTGCTTCCCGAGTAGCAAGAGCGTTTCGAAAACCAAACTGGGTTTCGTCCAGATCACTTTTACATTTGTTGCGTATTCTTCTATGAATAATGCTAATGCCTTAGTGTGTGGCTCATAAGACTTAATAACCTGTAATCCCAAAGTTGTTTTTATGAATCATTTTTAACAGTTTCACTTGATCTGCGGCCTTCACCTATTTTTGCATTAAAATCACCCACAATTTAGGTGATATCATTACTCTTCAGACTCTCTAGTGTTTCGCCGAGTTGTTTGTAAACATTTCCACTTCGTTGTCATGCTTCTTACTTGCCGTGGGCAGATATTAATGTTAAATGGGCAGGTGTTAAGTTGTAAGAGTATAATCCTGTCGTTTATGGGGACATTGATACTAACAAATTTTACAAATTCAGAGGTCATAAAGATGCCGAATCCAATCCTATGTTGTTTATTTTCCTCATCGCTTCCAGAATAGTATAGGGTGCCATCGTCATGGTTGCATGTTCCTGACTTGGGCCATCGTAATTCACTTATGCCTGTTACCGATAAGCTTATACGCTTAATCTCCTGGATAAGGTTTTCAAACTTTCCGGCTGCGTAAAGACAATAATTGTGCATATTTATTAAAAATCCTAAATAAATTTAAGATTATAAAAAGATATACAGCAACATAAAATTTTCATCCCTGTTCGAGTGACCCAAATTTTTAGAAGGGAAGTAACAGCTTGTAATACATCATTTAAAAGTTCTCTTTATTGTTATGTTATGTTCTGCTATTGTTATCAAATTTATGGCCAAAATAAGCTTAATAAAAAAACATTAAGTTATAGCTCCAAGTTATTGTTAATGTTAAAAACAAAAAAAAACATAAATGAATCTTAATGTGAGAGATGATCAAAAGGCTTGCTTTAAACGCCTTGGCAACATTCTTATCCTAAATAACGTTATTTAATATGTTTGTTTCGATTGACCTAATCGCAAGCGTTCTTCCATTTAACCCTTCGTTAATGTGGTGGGGTTCACACCCTAGAGTAGAGTTTATTAACCTGTATAGCTACATGGTGTTACTCTAAAATAAACTGTTTTTCCAAAGTTAAAAAAGTGGGGTGTCAATTTTGTGTAACTTTTAAAAACTTACTAATTCCCCAAATGTTGGGCGACAATTTTGTTTAACGTTAAAGTTTCCTTCATAAAGCGAATTGTGTGTAACGTCATAAGTTACTTTTATAAAACTAAATTATTTCAACTCAAGAGCTGCTAATTGTGTAGCGAAAAGATTTTTTAATACCCGTTAAACTAAATTATTTTATCAAATTAAATTTTACCAAAAATGTTTAACGAAATAATAAATTGAGGATTTAATAAAGGTCTTAATACTAAAGAAGAATTTTAAATAATTTTGACTGACTGTCTGAACGCGAAACTATCAGATAAAAGAGTCAAGGTGTGCTCTTTCACCAGGACAAAGCTCTGGCCCACAAAAGTTGTGTTGCAATGACTGCCATTTACAATGCGGGATTTGAAATTTTTAAACAACCCCCTTATTTTTTAGATTTGGCCCTCGGCGACAACCGTCTGTTCCTAAAATTAAAAGAAAATCTTCGTGGAATCCGCTTTGCTAATGATAACGAAGTGATGTCGGCGGTGGGTGGTTAAAACAAAACTTAATCGCGGTGTCAAAAACAAGTCACGTCGTTTAAATATACCAAAATAAATCACTTGTAACCCTTGGGTACACGAATTTCACTACTCCTGTGGCCGGCTTGAATTATGAAACAGCACCTGCTACTTAACAATGGCTTCACTCCATCAGATCCCGCACGCGGTTATTTGAACTCGACACCAAGATCCAAAATATCCACAACAAAGGCAAGATAGAATGGTCAAGTTAACAATTAAATGGTTTTTCTTCAAAATCCAATTAAGATGGCCCAAATATAGCCAGATATGAAAGAAAAAACCGTAGAAGTTCTGCTCACGTGTTAATATCAAATCGTTCCAAAAACTCTCACCCGACCTCGATGACTGACACCAAGCGACTCACTTCAACTACTCTCTCCCAGGCCGGATATCAGAAAATGACACGGGACACGCGTCAGCCAACCTTCGCAAATCTATGTTCCCAACTCATAATCGCGCTCGTCCGTGTTGATAGCCAGCCCATCCACACAGAAAAGCAAACCAAACAATAATATAGCTGACAACACACGACAATCGAGGTTAAAGATCAAGGCAAAATCTAATAACAAAACCCCCACTTAATCTCCATCGATTAACAAAATGTCATAGCCATTAATAATCGAATTCTATCACTACTAGGTATGCAACACTATTTACAACGAATAATATTTTTAAGTTACAACAAAATACGGTATGCAACCCTACTTACGAGTACCTAAAGAACACTAAAAAAAAATAATCAGAGACACAATTAATAATCGAACTGTAGAAGGAAAAAAATAGGCACGTGACAATGTCTAAAGGCTCAAAGTTCAGTTTTTTTTAATGGGTTTGAAACACTTTAACACCGATATACCAAGTGTATAATCGTTGCAGGTTACTAGGTTGGAAAATAAATTAGTTTGAAACACTTTAACACTGATATACAAAGTGTATAATACTTGCAGGTTACTAGGTTGAAAAATAAATTAATTTCTTTCTTCTCACGTGTTTGCTTTTATGTTAGGGACAACAATTCGTGAACTATCCTCGTACCTAAGATTATAGTTCCAAATTACGTAATCAGAATTGAAAAAAATTTTATTTGTCCCAATTCGTTTAGTTATGACTCTATTAATCAAAGAGTTGCTGTTTTGTGAAAAATTATTTGTTTTTAATGAACACTATTATTAGTAAATAAAATATTTGATGTAACATATTTTCCTTTATAATTAAATGAACAAAACAATATTATATTTATACAAAACCGCAGCAAAAATATGTTCATTAGTATTTGATGTTATTTCTTTGTTTTATTTGCATTTATCATTAATGGTCGTAAATCTCTTGGTTACCAGGTTCCAATTAGGCTACCACATAACTAGAGCATTGGAAGCGATCATTCATAACACAATTTTGCGGTAACCTTTGCAGTTTTGTATTTATTTTTAATAGTATTGGCTCTTTAATAATTATTTATTTATAATCACATTCATTCGGAATTTCAAATATTTATGTAAAAATTGTACCTATATATGGCTGAGTATATTTAATATATTTCTAGGATTAAATTTTTTTACTGATGCGATATTTGTACTGCGACAAATAACTGAAAAATCCATCGAGTATAACAAACCAGCCTTCATGTGTTTTATAGACCCGGAAAAGGCGTTTGACCGAATACAACTGAAGGACGTGGTACACCTTCTATACAACAGACAAATCCCATACAACATCATAAAAACGATTTAAAATATTTACCAGAGAAACAAAATACAAGCCAAAATTAACGGCACAACTACCGAAGAAATTCCTGTAAATAGTGGTATTCGACAAAAAGATTCCCTTATCCCCTTATTGTTCAACATCGTTATGGACGAAATAATTAAAAGCACTCGTAACCTGAAAGGGTATAAAATGGTGAACAAAGACGTCAAAATCCTATGCTGTTCTGATTGCAGAAAATGAAGATGACCTACAGAGATTACTATTCAAATTCAGCACAACGGCAAAAGGTCTTAAAATGAAAATATTCACAGCAACGCCGAAATGCATGACAACTTTAAAAACACCTATCAGATGCAAACTAATTGTGGATAATTAAAATATACAACAGGTGACAGGTGAAATCGAGATGGAGGTAAGAAGCCAAGCGGCAAAAGCAGTACGAACCTCAGCTTACCTCAACGATACAATCCTCCGAAACAAATATATTGGAATCGAGACCAAATCCCAAATCTACAAGGCGGTTATTCGACCTATATTAACATACACAGCGGAAACTAGACCAGATACATCGAACACAAAGAGAAATTTAGAAACCACCGAAATTAGAAGAAAATGTAAAATAGATAATGTAAATGAATGGATACTGAGAAGGAAAAGAGAGTGGAACGAACACATAGACCGGATGAATGACGACAGAATGGTCAAAATAACTAGAGACAAGTCGCCCTTAGGGCGCCGAAGCGTTGGAAGACCCCGCAAGAGATGGAGCGACAACATTTCTAATAATATATTTAGGATAACTTACAATAAATTAAGAAAACTCACTAATTATAGTGGGGATACAAAGTAAAGTTAACCTTCACCTATCTGTTTAATGGATAAAAATTATTTTATAAGTAATTTAGTATAATAAAAATTATAAAAATGTGGGTTGCCTGAAAAAATCCTGGCCAAGCTATAATTAATTAAAAATTAAAAAATCATTTTCCCAGCCTAACTATTGGTTTGCCAGGTATAAACAGGTATTTTGGTCCTAGTTTTTTTCAACTACTTCTTTACTCTATAAATTAAACATAAAAATAAGCACTGTTTTACTGCGAACACAATGATATAGGGTTGCCCGCAAAAAGTCTGTCCTAAATAATGGTTGTCGAATTTTTAAAAATAAAATTTTAATGCGCCCTACTAAATTAGTAATAAAATAATTTTATTCATTAAACAGATCCGAGCGGTTGGCATTTAAATGATTATTTAAAACCAACAGGATTTATTGGGGATCAATCGCCTCAGACAGTACAAGATATTATCGAAATGACGGAAGATGATAATCAATCTACCGAAATCAATAATTAAAATTGTTCTTTAGATGAATCAGACATATAATAATAATTATAAATTAAAAGTTTTTTTTTTATAATGTAATATTTATATTTATGGTGTAGCATAATAAAATTTTTGTACTGAACAAAATATCCATAGTTTTGGTTTTTTTAATTTTTAAATTGACATTTTCGACGGTTCATTTTGTTCTTTTTTATTTACTTTCTTGTAAAAAAAAATTTCATGCAAGTATACATCGCTTTCTGAATTTTATTCATGACAACATTTGTACAGTCTAATGCAGCATTTATAATTAAATATATATTTATAATATTTTCAAATAATTATATATTTTATATTATATTATTCTGGTTTATGTCCTTCTCAATCATTTTTCGGGGTGGATAGCGGGTTTAGGACGAAAGAAAACAAACTTCTCGCTCTTCTTAAATCGCCGACGTTTCGATCTTTATTTTAGATCACATAACAAAACAATATTAAAAACGAATAATTTCTATTCCTTCAATAATATTAAAATCACATACAGACAGCACCGACAAACTAATATTACTTTCGTACGTATACTACCAGTTGCTCCAAAATACAACTCTGTGTATTCGTCTATCGCACGAGATATTTGTACAGGGTAAAGCACCCTGTATTTTATTACATTTTCCGCTGTATTTTTTTAAGCAAGTTTATTTGGTATTGATATTTCCTATACGTAAATCCAACCACTTTTGAAATATTTCATTATCTTAGTTAAAACATAACAACATTTATTTGTTTTAGCATTAGTAAAGGGTAGGACATGATTTCCATTATTTAAGGTGATATTTTATAATTTTTTTTATAAGTTATTAATTCTTAAAAGTAACCAATAGCATGAAGGGATTATTAATTGTGGATATTATTAAAAACGTTGACTATGTATTTTGTATTAATTAAATTAGAAAACTTACAAACAAAATTAACTAAATGTAATAAAAAAATGAAGTTTTATATTAAGTGTTCAAAAATTAGCACCATCTACTTCTAAAAATTTATGAATCTTTTTCATTAAGTTATATCTTGTTATTCTGGAAATATGGTCGAATTAAAAGCAAGTAAGACTCTTTGCATCATATCTTCCTTTATCGTAACAAGTTTGGAAAATACCTGATTTTAATGTAACCCCAAATACTAAAATCTAAAGGAGCCAAGTCGGGAAAGCGAGCTGGCCAACGAAACAGACCCTGATTGGCAATCCATCTATCATGAAACATGTCGTAAATATGCTAAGCAACAGGCCCGCCTCTCCATTTCTAAAAGAATGTAACGCCGGTCGTATGGCTTCTTCTAAAATGTGGCAATATCTTTCACCATTTAAATTTTCATCATAAAATTTTAATGCTAAAATTTTATAGTCTTTTATTGTACAAAAAACATTAAAACTCTAACCATCTTGAAAGTAACGTTCTCTACTAACATGAGGATTTTCATAAGATCAAAAATGGGAATTATGTCGATTAAATAATACATTTTTGCTAAACTGTGCTTAATCACACCATATAACTTTTTTTTATAAAGTTTTTATCTTCTTGAGTCTTCATTAAAAACCATTCACAGAATTCTACTCTTCGAGGAAGATCACTTAATTGTAAGTGTTGCACCAAATGATATAAAAATGGTTTCCATTTGTGTTTTTTTTAAATGCAATAAATTGTTCTCATCAAAAAAGTAAGATCTCTCTCACAATCTATGATGAAGGCATTCGAAGAGGCCGTAGAATAACCCAAAACATTAATTTCGTTTATGTCATTTTTCACAAGTGACTTATTTTTATTAATTTTTGTCTTAGATTGACCAAACTGACAGCAGGTTTTAAGCAATCTTTTAACAATATCACCAGTTGCATTTGGTCGATTTGGATATCTCTCTGCAAAAACACGGTGAGTTTGTTTAACATTTCCATTCCACTCGCCGTAAATAATAAGAATGAAAAAATTATCATTAGCAAATCCTACATTTGCCATTATTTACTATGAAATACAAACTGTCAAAACAACCTAAACAATTAACGTTCTAACTATTAAATCTTTGACAGCCAAAGCCTACCCTTTACTAATGATTTAAATTGTGCATGTTGGCGGCTAAGTTTAAAAGATCCTGTATGAAATATCAATGAGTTGGACATATTAAAGTTTCAATATTCAAATCAGCTCTACACAATGAATTTATTCCAAATATTTGTTAAGGAATTTTTAAAACTTAAATGAAAATTACTACCAACTATTAATAATTTTTGACCACATTAATAAAATTGTTTACTATATGTATGCGTCGCAGTTCTACAATTTCACGTAATGAATACATTTTATTTTATTCTACCGCAATTTGGTTTTTTTCAATAAGGATCATCGTTGTTGTATATATTCCAATATTATTCTATTTAAACACAACCTCCATTTCCCCATTAACGGCACCGTAGTCCCAACATGTCGGCAGTCGACAAGATAGGGTCCAATATTACGATGCTGCGGCCGAATACTAAACAGCTGCTTTGACTGAGTAATTCTGCAAATTTACTGCCAATATACATTAATTAGAACTTGTTTTACAAGGTCTAATGACAAATAGCGAAGAATATTGCTGCCAAGAAAACCAACGGTCGATATTGGCAGACCAAAGTAACCTATTAATGATAAGTACAAGTAAATGATTACTTAAGATTCTTTCCTACAGTAATATAAGCATACACGTATTTACAAGTAACCATGAAGTATCATTAACATAAAAAGAAAATTTAAACATTAATAAAACATTTATAAAATTAGAACAATAAAAAAATATTTTTATTTAACATAAATCTGCCTTTCAAATTTTTTTTGTATCCCGGTTTGAACACATAACCACGCAATTTAAAAAATGTGTAAAATATGTACTTATCAAAAGTCTCTTTAATCCCAAACAAGTGTATTCAAAATGTTAATTAAGGACTACCCTTAATACAATAAGGTGGGAAGGTGCACAATTAAAAAATATTTATACAAAATTAAAATTCATAACAAAATATGCTTTTTATTGTTTTATTTTAATTAAAAAAAGTCGAGCATTGTGGGCTCGTTAACCGATAATAAATAACCTGTCTGAATAAGATTAATCTGAAAAAAAGAATTAAAATTGATGAACTTCACCTTAAAATTCTATTGTTTGCCTACGACATTGTTCTTATTACCACTTATCCACAAAAAAAAGCATGTTAACAGATGGCTTTTTTATTTATCATGGGTAAATAGTGTGGATAAAAAAAAATTCTGTTTCGACTACACCATCTTGTTCAACAATCTTTCGTTATCTAAAGTCCAGTCGTAGAGGTATTTTCTTCTTCTTCCGGTACCCTGTCCGATTATCGAACGTTGGCAATCACATTGGCTTTAATAACTTTGTTTATCGCAGCTCGGAATAGTTTAGCGGATGATTTGCGATATCACTATCGAAAATTTCTGAGCCAATATGTTCTTCTTTGTCCTGGACCTCTACTTCCGGCAATCTTACCCGGAATCACTAAATGAAGGAGGTAATATTTCTCTGGATGCCTCATCACGTGGCCGAAGTATTTGGTTTTTTATTATTTTAATTATTTTTGTGTTTTTCCTCATTTGTTGTAGAACCACCTTATTTCTTATTCGGTCCATTCAGCTTATTCGTAGGATCCTTCCCACATTTCAAAGGCCTTCAGCCTCTACCAGTAACTGGGCCATAATAATTAATAGAATGGATAATGACATTAGTAAAGTGAAAAAAAGCTGGCTGGATCGCTTGTAACGAAATCAAAACTATTCTCATAGACCAAACTATCAACATTTCCATTTAAGCTGAACTTTTCAATACTCTCGGCTATGACATGTGAAAGTGAGACACGGAACACCACACAATAAGAATACCCATTTATCTCTTTTTGGAATAAGGACTTTAAATGACTTTTCTACGAATGTCAGTAACCAACCCGAGAATTTGGTGGTTTTTCGTTTCACTCAGTATCCTGGAGTGATCCCCGAGACGCTTTTATTTTATTTGCCTTTCCAGAGACAAGAAACTATTCTGGCCCTACTCTCTAAAACAATATCTGGGACAGGAAGGAGGTATTCCATCTCTGCCGTTGGTATTCTCGAACTTCGCAGACTGATTAAAACTTCAACATAAAGAATAAATAAATTATATAAATGATCTATTACAAATAGTCTAGCTTTTAATTTTAATAAACGCTAAATTATGTCGTTTACAAAATCAAAAGCTTCTTTGAATTTCCAATATAAAATACATGGATTAACCATAAAACGAGCTAACAATATAAATAACTTAGAAATGATTCTCAATTAACATACATTCCACACATAACATACATACATACATATAGTCACGCCTTTTTCCCTTAGGGGTAGGCAGAGACCACTTCCTTTCACTTGCTAAGGTTCTTACACACATCTTTTGCTTTCTCTACTTTTACCAGTGCTCTCATACATGCTCGTCGGTTGTTGGTACTTTTGACCTGGTCTTTCTTTAAAACAATGTTGATCTGATCGAGATATGTTCGCCGAGGTCGACCTCTACTGACTTGTCCATTCACACTCGCCTTATAAATTTGTTTGATCAATCTTTCTTTATCCGTACTTTCTACGTGTTCAAAACATCTAAGCATTCCTTTATCTATCTTTGTAACACTATCTTTTTTACACCTCGTTGTTTTTTTATCTCACTATTCTTCAATTTGTCCAATCAAGTCACTTCGGCTTTACTTTTTAGACAACTCATATCCGCAGAATTAATCCTATTTTCATGCTTCTTTTGCCAAATCCAACATCCACTACCATACATAAGTCTAGGAACCACCACTCCTCTATTCACTGCCAGAAGTGCCTTCGCTCAATGTCACTTTTATACTTTCCATATCTCGTAAACTTTGAACCCAAGTATACAAACTCATTTACTTGTTCCACTCTTTGTCCCTTAATCAAAAATTTACAGTTTGTCATGCTTATTTTTTTTTTAAAAATTATTACTTTCGTTTTGCTTACATTTATTTTCATCCCTTTGATTTTCAGGGCATCATGCATAACATTAACCATCTCCTGCAACTCCTTTTTAGATGACACTAATATGACTTGATCATCGACGTAAATAAGGC
This sequence comes from Agelastica alni, assembly GCA_950111635.1. NCBI lineage: Eukaryota > Metazoa > Arthropoda > Insecta > Coleoptera > Chrysomelidae > Agelastica > Agelastica alni. The sequence continues at coordinate 51,371,604 of OX467712.1, read as the reverse complement.
ATTTGACGATCAAATCATTCATTTTTAATCCATACGCACCCTCTTTGAAATATTTTTAACAATCATCTATGTATAAGTTAAACAGCCATGGCGAAGCCACACATCCCTGTCTCACACCTTTTTTATGTTAAACCAGTCCGTGTAAGCTCCTTTTATCCTGACACAAGCAGTGAAATCCTTTTTAAGTGATTTCAGTGGTCCTATTAAACTACCGCTAACCTTATACATAGACAATGTCGACCACAATTTACTCCTCACCACACATAAATGCAACCATAAGCCAAACAAACCAAATACTGGGCTTTATTTTACGCAACTTAAGTAACTTATCATTTAATGCCTTGAAGATAATTAAGTGTGTTCTATACATGCGGCGTACAAATTGAATCTATTATTTGGAAACTATAATTATGAGACTATTTCAAATTTTTACAACCAAAGAATAAGAAGTGATCCACTTACATTATTTATTCTACTTAATAATAAAATCTCATGCCTTAAATTATTGGAATTATTTAACTTCAGATTACCTACCACTGGTAATACTGATCTATTTAAAATACCAACTATAGCCTCAACAGTTTATTAACACGATTAATGGGACTATGTAATGAACATAGTAATTTTGGATGTATCCAAACACAAATTTATGTATGCTCTCAAATGATCTTACTAAAGAGAACAATATGAACTGATAAAATATATATTTCATATCATTTGTACTTATCTTTCTATTTTTTGCTATTTTATTTAAACTGTTTTAATTATAATTTTAATGTTTTATTTTATTAAATAATATTAATCAGTAAAACTATTGTAAAAATTTGGTTATTTTTAAATAAATATTATCTTTGTTTGATAAATCTAGTTAATCTATTGGGGTTCATTTCCCAATATTCTTCGAATACTCTTCTGAGGTTCTAGAGAGAAAAGCTGGCTTTGTTTATTGTTTTTTTTGGGTGGGAGTTTCAAGTGAGTGTTTTATTCAGAACTATACCCAAGTATTTCCTTTTTGCCGCAAATGGAATGCTTTCTCCGTACAGGACAGGCTGCAAAAGCTTACCTAAATTTTTCCTTGTTGTAAAAGAAATTATTACAGTTTTTCGGGGGTGAACAGACATCTGTTTGCCTTCGCACTATCTGTATACCGTGTTGAGGGCTTCTTGGACGACGTTTAAGATCGTCGTTTTAAATTTACCTCTCATCATCATCAAGTAGCACTACAACCCTATGTGGGTCTTGGCTGCAAGAACAATTTTCCTCCATCAACTTTTATCTAGCAGTGTTTCATTGTTTCCTGATCATTTTCAATGCCCATCTTCCGCATATCCGATAGAACATTGTCTCTTTATCTTATTTTAGGTCTTCCCAGTGGTCTTCTGCTCGTCAGTACTTTCTGCCATGCTATTTTTATTCGGTGCTTTGTGAACGTGTCCTGCCCATCCCATACAAAATATAAGTATACAGATCTGGCTAACAATTTTTATAAAGCCCACGTTATTAGGCAAGAAGACGGCGGAAAATTTTGACAAATATAAAATTATACGATACTAGTTATTTACCGCGACTTCTTTTGCATGGACTGTATTCTTTGATTGTAAGAAAATGTGCTTTACGGATCATCGCGCTGAAATAAAGGAAAAAAGTAAAATTAAAAATATTTCGTGTTGAGAGTTTGTTGATCATGTATTAATTACGGCTTGTTTTTTTGTTATTTGTACTCAAGAACCATTGATTCCACTTTTTATAGGTTTTGTTAGGTTAGGTTAAAACGGCGGTTCGAGGGACCCACGTAGGCCCGTTGAAATACCGTAATGGACAGTGGTGCCTTTCCCTTGTACCGTGAAAACCGGTTGGAATTTTTAATGAAAGGTGTGAGGTCTTTAATGCTATATATATATAATCCAGGATATCTACAGCTGTCGCTGCCTTCCTGCTTTCAGCCCTTGTCTCCAGTTGTCCTTGTCCTGCCAGTCTCCGTCCTGCAGGTTTCTTAATTCCATCGCCTCATCCACTTCGTCTCTCCATGATCGCCTTGGTCGACCTCTCTTTCGTCTGCCTAATGGACTCCACTCAGTTACCCGGTGTATCCAGCGATCCTCCGGAGTTCTTCTAACATGTCCGTACCACGTTAGTTTCTTTTCCTCTATGTGTTCTAGTATGTCTTTTTTTACCTCCATTCTTCTCCTGATCTCCTCATTTCTTATTCGATCTAATCTGTTCACTCCACAACTCCTTCTCCAAAAGTCCATTTCTGTGGCTACAATCTTCCCTTTGTTTTTTTTGTTGATCACCCACATTTCAGCTCCGTAAGTCATTATGCTGCGAACTATTGAATTGAATATTCTTGTTTTATTAGTCTTGGTTATGTGGCGATCCCATAATATTGGGTTTAATTGATTAATACATGCCCTAGTTTGACCTAGTCTATTTTTTATTTCTTCCTCTGTTGTTCCACTTTTTGATATTATAAACCCTAGGTACTTAAATTTGTCTGTTCCTGAGATCTGTCGGTTATCATCTATTTCTAGGTGATATATCCTGTCTTGTGCCGTTGACATATATTGGGTCTTTTCGAGGTTGATTTCCACTCCATTTTTCCCATATTCCTCCTCTAGTTTCCGCATCATAAAACCTAAATCCTCCTCATCTTGAGCTATGATTACTTGATCATCGGCAAAGCTTAGAGTATACAGATGATCATTTCTAATTGGTATTCCCATTCCTGCACATTTTCTCTTCCATGGTCTTAGTGTCTGTTGTAGAAATATTTTGAATAGTGTGGGTGATGTTGAGCATCCTTGGAGGAGACCCTTAGTTGTTTTGAAGGCATTTGATAGTTTATTTCCCTCTTTAATCCATACAGTATTTTTTTTGTACATATTTTGGACTGTTCTGATAATTCTCTGCGTTATACCCATTTCTAACATGGCTTCCCAGATTTTAGACCGAGGGACAGAATCATAGGCCTTTCGGATATCCACAAATGCAAAATGTACCTCTCTGTTCTTGGCCATTTTTTTCTCTATGAGTTGTTGAATTGTATATATATGGTCCATACATGATCTTCCAGCCGTAAATCCTGCCTGATCTTCATCAACTTTTCCTTGTATCTGTTCTTCCAATTTTTGTTTGACGACTTTTCCAAATAGTCGGCCCATCGAAGCTATCACGCTGATTCCCCTGTAGTTTTCGCACTTTTTTTTCTCTCCTTTCTTATGGATAGACGTTATGTAGGCTTCCGTCCATTCATCTGGTAGTTCTTCTCCATTTAGTGCTCTGAGGAACATTGCGTGTATCATTCGCCCCAACTTCTCAGTTCCGTATTTAATTAATTCCGGTGGTATTCCTCCTGGACCGCTAGATTTCCTGTTCTTCATAGATTTTATAGCACGTTTGACTTCCGGTAATGTTAGAGTAATTTGTTCGTTTTCATCTGCTGATATTTCTTCATTTCTCATAAATTGGGGCCTAGTCTCCGTGAGTAGATCTTTGTAATATCGTTCCCACTCCTGTTCTTTGATATATGATATTCGAACTTTTTCTCTGTTGTTTCTTCTAAGTGCTTTAAGTACTCGCCAAGATTCTGAGCTCCTCGTGCCCCCTATATACTGTTCTATATTTTCACATGTATGTTCCCATCTTATGTTTTTTTCTTGTTGCATTTTTCTTTTTACCTCCCTATTCTTTTCTTTATTTTTATTTTCTTATGTGTCTCTTCTTCTCCTAGAGCTTCCCTGGCAGCTTCTTTCATACACATCTTAATATGTTCGTAGCTTTGTGTGATGCTGTCATATCTAAACTCTTCCATTTTTTGGTCTAGGCGCCATTGATACAGGTTTTTGATTGATTCATCTTGAAGTCTATCTAATTTAAATCTTTTTTCCGGTTCTACTGTATTTTTATGTTGTCGGTTATCCGATGTGTGTATAAAGGGAAATGACATTTTTGCTCTTACCAATCTATGGTCCGAGCCACATTCTGCCCCTCTTTGGACTCTAACATCCTTAATTTTGATTGTGCTGTTTTTCTTTGTAATAATATAGTCAATAATCGACCTTAGGCTCCTGGTTTCTTGGATCCAAGTATATTTATGGATATCCTTATGCTTTATCCTTTAATGCTAACTAAGCTGAAATTAGATAGGTCATCAAAGTTCGGTGACTCCAGTATAAAAAGCCATTTTCTGCCTAGGGCAGGGTGTAATGTATCAGGATCGCCATGTATTTGTTAGGTCCCTTACTCGTTGGTACGTTGAAGTTTCGGGAAAACTTTTGTTAGGTAGTAGATCGTTTAACTTAAAATACGTTTAAATTAGTTTGTGCGATTCAACATTTCTGTCGTGAACTTGACCGATGGTGCCTAAAGTAGGACAGCGTATCCACCGATTAAAGTAAAACATCAATACCGAATCTGTTTTCTAGACGCTTGGTTGTGAAATAAATACAAATAATTAATAAACAATAGTGCGTCTAGCGGCACGTTCCAAGTGAGCTCAAGTTAATTCCCGTAAACGATCAACTGAGTTCATTGGGCCTTTATTAAACCTCATTTTACATGTTTTCCTGGCTAAGGGCACTACAAGTGCAGTGGCAAAGAATATGTACCATTGTTTCTTCCTCTTCCTTATCGTGACAGCTTATACAGAAGTCGTGTCGTAACTCTGCGATTCCCATGCGCTATGCATGGGATCCTCCTGCACAGTGTCTTGTTTTGGCCGCGATCGCATTTCTAATGGACTGGATGCGTACTGCCAAACCCCCGTACAGTAAAGAACACGCCGTATTTCCATGCTCTGAATCACTCGGGGCTTTGCGAGTGACGAACGCGCATTTGGTGTTGGCAAACCCCCGTGCAGTACAGAGCATGCCGTGTATTCTATGCTCTGAATTATTTGGGGCTTTGCTTGATCAACATTGTTTTGAAGAAAGGCCAGGTTAAGAGTACCAACAACCTACAAGCATGTATGAGAGCACTGATGAAAGTAGAGGAAACAAAAGATGTGTGCAAGAACCGTAGGGGAATTGAAAGGAAGTGGTCTCTGCCTACCCCTACCGAAAAACGCGTGACTGTATGTATGTATGTATGTAAGATTATGTCATGTTTTTTTTAATTTAAAGTTTACTTCTTTTTCTTACTGGCCACCCTGTAACGTTATGGGAAGTTGTAATTTGGTAAAATATTAATTTTTTTAAATTCCAAAACAAAATTTCAAGCAATAAAATGTGCGACTTTCCCTTAATTTAACCTACCCTGTATATCTTCCGAGATCCTCATATCTGTAAGACACTTGATTTATCTTCTTCTTTTCACCATTGGTTGGTTTTGGCTTGCTCAACTATGTTCCTCCATTTGGTTGTATCTACCACTTTTCTCCTCCAGTTTCCTATTCTCAGAGTTTTTAGGTCTTCCTCCACATCGTCTATCCACCTTTTCTTGGGTCGCCCTTTCGGTATTGTGTTTAGAGGTTTTCATTCGAGGATTTTTTTCACGATTCTCTCTTCCTTCATCCTGTATACATGTCCTAACCATTTTATCCTTTGACTTTTTATGTATCTTGTTATATCCTCTCCTTCTATAAGTGCATCAATTTCGTGATTAGTTCTTATTCTCCACAAACCGTTTTTATGTATTGGGCCGTATATTCCTCTTTTAAATAATTTTAATTGATATTTGTCGTTGTTTGTTAGTGTCCATGTTTCACATCCATAGGTTACTACTAGTCTTATAAGTGTTTAATAAATTGTGATCTTAAATTTTCTGTTGAGTATACTGCTCCTTATTTATTTTAGATATTGATTTATATCACCCTATAATGGCAACTAAAACCGCGTAAACTATAATTTGTCTTGGGAAAAAAATCTTTTATGACAAATGCATTTTTAGTGTCTAATTTATGTGTTTTAATTCTTATCTGTATATTGTCTTATTAAATAAACTTTACTGGTTAATTTATAACAGCAAAACTATAAAAAAAATTTTGTCATGAAGTCCTTGATCACAGAAACAGTTTATTAGATAGGTATCTGCTATTTTGCTCTGTATTACAGAGGGTTTTGTTTAACCAAATGCAGCGCCGTCACTCGCAAAGCCCCGAGTGATTCGGAGTATGGAATACACGGCATGCTCTGTACTGTACAGGGGTTTGGCAATACGCACCCTGGATAAAGTTAAATAACATTAGTTTGACGTAGATCTAGTTTAGACCAAATCTGTTTCGATGATATGCATATGGGTTCATTTTCTCACCTCAAGTTGGCTTTTTAAACTACTTTGCTGAGCAGGAGGAGCCGGAAATTTGCAATCGGTACTCCTTGCTGAGATGAGACAGATACAGATGGGAGAGTGGTGCCCTCTCTTGCTAGGTCGTTTGCCTTACAGTTGCCTGGTATGTGCCTGTGTCGTCCAGGTACCCAGACAATGTGAACTTGGATGCTAGCTCATTCAGGGCGGCTCGGCATTGCGCCGTTGCCATAGAGGTCAAGTAGACTAAGTTCAGTGATTTGATAGCAGCCTGACTGTCGCAAAGAATGGATATCTTGCTAAATTTTTGTTCATTGCGGAGTATCCAGAGAGCTTCCTCGGTAATGGCTGTCATTTCGGCGTGATACACACTACAGTAATCAGGCAAATGAAACGACAGGCTAAGTAAGAGGTATTATGAGAAGACACCGCAACCTACTCTCTCCTCTAGTTTAGAGCCATCCGTATAAATTCTACTTTTTATACTACGAGGGCAGTTTGATAGGTCAGTGACTTTTTGAATTTACCGCGCAGTTACTCCAAATGCAACAGTGCTGCCGTCAACTATAATCTATCAGTGGGCAACTTTCTAATTTTAAGCAAGCTACGTCGTGCAGTTGGTGTTTGATAGCCGTTCAAAGCAGACAACCTCGTGAATTTTTACGAAAATGGAAAAAAGTGAATGTCGTGTGCTGATTAAGCATTACTTTTTACGTAAAAAATCCATCACTGAAACTAAGGAAAGACTTGATAAATACTACGGGGACTCGGCACCATCAATTTCAATGGTTAAGAAGTGGTTTACAGAGTTCTGTTGTGGTCGTACCAGCATTAGTGACGCCGAACGTCCAGGTCGCCCAAAAGAAGTGATCACGCTGGAAATCGTCGATAAAATCCATGAAATGATATTGGATGATCGGAGAATGAAAGTACGTGAGTTGGCTCATGCTGTAGGTATCTCAACTGAACGGGTACATTATATTTTACACGAATATTTGGACATAAAAAAACTCTCTGCGAGAGGGGTGCCGCGATTGCTCACACTCGACCATAAGCGCAATCGTGTGACCACTTTAAAAGAGTGTTTAGCGATGTTCAGCCGTAATCCGGACGAATTTTTGCGCCGTTTTGTTACTGTGGATGAAATATGGATCCATCACAACACGCCAGAGACCAAGCAACAATCGAAACAGTGGGTTGCTCGGGGTGAACGTGGACCAAAGAAGGCGAATCAGAGTCTGTCAGCCAACAAGGTCATGGCCACAGTTTTTTGGACTATAAGCGGTGTCATTCACATCGATTACCTCAAAAAAGGTAAAACAATCACCGGCGAATATTATTCATAGCTTTTGAACAGATTCAACGTTGATTTGAAGCAAAAACGGCCGCATTTGGCTAAGAAGAAGAAAGTACTGTTTCATCAAGACAATGCACGTGTGCACACTTGTCTAGTCACGATGGCCAAAATCCACGAATTGGGATACGAACTGCTACCCCATCCAGCATATTCTCCAGATTTAGCCCCCTGCGACTATTTTCTGTTTCCAAACCTAAAGAAATGGCTGGACGGTAAGAGATTTACCGAAACAAACGCGTATTTTGGGAGCTTTGAAAAAACCTATTATTTGGAGAGAACAAAAAATTATAAAAACGCTGGACTAAATGTATCGAGCTAAAAGGTATTTATGTAGAAAAATAAAATGTTTATTTGCGGAAAAAAATTTGTTTTATCAAAAAGTCACTGACTTATCAAACCGCACTCGTATTTAATTAATTCTTCTTACAACATTTAAGCATTTGACCCGTTTCATGATATTTTTAAATCTAGTTTCACTAGCACTGGTGAATTAAAACTAAAGAATACTAACAAAGTGTAAGTAAGTTCTATCAAATTTCTTTTTTTATTGGATTGTTTACGTTTCATTTTTACACACAGTGTACATTAAAAATAATATCGAATTACAAAAAATTAGATTTTAATTAGGTAGCGATTCAACGTAAAATAATGAATATTGTTACCCATTTGTAAAATGTAGGTAGGGTACCTAGTTTTCATAAATTAAGTTTACGTTTTAAAGACTAGACGTTAGTAAAATTAGATTAAGAGTTCTACCCAGGAACATTCTAATTTTCCCATGAAAGTAATTTCTTTAAATAGCCGGATTTCCATATTAATTAATCATATGTGTATAAGTGGGCACATCTGCTTCGTCCCACTATTATTAAAAGGAATATTACGTATAGCAAATTTGCGAAAATGTTAAAGATATTAATTAGTGAAACGATATAATAAACATAGTTATCCAACAGTGTACTGCAAATTTAACAGAGAAAAATTTAAAAAGAACAGACCAGACCAATTGATTATTATTTTAATTTAATAAAATTAACATTTACATTAAATGTAAAATACAAATTTTACTATTTTAAATTTACCAAATTTTCCATTTATAAAAACTCAAACCAATATCTTTGTCCAACAAAAACCACTAACACAGAATATTGTAAAAAACATGTTAATATAAATGTAAATTGAATTGTTAAATTAACATATAATTGAATGAAAAAGTACTTTTGTATATAAAGTGTATATTTTAAAAATTATTTCAAAACATTTTCGACTTTCGTCATCTTCAGTGCTTACCTGAAAGTAAATACTCTGGTTGGAAAATAAATTTAATTTACTTCAAAGTTTTTTTTAAAAATAGGTTGGGAAAATTTTGAAAAAAAATGTTAATGATTAATGAGTACTTACTTAGTCAGGTAACAGGAAGTGTTACAATTAAAGACATAACATTTTAATGTAAAAGGCTGAATTCAAACGAGAAACATGTTTAAAATTCAAAGGCCATGTGGTCTGTCAAACTGTCAAGACATTTAAGACAAATTGATCACACTTCGTGTGTCATATGTCAGTTAGGAAAATGTGGTCTCAACTTATGGAGAGTAGGTTAGGTTAGGTATCATGTGAGTGGGGCGTGGTCGCCCCTTCACCGCGACCCTTAGTAGATCTATTGTGGCTCACCCCTAGAGGCTACAGTTTACCGCACAATCCAGCCCTTCTTATGGAGAGTAATAATTGAACTTTATAATGAAATTTGAATTGAAATTGAGTTAAAAATTTGAAATTTTTTTTGAAAATGTTTAAGTTAAAAGAGACGAATGGAGTGGAAATGAAATATGAAATTTAATTATTGATCCTTTGATGAAGGGGGAAGAAGTCCTTGTTCAAGTTTACTTGGGTATTTAAGCATTGATTGTTGACCGAAAGTTCTTTAGAAATTTCCAGGGTTTCCTAGTTATGTTTATTAAATTTTCTTTTTGGTAAATTTTACAAATAAAATTGACAAGTTAAAGAAAAGTGATGTGTATAAGCTGCACTGTTCTGATTGCTTCGCTTCCGACATCGGTCGAACCTGTAGACCACTTAATACCCGCATAAATGAACATTTAAAGAAACCTGATAAATCTGCCTTTGGACATCATTTAAAATTTAACAATCATAACTTTAGCCCTAATATAAATTCAAAAATTTTACAAAACATAGTCAACAAAAATTACCTGAGATTGGATTTGTTTGAAGAACTGGAAATTTTTAAAGAACTTTCGGTCAACAATCAATGCTTGAAAACCCAAGTTAAATTGAACAGGGACTTCTTTCCCCTTCATCAAAGGATCAATAAATAAATTTCATATTTCCAATTTACTCCATTCATCTAATTTAACTTCAATTTTTAACTTAACTTCAATTAAAATTTCATTATAAAGTTCAATTATTACTCTCCATAAGTTGATATATATCATATATATATCACGGAACAAGTCGACCCAGATAAAAAAATTAATTGCAGAATTGAAACCGCTTGCACGACTTTTTTGAAAATGAAAGTATTCTTCCTTAACGACAACCTAAACCTAAAATTACGCCAAAGAATAATAAAATGTTATATTTGGTCAGTGTTGCTATATGGAGCTGAGACCTGGACTCTGAAGGCTGCTACAATCGATCGCCTGGAAGCGTTTGAGATGTGGTTACATAGAAGAATGATCAAAATACCCTGGACCACTAGGCAGTCCAACGAAGCAGTGTTAAAAAGAGCAAATGTGGTTCGTGAGTTATTTGTCACTATAAAGATCAGAAAAATATTATACCTGTGGCATGTTCTCAGAGGAGACCGATACAGGAAGCTTCAACTTATAATGAAGGGCAAAATCGAAGGCAACCGATGAATTGGAAGAAAACAAATGTCAGGCCGATGTCAGACCTGATATGGCACCGAAAGAAGAAGATAAGTTGATACCACTTTTTCCTAATTGACATATGACACACGAAGTGTGATCAGTTCGTCTTAAATGTCTTGACAGTTTGACAGACCACATTGCCTTTGAATTTTAAACATGTTTTTCGTTTGAATTCAGCCTTTTACATTTAAATGTTATGTCTTCAATTGTAACACCATCTGTTACCTGACTAAGTAAGTACTCAATAATCATTAACATTTTTTTTCAAAATTTTCCCAGCCTATTTTTTAAAAAAACTTATATATATAAATTAAATTTATGTTCCAACCAGAGTATTTACTTTCAGGTAAGCACTGAAGATGACGAAAGTCGAAAGCGCTTTGTATTAATTTTTTAAAATATACACTTTATATACAAAAGTACTTCTTCATTCAGTTCTACAAAACAATATTACTGAAATATTGGTCCGTTGGTTTTGCCAGTGCTATTAAACTAGGAAAAAAAATTACTTTAAATTTTACTATTTATATAACTTTAAAACCAATATTTTAATTTGGGATTGAGCCCGGCACTCAGCTTTATAGCCATTGTACCTATGCTCTACAAAGGACAATTGCTGTTGAAGGGGATGGGACCAACCTTAAATTAATTTTACTTTGTACCAAAAAAACCAATATTATTAATATAATACAATACTAGAATAGTAAAAATTCAAAGAAAATTTTTAAAAAAATTTATAATATAAATATATAGTAAGCGAAATTAACTGGTACTTTAAAAATCAGTTTTATACAAATTTATATTTATCTTCGCTGTCAATAATTTTAACAGTTTTTCATAATAGTATTATAGTTTCATATAATTTTTATATTTACATTTGATGTAAAACGCTAATTTTAATATTTTAATTTCACTAATTTTTACTTTTTACAAAAATTTTAACTAATAATAAAATTTTACAAAATTGGGCAAGTAAACATTAAACTAAATAAAAAATTAAAGTTATAAAATTATTCTTTAATTATTATTTATTGTTGCAAGGAATGCAACATGTTTCATCATTAAGAGATTGCGCGCCGGCGCCGACGACGGCGAGTAGATTGGGCATGGTAAGCTGTAAAAAGCTCTGAGGTGTGGGCAGCTTCACCACCGGAACCTCTATGGCCTGTTAACTCACTTGCTCTTCGACGACGTCGTTCACTGCGTAGATGTTGGATCCTTCGATAACTCAATAAACGCTGGCTCGATCTGTTTTTTTACCACTATAGGCTGAAGGTTTTACTGCCTTTTATCGCCAGGAATTTTGTTATCACATGTAATGAAACAACACAGTTGTCATCGATAATATATTGTTAACTTTAATACATGGAGCTTACAGTTTAAAGCCTCCTGTATCTTCGGAATAATTTTACTGGTTGTTAGCTTTTAATTTGATGTATTTTATTTGATTATATTGATTTGCATTTTAGCACGTGGTGTTTTAAAGCATTGTTTTGAACGCTAGAGGTGTTCATGCCTCGGCTGATATGCGACAAAAGGGCGAAAAGCCGGCAACTGTTTCAAATGTGGCTTCTTCTCGTGTTAAATTCAGCTTTTTTGATTGGTCACTGACCGTACAGCCGGTTGCTAAAAATTGCGCGCGACGATTTCGGAATGTTCTGGCATAATAAATGCACGTGTTCTAAATTGCACGGGAACTTTTGTTAATATCCGAAAACTAATTTCCACTTAATGAATGCGTTACTTTTAGTTAATTTTTGTCGGCGTCAGGGCCGTACTGAGAACTTTTAAAAATCAAGGAATTTCTCAAAGAAGAATTGTACAGTTGGAAAAACTTATTTCCAACAAACATTCTCGAGTAAAATTTTGAAAAGATTAAATAAATATTCATTCTTAACATATAATCAAATTTTGTACATCTTATTATAGGTGAAATAGGAAATAGGTAGTTAGCAGATGGGATTAAAAATGCTGTAAGGGATTTTCCTCTTTGACAATAAACAATCTTTGAAAGCAGATGTAGTGAACATTAAAAATACAATGTTATCCGGTTTTTTTTCGTATCAAATAAACTAGTTATACGTCATTTTAATTTTCATTTAAAAGCCATTTCAAATTTTATGTTTCAAAATGTTAGATTTTTATTTCTATCTGAAGAATTTCTCATTAAATGTTTATGGTTTAGATCTTTAAGATTTGTTTGTTATTTTATTGCTTTATAAATAAAAGATATGAAGCAGTTATGACATTTTTAACGATTTGGTATCTAAAAAAAATTGGTTTTATACCAATAGAGTAAGATAAATAAATATAATAAGTAGCTACCAATAAGAAAAATATACATTAGGTCCATAAAGTAACGCATCAATTCATTGTAAGCTAAATAAACTGTAATTAAAAAAATCCAGATAACGGTCGCTGTTTGATTTTAATTTACTATTTTTTAAAAGAATAATCTATCATACAGGGTGAATAACCTTTGAGTGATGACGTCAGCATCAGTTTTTTTAAATAAAACACCCTCCTTTTTATCAATTTTTAAATTTTCTTCACTGAGCTAATTCCAAAAATGTATCACAAATTAATTCAAATTGGTACAGGGTGGACAAAAACGCAAAAGTTGTTTGTTACTTTAACATTGTAACTATTTACTGTAATCAAGCGGTTAGCTTAACCAAACAAAGAAAATTTAAAAGTATTTTCTGCCATTTTTTTTATTTGACGTTATAAATCCATTTTAAAGTTTAATTCCATATTGTTAATCTTAATTATCATATCCTATTTAACAAACTGTTTTGTTAAAATGCTTTTAGTTGAAAGTAGAAAAATTAAAATTTTATGATAATTAGTGTAGGCGATAGGATGCGGAATTAACAAGGAGTATGCACATTATTTCATGAAATGCGCCCAGATCTAAGCAAAAAAAAATACAGAGAATTAGGACACGTTGGGAATGTCCCAAAGCAAGGTAGACCTACAATTATATGCATACATACATACATATGGTCACGCCTTTTTCCCGTAGGGGTAGGCAGAGACCACTTCCTTTCACTTGCTACGGTTTTTACACACATCTTTTGCTTTCTCTACTTTTATCAGCGCTCTCATACATGCTTGTCGGTTGTTGGTACTCTTGACCTGGCCCTTCTTCACAACAATGTTGATCTGATCAAGATGTGTTCGCCGAGGTTGACCTCTACCGACATGTCCATTTACACTTGCCTTATAAATTTGTTCCGTTAATCTTCCTTCACCCATCCTTTCTACGTGTTCAAACCATCTGAGCATTTATATATCCATCTTTGTAACCACATCTTTTTTTACACCACAGCGTTCCCTTATCTCACTATTCTACACTTTATCCAACCAAGTCACTTCGGCTTTACTTCTCAGACTACTTATCTCCACAGCATTAATCCTATTCGCTTAATGTCACTATCATACTTTTCATTTTTGTAAACTTTGAACCCAAGTATACAAACTCATTTACTTGTTTTCCCTTAATCAGAACCTTACAGTTTGTCATACTTTATTTTCTTTTAAAACCATTACTTTCATTTTGCTTACATTTATTTTATCCCTTTGATTTTTGGGGCATTATGTATAACATTTACCATTGCCTGCAACTCCTCTTTAGATGATTTGATCATCGGCGTAAAGAAGGCATTTGAAGATCAAATCATTCCATTTTAATCCATACGCAATTTGATTCGAATCCGTTAAACATGTATGCATAAGTTAAACGACTTACAATTAATGCAAATATTTAACAATATGTACTCATCCATGAGTTGGCTGAAGATGACTTTGATTGCAGAACTGAATTCTGCGAGTACATGATGAATCAAAACGATAATAAATTAAATAAATTTATTTTATTTTTGGATAACGCAACGTTTTATTTAAACAGGCATGTTAACTACCAAAACATCTGATATTGGTCTTATGTAAATCTAAATTGAATGCAAGAATATTATTATACACAAATACCACAAAAAAATAACATAAATACAATTATTAGTCCATATTTTCCAAAAAATTTAACAGTGAAATTCTATTTGGATTTACTGCAAAATACATTAATTCCTGATTTGACCAAGCTTCTCTCTGATATTCCAATTGCCAACACTTTAGACCGCAGATTGTGGGTGTAACAGGATGGCGCACCGCCACATTTCGATATAGCTGTGCGCCAGTTTTTTGACAGAACATTTTCATCGGAAGAAATGCAACAGTGGTATGGCCTTCTAGATCACCCGAGCTTATTCCATTAGACTTTTTTATGTGATTATTTAAAATATTAAGTCTTCATTTACAGACATGACAATATTCGTGACCTAAAAGTCCAAATTAGAACATATCACCCGTTATGTTACAAAATGTTAAAGACGAATTTGTTACCAGGTTAAGTTATTGTTAAGTGGTCAATGTTAAACAATTTAAAATTTACTGTAAATTGTTTTTTATTTTTTTATGCTAAAGTGTACGTTTAGTCTTTATTAATTATTTTGTAAATAATAAACATAGACAACTTTTTTATTTTTTTCCACGCTGCACCATATTGAATTAACTTGTGATACATTTAAGGAATTTTACAAAAAAAAAATTGTTAAATACTTTTAAAAACTTTTGGTAAAATTTGTTAAACTTAAATTTTCGTAATGAATCCCCATTGGCAAGCGATTAACTAAACTTCATTTGCTAGACGTGTATAGCACACTTCCTGAACGATAGGAATAAAAATAAGATAAATTGTTATAAACTGTAAGCGTGCCGTTTAAGAATAACGAAAATAATTTCGTACAATATTGGAATTTACACTTGAACTTAGACTAAATGCAGTCTTCATCTGTTAACAAAAATAAATCTTTTTAAAATATGATGGGTGGTCTGAAGATCTTGTCTTGAAGATACAACCAAAAGAATAATGAAATGTGTGTACAAAAATTTTGCATGAACTTAATTTCATTAGCAGATAAATACCTCCTCTCTTATTTTGTATTGCTGTGTGTTGTTGTCCCTAACTGCTTTATAAATCCTTTTAAGAATTCTTTTTTTACGATAATAAGACGATTTTCGTTTTGTTTTGTCATCGTCCATGTTTTACATGCATACGTTATTATAGGTCTTATCGCTGAATAGTAAATTCTTATTTTCGTACAGCGGAATACATATTTCGATTTCATTATTTTTTGCAGCGCAAAACTGCATCGACTCGCACCTTGTATTCTGTTGTAAATTTCTTATGTTATATTGTTAGAGGTGATCGTAGCTCCCAAATATTTAAACTGATGAATTTTTTCATAATTGTAGTGGTCCATTGTCACGTTCTGTCTCATTCTATCTAGTCGTTCTGTTCTTGTTGTAGTCATATAGTATGTTTTATCTTCGTTGATTCGAAGTCCAACTACTTTTGCAGCCTTTTCCAGTTTTAGAAACTGTTTCTTGACACTGACAGTTGTATTTCCCACTATATCTATATTATCAGCGAAAGCCAGAATAATAGAAGAACCCCAATTTTTAAAGAGAAGCATTTCTGTCCTTGCCTTTTGCACAATGCTCTCCATAGCTATGTTAAAGAGAAGTGGGGATAACGCATCTACCTGTTTAAAACCACTGTTGATTATAAAGAAGATCGACAGTTTTCCTTCAAGTTTTACTGCAATTCTAGATCCCTCTACAGAAGCTTTTGTATGATTAATTAACTTCTCTGGTATACCCAGTTCTGCCATGGCATTCCACAATTCCACTCTTGCATATTCTTGCATACTATCTATAAAAAATAGCTGGTGAAATGTTTTGTTGTATTTCCAACACTTCTCCATTAGCTGCCTAAAAGTGAATATCTAATCCACTGTAGGTCGGTTTTTTCTAAACTTACACTGTTAATCCACTAATTAAATAACGGATTGTCCACATAGATAAAAACTTGTTAAATAAAGGACACACTGTTACAAAAGTTTGGCAAGACAATTAATTAAAAATAATAGGCAAGTATTTTTAAAAAATTTATCAACGGGTTTAAGGACTCCATTTGGAAAAGGTCAATATTTAATAATAATCCATATTAAGAGTAATATAGGTTTTTTTCATGGTGGTTTGCTTAAATTTATATCAAATTCTACCAAAATTACCGCGAATGTGGATTTTTTTAAAAAGAATTTTTTTCAAATGCTGAATCAAATTCCCATTTATTTAGCCGTACTTTTGGATAATGAGCTATCATTCAAGATTAAAAGAAGTATTATCCTTAGATAAATGGAAAAAACAGTGCATAAAAGACTGGTTAATGGAAAAGGGGATTACTACTAACAATGATACGTTAAATCAAAAACTTTAAGTGCTGGGTAGGAAAAAAATATTGGAATTTAAAAAATATGTTATTGATAAAATGGCTTTGGAATGTGGAATTAATTACTGTTCTTTCAATGCCACTACATCAATGTAAATTAAATTTGATTGAGCTTATTTGGGCACAAATGATAGGATATGTGACTCTTCACAACACAACATTTAAATTTTATGATGTTCCGACAACTCTTATTGCAATCATTATCAAAAATTAAATTTTCTAACATCATTTTTTATATTAAATTAGTTCATTTTTACCCCGATCATCCTTATTTTTAACATTTATGATTGCATTGTTAATTTACCCCAAAAAAAGACGCGGGAAACAGAAGCCAAATCAAACATGGAGCATGCGCACATTGTTCCGCATGCTCGGCATGACTGTAACCTTTAATGTATGCTTAAGAAATGAAATGAAAAGAAATTTAGATTTATTCTTACTGTCTGGAAACTAGCAACAGTTTGGGTATTTTCAATATGAACCAAATTCATCAAAGCAATTACAAAGAATTGTAGGAAAGCTAATATTAAATAACGCTTTAAAATAACATTTAAATAATTTAATATTTGAATAAAACTTACATTAATACAAATTTTTCATTGTCCCCATTCACCTAATTTGTCGTCTTATTACTTCGAATGTCAAACAAAAACTTATAATAATTTATAATTTGTTAAAACTTTAAAAACCAAGTTTTGGAGATACCATCCCCCTAGAGTTAAAGACATTGTTTAAAAATGACTTTAAAAGCATGAAAAAATGTATGCCTTTTTACCGAATAATATGTTGAAATGTAAGATAATGTTTACCAAAATGTATTTTCTTCTTAGTTTTTTTTTAATTAATTTTTCTTGATAAAAATAATTAATAATATATATATATATAAAAATATTAATATTACGCTACCTTCTAAAATATTAAGATTAAGAAAATGCTTGTGAAATATTGATCACTTGAGAAGGGATTAGATATGAGCAGTATTGCACGTAGCGTATTATTTATTATGTTACAAATATTTTACAACGCATGCAATAAACCTCTTTCCATATTATAATTCAAACGGATGTTGCAGACTTGCAGGACTAAACATACATTTTTGATGCTGTTTGAGGAAAACATCCGAGCGTGTAATTTTCTACAAATTACCCTTGCTCTTACATCATTATGGTCTTCTTTTGCTGAAATTTATGGAAGTAATTTGCAAGCAAATATACTTGCACACACTAATGTTACGAAAATGAATAATTTTAAAGTCTTATTAGAAATAGAAAATAAAGTGCAGTAATTATTCGTAGTGAATTTTCGGTTAAAGGATTAAATTTTACATACCTAATAATTTCGGGTTTAAATGGGGAAAATTCTTTAATTTTAAAATAAATTATTATTAATGGTAAAAAAAAAATTATTTTTTTCACCATATTTTATAATGTATTTAACATGTTTCGCATGTACGTATATTTCGTATTTTTAAGAACTGGGTTTATTGCATTTTATTAAGCTGTCAAGTTCTGGTTTTAAAACTGTCTCCCCATAGGGGAATTTCCTCCCAAAATAAACATTATTTTCTTTAACCTGAAATGGAAAAATAAGTAAGAAAATAGTTAAAATTCATATTATTCAATATCCAAGTTGGAAAATTGTAAAAAAACATAAGTCAAATGAAAACCTCTTAAATTGTTGTATAATTATCGGTCCCAAATTAATTGATTTGAAAAATTTATAAATAAAAATTATAATTAACAAAACAAGAGTTTCATATAATTGCACTCAGGTGTATCTGATCAATAAATATATCCAAATCAATAAGAAGAGTATAAGTAAATATAAATATTAAATTAGATAAGATAATGGAAATAATACTTATTATAAAAGAAATACTTAAATTATTTCTCCGGCAGTCGCAGGAACAAGAAGTGGTCTGTCTTTTTGATTCTGTAGTCACTACTCTCACTAGTCATGGATAAACAATTGGACAATAACAATATTTTCGATTATTCTGCAAATTTTTACTCTAGAATGATGAAAATATTCGACCAAGTACGATTATGAGATCCAAGATGCAACGCGTTATTTCTTTGTTTTTTCCTTTGATATTTTGATGGTAAGGGTTACAAGTGTTATGTTTTTTTTACTGAAAATAGTCGCAAAAAAGGTAGTCCTATAGTGTGGGCTGCGGACGGCCTGCACTGCGACTACAAGAAGGGGAAGAGATTATAAAAAAGAAATGATTGTGGACCCGCTTTTTAAAAAGTTGCAGGTCATAGTTCTCTGGAAAAACTAATTTTGGAAGCTAATTTCATTCTGTAGCAGCCCTGTAAAAGAAGGATTCTTGATGGAGATTGGTCCTTGTAGTTTCAATCTTAAGAGTAAATGGGTGAGAGATATGCTTGTGTTTTATCACGCACCGCATGGTTGCATTTTTGGTTAAACCAGGGTTTGGAGTTGGAGATTTGTCTTGTACTATAAGGAATGTATAAGTCCATACCTAGCCTTATGATTTCGGTGACAGATTCTGCACATGTTGATGGGTCTTGTCAGTGAAAGCAGAAATCTTTTCATGGAAATGTTAGGTAAAAGTCCCTCAGTTTATCCCATTTGGCTGATCTGTAATGCCAGACAATAAAGGTACTAAAGGCGATTTTGGGCGGGGTTGTTTGTTTGGACGTGGCTGAGATGAGTTTATGATCAGATTTTTCGAGTGGAGTGGTTATAAGGTCTGGGTACTGGTTGGGATGTGTCGTGAGGATAAAATCAAGAAGGAATGTTTGCTTGGTGATTGGGGTTATAGGGTATGCGGGTAGATTCTTCTACTAGCTGGGTCACGTTGTGACTTATTGCAAAGTTTTTAGCCTCCAGACCGGCGTTGTCGGTACGGTTGGATCTCAGCTAGTTCGCGTTGTGAACGTTACAATTACCCAGGAATATAACTTCTGTGTTAGGGTGGTTAGTTTGCAACAGCTCCAGCGTGTCGAAAGGATGTTGAAAAAGGTTGACGTAAGGAGGGTTAGTGGAAGAAAGATACAGGCAGCAGAAAATTTTTGTTGATTCTAAGTAGAGAGGGCACGCGAGGATAAGTGTCTGCCCGCGGGAAATTCAAATATTGAATAATCCGTACCTTTGCAAAAATAATAGGATACGTTCAGAAATTGTTTTTGTAGTATAAAACTTGGTCAGACAATAACTAACTTTACAACTTGGTCCTCTAGCAGTTAATTCGGAAGTATTAAAATGAAATTTATTATCAGTCAGTAGAAGAGCTTATAGCTAAAATTTACCAAAACATTAATAATATTTACGATAAACCTGCAGAATGGTTATGTGAGCTTGTTACACACGAACAAGTCATAAATGAAATACTTTTAAGATCATTTGAAGGGGTCGAATATCAATATAAATCCGTCGACACAGTGATCAACACCGATGATACCATTCATTATCCGGTCGAGTTCCTAAATAGCCTGAAGCCTCCCGGTCTCCCAACTCACATATTATAGTTGAGAGTTGGCGCGCCAATTATGTTGCGGCTCAGTATAAATCCACCAAAATTATGCTATGGAACCAGATTGTAAGTGAAAACATTGCATCACAATGTAATCGAGGCAACTATAGTCTGTATTTATTCTAAGGATTCCACTAACACCATCAAATTACCCCTTCGAATCCAAAGAGTGCAGTTTCCCATCAAAGTTTGCTTTGCCATAACCATAAACAAAGCTCAAGGTCAAACTCTTAAGGTAGCGGGAGCAGACTTAAAAAAAAGCTGCTTCTCCCACGGCCAGTTGTGTGTGGCATGCTCCAAAGTAAGCGCACACTAGCATGGTGTTTCTAGCATCCGAAGAAAAAACAAAATATTATTTACAAAGAAATACTGCGGTAGGTGTAGAATTTCAATTTCGTTATAAAAAGATAATACCCCTGTGTCATTTTCACGACATCAAAGGCAGGGCTTTGTGCTTATAAAATATAACATTTTATTTTATTTTTATGTTTATTTAACCTTTAAATCCCTAAACTATAATATTTTTATATTTTATAAGTACTCAAACATTTTAACACAATAATTTATATGTTATTACAAAACTAATAAGGTAAAAAATTAATTAAAAATCTTATTAGAACCATTTTCGACTTCTATGGTCAAAAGCTAGTTACAAAATAAATAGCAAGAAAATCTGGCTTAGGTCAAAAGCAAGGCTAACGCGAAAAACAGTTTTTAACTGAACAATTTTCCTTTATTTTCTCGAAAACGGCTTAATAAATTAAATATCTTGTAACTGTCTTATTATGAGAAGTAGCTTTTTAAAGTTTTAAAAATTTGTATCCAGTATTTTGCTGTAAAATAATTAGGAGAGCCAATATTTGCAAAAGTTTATTCTTCCATGTTTAATCCTGTGTTCTATAATACTACTTTAACTACTGTAACCTATCGAAGTTCGCTAGTTTTTGCGAGGTGATAAAAACTGAGTGCGAATATCAAAGGCAGATACAAATACGTGTAAGTCAGTCTGCAATTAGCTGTCGTGGTGAAAAAGTTATTGTCGTTAGCCAATAAATGTGTACTTTTTATGAGCTAAAAAAATTAATTATTTTGAAATTTGGTGTTTCTTAAAAGGTAGGTTAACTTAAACCGAAATAAAAGATATTTTTCGCAACGCAAAAATAGAGAGAATGTTATTTGGTTATAATTTTAAAAACATTTCCACTGTATTTTTCCCTATATTTAATGCAAGCTATTTTCGTAATTTGCTTGCAGCAACTATTCTACCTCGCAAGATAATACAAGAAAAATAAATTTTCCTTCTTCCGAAATATGAATATTTAATGTCAGTAAAGTCTAGAAGCACTTGCCGGCGCTATATTTTAATATTTTGCTTAGGAAATGCAAAACAAGCTGACGTGATGTCTTCAATAAATAGCTACGTTTCCGTTTCCGTCTTTATTTAAAACATAAAACAGTCTTCATTTTTCTGCAAAAGAGCTTCTTTAATTAAAAATGGTGCATGCCAATTATTTTATTTCATTACATTCCATTTATCTTTGTTGAATTATAAAACATTTTATTTGATTTTATAGTAATAATTATTTTTATTTCAGATAAATAAGAGTACCGTGTGTTCTACAATTTTAAAACCGTAAGTAGATGCATGGTGAAATAATAATAAAAAACTTTAATTAAAACTAAACGAATCCTAAAAATATTATACCGGGTGTGCCATTGAAACACGGAAAAACGTCAACTGTGAATAAAGGGCACCGAGTTGGTTCTAAATATAACATTTTTGTTGGTTTTTTTTTATCAATTATGCTCTTCTCCTTGTGGTGTCATATCTTACAAACAACACATTATATTTTTTTAATATTTGGTACTGACTTTCTCCTACATTTACCCAAGTGACTTGCCTATCAGTCAGTTGGAAAATTCACGTTTAGATTAACAAAAATTAATATATTTTTGGATCCTTAAAACACCCTGCATTTTTAAATTTTTAAAATCTGCTTAAATATTTAAAAAAACCGAAACAAACTATGGAATTTTTTATTTTTCTGCATGTTATTTGTCTACTAACTTAGTAAATTTAAATATAAGATTTTATGCATTTCCTCTTCTTCTTATGACGCCCTCTCCTTTCGAAAGTTGGCGATTCACATAGCTAACATTGTTCTGGACACAGCAGCTCGAAAGATTTCAACGGAAGTGCACCCAAACCTAATCTAGTTAAACCTCTGGGCGCAGTATTTTATACTGACGGCTCTAAACTAAAGGGGAGAGTGGTGTTTTCTTAGAAGACCCCTTACTTAGTCCATCGTTTTTTTTGCCTGGTTACTGCAGTGTGTATCATGTCAAAATGACAGCCAAAACCGAGGCAGTTCTTTGCGACAGCAAGGCTGCTATCAAATTATTGAACCAAGTCTACTTGACCTTAAGGGGAGCCGTGCAATTCTAAGCTAGCAACTAAATTCAGAGTTTACATTGTCTGGGTACCTGGCCACAGGGACATACCAAAAAACTCAGCTGTATCTGCATCATTTAAGCCAGGAGTACCGATTGCATATGTTTAAACAGGCCAACTTTGATGACATGGGTATAAAAATAGATGGCGAAAAACTAAACCATCTAAGATTCGCCGACGACATCTTAATTATCGCAGATAGCATGGACGAAGCAAAACAAATGCTTCGGAGGCTCAGTGAAGCATCGAACTCTGTGGGACTCAAAATCAACACCAACAAAACCCAATACATGACAAATCTTGTTATGAGTGAGGCAATTAAGATAGGCAGAGTAAGCATAGAGCAAGTAAGTTCTTATAAATACCTTGGTCACGAAATTCCTATTGGTAGAGACAACCAAACTCGTGAAATTTCGAGAAGAATAGGCCTAACATGGGCGCCTTTTGAAAAGCTGCGTAATATCTTTAAGGCAGACATTCCAATATGTTTAAAAAGAAAAGTATTCGACCAGTGCGTGTTGCCTGTGCTTACATACGGAGCTGAAACACTTACTCTTACAAAGAACACTACAAATAGAATAAGTATCGTGCAGAGGAAAATAGAGAGGTCGATGTTAAATATATCGCTAAAAGACAGGATCCCAAATACAACATTAAGGGAGATGTCCGGAGTGACAGACGCAGTTACTCGTATAACAACCTTAAAATGGAACTGGTCCGGTCATGTGGCGCGACTTTCGGACAATCGCTGGACAAAGAGGATACTTGAGTGGAGACCGCGCCAAGACGCATACAGAAGTAGAGGCCGCCCACCAACCAGATGGACCGACGATATCAAAAGGATAAAGACCAACTAGATAGAGGCAGCACAGGATCAGCATGGATAGAAAAAGCTACGGGAGACCTATGTCCAGCAGTGGACGCAATTGGTCGATTGATGATGACCGATTGCAAACTGCCAGCTTGTAATGCGCAGTAAAATAGTTTAAAAAGTGAGAAAATGAACTCGCATGCTCATCTTTGAAGCAGATTTTGCCCAAACTGAATCTACGTTGAACTAATGATGATTTAATTCTATTCAGGAAGTCCATTAAACGCGATCACGGCCATAATAGGACACTGGGCAAGTGGATCTCACGCATGTCGCATGGGAATTGTAAAGCTATGACACGGCTTCTGTAGAAGCTGTCACAATAAAGAAGAGAAGAAAACAATGGTAATTTTTCTCGGCCACTGTCCTGCCCTACTCAAAAAACAGCTTTTTATACTAGGGCAACTGAATTTTTTTTTTATTACGAGCAATAAAAGAATGCAGAATAGATGGAAGATACTCTAACATTATATACAATATCTACAAAAACGCAACAACAACAATTGACCTGCATACATCGTCAAGGGAAATAAAAATAAAAAGAGGAATCAGGCAGGGCGATACGTTATCTCCAAAACTATTCACTGCGGTCCTGGAACATGTTTTCAAAACTCTGAATTGGGAAAATAAGGGAATTATGATAGATGGGGAAAGACTGAGCCATCTAAGATTTGCGGATGACATAGTTCTAATGGCAGATGACATGCAGGAAGCCAGGGAAATGCTAAAAGATCTACAACGGGCAACACAAAGAGCAGGTTTGGAAATAAATTATAACAAAACAAAAATGTTAACCAACCTAGTACCAAGCGAACCTGTAGAAATAGAAAACAAAATCATCGAAATCACAGAAAAATACACCTACCTTGGCCATGAAATCCGGATCGGCAGGGACAACCAGACGTGCGAACTGTCCAGACGAATATCTCTGGGATGGGCAGCGTACGGAAAGCTTAGGGACATATTTAAATCAGAAATTCCCGTAAGTATGAAAAGGAAGACCTTCAATCAGTGTGTTCTCCCAGTTATGACATACGGGGCTGAAACCCTAACCTTAACAAAAACAATAGTTAAAAAACTACAAGTAGCGCAACGGAAAATGAAGAGATCCATGTTAGGACTTTCCCTTAACGACCGAGTCAGAAACGAGGATATAAGGAGAAAAACGGGGGTAGAGGACATAATAGAGAGAATTACAAAGCAGAAATGGAGATGGGCAGGACACGTGGCTAGAATGAAGGACGGAAGGTGGACAAAGAAAGTTCTGGAGTGGCGACCGAGATCGGATAAGCGAAGCAGGGGTAGACCACCGACACGAAGGACAGATGACCTCAAAAGGATAACCACGAACTGGATCGCAGAGGCGCAAAATAGGGAAAGATGGAAATATTTCGAGGAGGCCTACGTTCAGCAATGGACAAGAGAATAAGGCTGGATGATAATGATGACTGAATTTTAATGATTTATCTGGTCTTAGTTTAGTAGGCATTAAATACCTTGCGCTTTTTATTAAAAGCTCCAACTGGTTCTTTCGGTAAAGGAGGAGGGCAGCGCCATCTATTACGGTATTACAACGGGCCAAACGACCTAAGTGGTTTCCTTCCGAACCGCCGTTTTAACATAACTTTAACCTAACCTAGGTATTTTGTTTAGGCCATAAATTGTTTTATAAAAAAATAGCTTAAAGATAGCAGTATGTCTATTTATTATAACATTTAGAGAAAGTCAGCTAGGCTTAATCATTTTGTTAAATTATTTAAATTTAGAGCCTGCATAATATTTGTGAATAATCATATTTACCTTTATTTAATCTTAAATTAAGGGAAAGTATTGATTGGCATAAACTAGCTCATGAAGAATATAAAAAACATATAGGCGTATGGAATTCTCCGAGTTGTACCTATACAATGCCGAAACAAAACCATTGTTTGAAGCGACAAAGCGACTTTTAAGATAAATGGCCAGGTCAAGAGTACCAACAACCCACGACCATTTATTAAAGCGCTTATGAAAATAGAAGCAGAAGACGAATATAAAAACCGTAGCAAGTAAAAAGAAGTGATTTCTGCCTCTTCCTACGGGAAAAAGAGTAAGTAAATGTATGTATAACAGAGTAAATAAATAAAACTGCATCTACTGGGACTCAACGAATCCCCACAGCGATAAAAACAGAGTAAAACTCTTCTGGTGTGAGTGTTTGTGCCTTTGGGCGTTGGGCTAATCAGTCTTTTTTAAACTAAACTGTCAATTTTGTAAAGTATCGCGATAAACATGTTTAAAATCAGGAAAATAGATTATTCCAAAAACTTAAAAATGTATATTGTATATATCCAAAAAAAAAACATTTCATATTTTACTAGTGGATAAGAGTAAATGGAAAATATAAGTTAGCAGATGAGGAACAAATATTGATATTCTAATAAAGAGGTCAGTAAGATTACATGTGAGCCGATGATTTATGTCTTGTTTTATGTATTACGAATTTTTGTATTATTTCAAATACTATCTAATAAAGGACAAGTAAAACGTAAGAGACATCTTATGATTGTTGGCAAACTATCACAAAAACCCCCAACACGTTAGCTGTCAATATCTTCACCTTACGTTGGGTAAATTATTAAAGTGTAAACCAATAGATTTGCTGCTTAGTATAAAGGAGCAAGTGAGTTAAAGGTTTTGCGGAACTTAATTGACATGATTTGCATGAGATGATTTCTTCTTTTTTAAGAACCATTACTTTCGTTTTGCTTACAATTATTTTCTTTCCATTAATTTTCATGGCATTATGCATAATATTAACTATTGCCTGCAACTCTTCTTCAGATGACGCTAATATGTCTTGATCATCGGCGTAAAGAAGGCATTTGACGATCAAATCATTCATTTCAATCCATACGCACTCTTTTTCGAATCTTTTAAACAATCGTCCATGTATAAGTTAAACAGCAATGTCGAAGCCACACGTCCCTGTCTTACACCTTTTTCGATGTTAAACCAGTCCGTGTAAGCTCCGTTTATCCTGACACAAGCAGTGTAATCCTCGAAAAGTGATTTCAGTGCTCGTATTAACCTACCGCTCACCCCATACGTAATTCACTCCTCACCACTCTGTCATAGGCCTTTTCCAAGTCTATAAAAGCACATTAGACCTTCTGACTTCTAGCCAAGAATTTTTCGATTATACCTTGTAATGAAAAGACTTGATCCATGCATCTTCTTCCTCTTCTTAATCCTGCTTGCACAACCCATATCATCTTCTCAGTTTCCAAATATGGTAAAATAAGTAAACCTTTGCTTAAAATGGATCTTACTCAATCCCATTTAAAATCTTTTTTTAAATTTTTTCTATCGTATTTCTTTTTCTTATAATAGAGCTAAGTCATTGATTATTGATTACACTCTACATATGGGGTAAGCAATTATTTGATACGGAAATTACTTTACAAGGATGTTTCAGGACGCCATGTAATGTATTAGGTAGCCATGTTGTACTTAGGCACCTTAAGGTTACGGGAAACCCTTGTTAGAATAAAAGGAGTAACGTTTTCCTAAATACTATATTAAACTAATTGAACATTACGACTAGATGTTTTATTTACAATGTTGAACTTGAACCGAGAAAGGCGAACTAAGCATTATATTAAACATTATATCAAAATATAAAAACACACAACTTGCTGCTGAACGATTCGTTGTTTAATAAATAAAATTAATTTGTAAACAATGCGTGTTGACATTGACACGTTCGTTGGGTTCAAAGAAATTACCATGAACGGTCAACTGAAATCGTTGGGCCTTCATTAACTCTCTTTCCATGTTTTCCTGGCTTAGGGCACTACAAAAGTAAGATCAACGAAGTGGAGATGAGTATTATAAGAAGTAAAGGTAAAGGACTCTAATAAATAAAGTGAGGAATAGTGAGATTGGGTAACGCTAAGGTATGAAAGAAGATGAGGTAACAAACATAGATAAAGTAATGTTTAGATGGTTCACACACGTACTGAGAAGGGCAAGTCGATAGATGTCGATCTAGGCGAACGTATCTAGATCAGATCGAGTTTATTTTGAAGAAAGGCCAGGAAAAGAGTACAAGCACCCGACGAGCATGTATAAGGGCATTAATTAAAGTAGAAGAAGCAAAAGAAGGGTTTAAGAACCATAGAAAGTGAAAAAAAAACGGTCTTTGTCTATCCTTACCCCTGTATGTATATATATTTATGCATGTAAAACTTAATAGAACAAAGAAATGTCCGTTTCATTTATTAATTACTTAATAAGCGGTTTATAAATTCATAAAATATTTGTTTTTGGATAATAAAAAAATGTCTAAAAAAAAATAAAAGTAGGAACATCCCTGCTTTTACTCATCATATGACACCAGTAAATTTATGGATAAAATTTTAATTTGATACAAAAACAATCAACTAGGATGGGTAGCCCGATGATAAAGCATTTTTCTAAACACTTAACAAAATTGGTTTTACCACGTAATATTTTGCATAGAGCACCTTGCTTCTTTTAATAACGAAGACACACTTTTATACAACATTGCTCTTTTAAACCCTTAATAACTGAACGCTGCTAGACGGTAATTGAAAATTTTCTGATAATAGTTGAAATTACAAACACAAGAAAATAAAAAGACGTAAAACAACCTACTCGGAAAATTAGCTCAAACAGTACGCTCTAATTGAAACTATAAAAAGATAATATAAAATAAGGTCATTTTGGATAACTGTTCATACAACGTTTCGATTTGGCTGTATATTTTTTAATCATTGGTCAAAAATGATAATAATCTTTGGCGAGTAAAAAATACATACATACATAAAGTCACGCCTTTTTCCCGTAGGGCTAAGCAAAAACCACTTCCTTCCACTTGCTACGGTTCTTACACACATCTTCTTTTACACCACAGCGTTCTTTTATCTCACTATTCTTTACTTTATCTAACCGAGTCACTCCAGCTATACTTCTCAGACTACTCATCTCCGCAGCAATAACTCTATTTTCATGTTTCTTCTGCCAAACCCAACATTCACTACCATACATAAGTGTAGGAACCAACACACTTTTATGCACAGCCAGACGTGCCTTTTTTGACACTTCCTGGTTATTCATAAAGCTATGCAGTGCCCTATTTATTTGTCTTCCTTCCTATTTATTATTAACATTTTAATAAAGCATATTTATGTTAATCGACTCATTTTAATCGTCGTTTTTATAGTTGATGTATTGTCCACCAGTTATGGGACACTCGAAATAATTTTATGTCAAGATTTTAAAAGCTTTTCTAACCTTTTTTTAAACTAGGAAATTGTTCGTTTTTCAGATCATCATAATCAAAAAAATTTTTTCGTATTTATATTTTATTTTATTATATGTTATTAGTTTGTTATAAAAACGTAAATAAATGATATTAAAGTAAGTGGAATTCCATACAGTTCACAAACTCAACGAACATTCATAATACATACATACATACATACATACATACATAAAGTCACGCCTTTTTCCCATAGGGGTAGCACTTCCTTCCACTTTCTACGGTTCGTACGCACATATTTTGCTTCCTCTACTTTCATCAGTGCTCTCATACATGCTCTTCGGTTGTTGGTACTCTTGACCTGGCCTTTCTTCAAAACAATGTTGAACACACCTCTATACACCGCCAGACGTGCCTTTTTTGACACTTTCTGGCTATTCATAAAGCTATGCAGTGCCCCATTCATTTGTTTTCCTGCCAACACCCTTCGCTCAATGTCACTGTCATACTTTCCATCTCTAGTAAATTTTGAACCCAAGTACACAAATTCATTAACTTGTTCCACTCTTTCTCCCTCAATCAAAACCCCACAGTTTGTCATGCTTTCTTCTCTTTCAAAAACCATTACTTTCCTTTTGCTCACATTTATTTTCATCCCTTTGATTTTCAGGGAATCATGCATAACATTAACCATCGCCTGCAACTCCTCTTCAGATAACGCTAATATGACTTGATCATCGGCGTAAAAAAGGCATTTGACGATCAAATCATTCATTTTTAATCCGTACGCACTCTCTTTCAGATCTTTTAAACAATTGTCTATGTATAAGTTAAACAGCCATGGCGAAGCCACATATCCCTGTCTCACACCTTTTTCGATGTTAAAGCAGTCCGTGCAAGCTCCGTTTATCCTGACACAAGCAGTGGAATCCTCGTAAAGTGATTTCAGTGCTCGTATTAAACTACCACTCACCCCATACATAGACAATGTAGACCACAATTCACTCCTCACTACTCTGTCATAGGCCTTTTACAAGTCTATAAAAGCGCAATAGACCTTCTGACTTCTAGCCAAGAATTTTTCGACTATACGTCGTAAGGAAAAGACCTGATCCATACATCTCCTTCCTCTTCTAAATCCTGCTTGCACATCCCATATCATCTTCTCAGTTTTATTCGTTACTCTTTTGATCAATATCTTTGCATACAGTTTGCCGACTATGCTGAGTAAACTAATACCTCGGTAGTTCTTACAGTCTTGCTGCGAACCTTTTCCCTTGTAAAGCGGCACGATAACGGCCTTGCACCAGTCGTCTGGTACACTACCACTTCTCTAACAAAGGTTAAAAAGGCGGTCCAGTAGACTAGCTTCCACGTTTTGTCCAGCCTTCAGAATTTCAACTGTTATCCTGTCGTACCCAGCAGCTTTACCCAATTTCATATTGTACTTCGAATTGAGCCTGTACTTGTGTATCTTCTTTCTCAAATAAACTTTCGAAGTATTCCTTCCATCTCTTTAATACACATTCCTCTCCTTTTACCATATTACCATCTTGGTTTCTGATTCTTTCCAATTGCGAGGTAGTTTTTTTACCTCTGGCTGTTTTTATGGACTTCCAGAAGAGTTTAATATTGTTTTGGAAATCGTCAGAATAACCTTCTATTAAATTCATCTTTATCACTCTCCTTATTTTTTGCGACAACCTCTTTTGCCACACCTTTTAACCTTTTATACTCATTCTTTGCCTTGTTTACATCCTCAATCGTTGCCTTTTGCGTTCTTTGATTGGCTTTTGTAGCTAGCCAATCCAGCCAGGCTTTCTTCTTTTCTGACACTGCTTTTTGAACCTCTGCGCACGTTTTCTGTAACTTGCATCCTTTCCTTCTTTTACTTACACCGTATATTTCTATAGCAATATCCACGATTCCTTTCTTGAATGGCTTCCACAATTCTCCAACCTCACATGCTTTATCTAAACTGTCAAATTTCTCGGTCAATTTACTAACGAACTCCTCTTTTATACCTTCTTCTTGCAAATTCTCAATTATTATACGCTCTAGTACACTACTTGATTCCTGCACACGATGGCGCCACCGCTTAAAGAGACCTCTTATTCGGCTCATTACTAAGAAGTGGTCTGTGTCAATACCTGCACCGCGGTATGCCCGAGTGTCCATCACCTTCGTTTTTAATCTTTTATTTACAATTACAAAATCAATTATACTTCTCTGGTGTACTTCTTGTCTTGTGTACAAGTGGATCCTTTTATGGTTAAACATTGTGTTTGTTACCACAAGATTTCGCTCCAAACATATTTCAAGTAGATTTTCTCCGTTTTCATTTACTCTGCCGTCACCGTACATTCCCAGAACACTGTCATATCTATCACGCTTTACTCCTACTCAACTATTAAAATCACCCAACATTACAATTCTTTCATTCTGGTTACACCCATTTAAAATATCTGTCACACTATCCCAAAACTCCCGCCTCTTTTTCTGAGCTTTTAAAGACTGGTTCCACTGCGCATCTTGTGGGGCATAAACCCCTAGCAAAAAGATACGAGTAAGACCAACCTTTAGCCTCACCCAGAGGAGTCTTGGGCTTACACATTAAAAGTCAGTCACACATTCATTCATTCTAGCAGAGAGTATTACACCAACACCCTGAGAACCTCTGCTGGTTTCCGGAACTCCTGACCAGTAGGCTGTATAAGGTCCATGTGTTGTGGTTTCACATCCTTTCCGCTTGGTTTCATTTACACAAAGAATATCAATCCGTCTTTCTTCTATCATCATGTAAATTTCATCAATTTTATCATTTAATCCTCCCCTCACATTCAAAGTAGCAAAGTGACTGTCCGCAGTCCACATTTCGCCCTCACACGAAGCACGCCTATCGTGTTGGTTATAGTCAATACGACTATTACTCATAGCTTCCCATGAGATAAAGTTCAAATCAAATAAAAATAATTTGTTATAATGAAGTTTTTAAAATGTAGTGCTTCTCAAATATTATCAAAGCAGCAACACTTTGATGTTTTATCATTTAAATAAACATTTCCCATTAAAGTTTAGTTTTAACTATACATTCAGTACAAAAGATATATTACGGCTCAAATTTTAAATGAAACCAAATAACATTTAAGTGTAGACATACCAACAATTTCGGTCTTTTGTTTCACGTAGTCAGAGACATATATACAGAAAAAAATGCTGGATAGTAGTTTAATTAAAAAAAAAAAAAAAGTGTTTTTATCACTTCTATTGTTCTAACTTAACGCTTTAAACTAATAAAAATGATATTAAATTTGTTATTGGATTCTACTTGTAGGTAATATATTTTTTATTTTGGCTTTGGCATTCGAACAAATATTTTTGTATCCGTATGAAAACATCACGATGAACTGTTATTAAATATTTTTGTTTCCGTATCACTGTTTGCAGTGAACGTGTTAATAATCCTTGAAATTAAATAATACTCACGGTTTAATTAATTACTACGATTTCTATGACGAATTTTTTAATGTTTTATGAAATGCTGCATGTAAATACTCGCTTAATTTCATTTTGACGCAATACCATTTTTAACAACTACTAAATATTACCATTTGCATTAAAAATTTTTACAAATTACGAAATAAAGAAACTTAAATTTAAATTTAAATTTAATTAACTAAATCTACCGATTTTTTGTTTATATAGGATGGTCCGTTAATAATGGGACGCAGAGCAACTAGGAATTCTTTGTATAAAAATATTGTGATGCAACACAATTTTCCTTCTTTCAATTCTTAAGGTCTCTTGTAATGAAATCATAATCTTCAATCAGTTTCGGTCACAGAATTTGCTACGTACGCTATACTAAGTAACTTACAATGTACCTACTTTTTTATGCCTTATTTTTAAAAAAACTAAATCATTAAACATGAATTTTTAAAAACTGTCAAGGTAATCGTTTACTAAGCATAGTCGCCAAACTGTATGCAAAGATTTTGATAGAGAGAGTGCCGAATAAAACTAAGAAAATGATATGGGATGTGCAAGCAGGATTTAGAAAAGAAAGGAGATGTATGGATTAGGTCTTTTCATTACGAGGTATAGTCAAACAAGGATTCCACTGCTTGTGTCAGGATTAACGGAGCTTACACAGACTGATTTAGCATCGAAAAAAGTATAAGACAGGGATGTGTGGCTTCGCCATAGTTGTATAACTTATACATAGACGATTGTTTAAGAGATTTGAAAGTGCGTATGAATTTAAAATAAATGATTTGATCGTAAAATGCCTTCTTTACGCCAATGATCAAGTCATATTAGCATCATATGAAAAAGAGTTGCAGGCGATGGTTAATGTTATGCACGATGTCTTGACAATCAAAGGGATATAAATAAACCTAAGCAAAACGAAAGTAATGGTTTTTGAAAGAGAAGAAATCATGACAAACTGTAAGGTTCTAAATAAGAGAGAATAAGTGAAACAAGTAAATAAGTTTGTATCCTTGGGTTTAAAGTTTACGAGAGATGTAAAGTATGATATTGACACTAAGCAAAGGGTGTTGGCAGGCAAACAAATTAATGGGGCACTGCATAGCTTTATAAACAGCCATAAAGAGTCAAATAGGGCACGTCTGGATGTGCTCTGAGGAGTGTTGGTTCCTACACCTATGTATGGTAGTGAATGTTGGGTTTTGCAGAAAAAACATGAAAATAGAATTATTGCTGCGAAGATAAGTAGTCTGAAAAGTATTGGACACGTATTGGACACGTAGAAAGGATGGATGAAGGAAGATTGACAAAACAAATTTATAAGGCGAGTGTGAATGGACAAGTCGGTAGAGGTCGACCTCGGCGAACATATCACGATCGGATTAACATTGTTTTAAAGAAAGGCCAGGTCAAGAGTCCCAACAACCGACGAGCATGTATGAGAGCACTGATAAAACTGGAGATAGCAAAAGATGTGTGTAAGATTCGTAGTAAGGGGAAGGAAGTGGTCTCTGCCTACTCCTACGAAAAAAATGTATGTACAGTTGAAACGGTGAAGCTTTTCCATCACGTGACCCAATCTACGATTCATACAACACATATATGTTGTTTGGTTGCGGATTCGTAAAAGGACGAAGTTTGGAGTATTAGTTATAACGATTATTTTTATAGAGTCGACAGAAGTTTTGATTTGATTCATATGAATATTGTTGCTAACGTAATAGTCACGTGATGGAAAAGATTCACCGTTTCTACTGTATGTATGTAGAAAATTAGCAGTGTAAGCCCAACGGTATGCTATGTAATATTAAAACTAAACCTGATAGAATGATAGCTCTGATAGAATGTATGTTTTAAATGATCGAATTAGACAATAAGGGCATAAACGTGAATGAAGAAAATCTGAACCACTTACGTTTTTCCGACGATATCGTGCTGATCTCAGAACGACTTGACAAGGCAAACGAAATGGTCTCGGAACTGTCCGCAGCTTCCCAAAAAGTAGGCTTAAAAATCAACATTGTCAAGACCCAGTTTATGACAAACTTAGTTCCCAGCTGTAACCTAATGCTAAATAGAAAAGAAATTTAATACATCTTACATCGTACAAAAATCTAGAAAACGAAATCCGAATGGAAAGGGAGAATCAGACCTGCGAACTAAATAAAAGGATAGGACTGACTTGGGCTGCCTTTGGCAGACCGAGACATGTATTCAAATCAGATATACCGATGTGTCCTAAACGAAAGGTGCGTCTTCCCGGTATTGACATATGGCTTGAAAACACTTACATTAACACAAAAAAAGAGACAGGGGACGGCTGCCGACTCGAGGGACGAACGATTTGAAGAGGATATCTTCAAACTGGATCCAAGATGCCCAAGACCAAGCAAAATGGTTAAGGTTAAGAAAGACTTATGTCCAGCAATGGACGAGACAAGCTGCTATGTGATAATGATGATGATTTAGAAAAGGTATACCTGTTTTATCTCGCAAAAATTTACTGTTTTAGAGATAATCGTGATTAAAATAGTCAAAGAAATAAGACGAAATTAATTTTTTAATTTGACTTAACAACCTAGCCGATGCAGGTAGCCCTAGTAATGAAATAAATAATTGACAATATTTTTATTGATTAATTATCAGAAATGCTACTTCTTAATTAATTTGCAAATAAAAATGTAACTAGATTGTTAAAAATAAATATATTATTGGTACAAGTAGACTTAGTTATGACCACTTAAATTAAATGAAAAATATTGTTTATCCGATGTTTTTCTATTACAAAGTATGTTATCATGTGTGAATACGCGTTTACGGCATTTAATATTTTTGAATGAAACATTTGACGCTTAACGTATCGATATACACTTTATTTTATTAGGTATCACCTGTAATAAAAGGCGTTGGAAAACAAATACTTTGACAAAAGATTCCCATTTTCAATTGAAATTATTTTGTGTTATTTTACTAGTGAAAATGCCACGACATAATTTGTTTTCAAATAAATAAATGCACGATGTGGTCTGTATTAATGCACAAGAAAACTTTAATAGCCGTAGTGCTTTTCGAAGGTATGTTAAGAGGTATCCAAACAAAAGACGACCTAACCATAAATTATTTAAAAACCTGCATGATCGATTAGGTGAAATTGGATCATTTTGTCCAAAACAAGATGTAGACCGTCCGAAAAATATTACGGTTGAACAAGCATTGATTCGCCTAACCAAAAATAAAAAAGTAAGTTCAAGAAGACTAGCAGCTACTACCAGATTAAGTAAAATATCAATTCTTAGATTGTTGGACAGGGAAAAAAAACTTTATCCATATCATTTTAAATAGTTTAAAACTTGTTGCAAACCAGGTCGCTTTTAATTTAAAAAACGCTAATGTATGGAATAATGAAAATCCACATTTAACAAGGGAGCGATACTTTTAACTTGAATTTAAAATTAATGTTTGGTGTGTTGGTTCCTACACTTATGTATGATAGTGTTTGTTAGGTTTGGCAGAAGAAGCATGAAAATAGGATTAATGCTGCGTTGGTGAGTAGTCTGAGAAGTAAAGCTGGAGTGACTCGGTTGAATAAAGTAAAGAATAGTGAGATAAGAGAACGCTGTGGTGTAGAAGAAGATGTGGTTACAAAGATAGATAAAGGAATGCTTAGATGTTTTGGACACGTAGAAAGGATAAATAAAGGAAGATTGACGAAAGAAATTTATAAGGCGAGTGTGAATGGGCAAGTTGGTAGAGGTCGACCTCGGCGAGCATATCTCGATCAGATCAACATTGTTTTGAAGAAAGGCCAGGTCAAGAGTACCAACAACCGACGAGCATGTATGAGAGCACTGATGAAAGTAGAGGAAGCTAAAGATGTGTGCAAGAACCGTAGCAAGTGGAAGAAAGTAGTCTCTGCCTACCCCTACGGGAAAAAGGCGTGACTATATGTATGTATGTATGTTTGGTGTGGTATTATTGGAAACCATGTATTGGGTCCATACGAGTTACCAAATAACTTAAACGGTATTTTCTATCTTAATTTTCTCCAAACTGGATTTATGAACATGTTTTATGATTTGTCATTAATCGTGAGACACAACATGTGGTTTTTGCAGGATGATGCTCCACCCCATTACGAAATTACCTTAAAAATCATTTGACAGTTTTAACAACCATTCAAATTTTGTCATTTTGTGTCATATAAAACAATTTCACCCAATCTTGTCAACATTACACTGAAAATTTTTTGCTCAAGTTGATATCCAATAAAATCAGTCAATTTGTGGTCATCTGATCGAACACAACCAATCAAAACAAAATTATACTGAAAAGAGCCCATGGGTTCTTTTCACTAAATCATGTCATGTTGCTATGGATACATACCTACATTTCCTTTCAATTCGATTTTGACAATTCAAATATTTCAATATGTCACGATTTGGTTGTGATACTCAAGATAATCTTCATCTATTATAGAAACTAATATATCTGGCTCATCATTCAATTTTTCTTATTGTACTTTTGATAATTGTACATTCAAATGAATTGTTTCTGCTCTGTATTTATTGCGATAATCAGCAAAAAAAATTCTATCCGAATAACCCTCGAACATTGATGAATGCTCGAAAATTTTATAACATCTATCTCAAGCTTGTTGCTTATAGGCAACAGATCTCCGCCTACGGCGTCGGTCTGTTTCCAAGCAACAAGCTTTCGAAATCTGTTATAAATTTTTTTTGACAATTATCAATGTCCTTGGGTTATTACTACTGATAATGCATTCAGTGCAATTATCAATCACTGTGACAACGCGATTGAGTTTGACAACTTCATTGAAAATAAATTGTAAAATATCACGTTTTGGCAATGCAAATGTTCAAAGTATAAATACGCTAATCGAGGAAAATATTTTCAGAAATACAACCTACGGTCACAAATATATTTGGGTCATATTTATGAAATTCTGCTGCGAATGTAAAGGACAAAAAGATAACAAGTCACTCGAATAGATCAACTGCTGTTAGCGAATTGGCAAAAAGTGGTGTAGAAGAACAGCAATTGCTAAAAATTACTGGTCATAGCAACCAAAATGTTATAAAACCGTACTTAAATCTCGATCAAGAACAGCACAACAATATCATAAATATTATGCGTGGTAATAGATCTTCTATAGAAGATAACAGCAACGAATCTAATGTTAAGTTTAATTTTTATAATTATTGTACTTTCACTAACTGAGTAAATAAATAAATAAATGATTTGTTGTGTTAAGTTATAAATTTTTTTGTTAAAATATTTGTTGTAGTAATATCACAAAAAAGTGAGAATAAATTGAAAATAATTTAACAAATTTTAGGAAACTTGCTGCCAGGGCTCGAGTGGCTATTAATTTATCGAACTCTCATGCGATATTCAATAGATTATGGATTATTGGTGGTCATTCAATAAAAATAATGTACATAAATAATTCTCGCTGCAATAATGTTAGTAGATTATTCCCACTTTAATAATGTTTTGATTGGCTAGAACGTATATGAATTACTGAAATTGAAAATTTATATTTTTATAATTTCGAGAAACGTCAAAAAATAATCTGCTAAATATCCATCGGACATTGACAAATGCCTCCTAATTTTATGAAAAATTTCTCAAGCTCGTTGCTTGGTAACAAATGTCATAAAATTATCTTGTCTATTATCAATGTCCTAGGGATATTACTACTGATAATGATTTTCCACAACATTGGATTGGCCGAGGTAAACAATATGCTTTGCCAGTACTTTGTCAAAACCATAACCCTATGAATTTTTCCTTTTGGGGGTTTCCTAAATCAATGGTTTATAAGAAGCAATAAATTTTCGTGCCGAACTTTGGCAAAAATTAGTAAATGCTGTTTGTAGATGTTTTTAAAAATGATAACATACTTTTAAATATTACAAAATCATTTGAAAAATGAAACAAAAATGTTTTAAAGTCAACGGTGGCCACTTTGAACAATTGTTGTAAAAGTAATAATAGCATTTCGTGATGTTGAGCTTATTGTAATAAATAATTTTTATTTATTTTAGGTGATTCTCACTAAGTCTAATTATACCAAAAATACATTTATTCTAAATAATTTAGGTATATTTTCATTTGCAAAATTATTAATCAATAGAAATATTATAACAATTAGGTACTCATTAAATTATTGGGGCTACTTGCATCTGCTAGGTTGTTAAATCAAAGTAAAAAATTAATTTTATCACATTATTTCTCGAATATTTCAATCACGATTATCCCTTAAATAGTAACGTAAAATTGCGCTAAAATAACAATTTAGAAAGGGTCAAGCTCTGACTTGTAAGGTTTGCAGTGTCTACACTTTCTGCTAAATATGATAACGATTAGTCAAACAGTTTAAAAGTAATGGAGAAATTATTTTTTAAATTATTAAAAACTCAGACGGGAGACAAATTCCATCTTAGTAAATTGGATTAAATCTAATTTTTTTGAACCCAAGATTCTCCAATTTAATTATTTCCCATTATTAATGATACACTCTGTATATCTGTCCAGTTTGGACATTGCTTAAGGTTTAGTTGAACTAGGTTGGGTTAGGTTAGGTTTCATGTGAGTGGAGCGTGGTCGCCCCTCCACCGCGACCCTTAGTAGGTCTATTGTGGCTCACTCCTAGAGGCCACAGTTCACCGCACAATCCAGCCCTTCTTACAAAGTTCATGGTTGTATAGGGTGAGCTTTTTTTAAAATCGGTAGGTTCTAGGTTAGTGTAACCAAATATGTTGAACCTTATTCTTCCCAGGCCGGGGCATGAACATAGTATATGTTCAGCAGTTTCGTCTTCCACGCAGCAGAACCGACAGTCCGTTTGTTGGTTCAGATCTATCTTTCTGAGGTGGTATCTTAGACGACAGTGTCCCGTAAGCAGTCCTGTTAGAATACGCAGGTCATTTCTGCTCCATTCTAGGATCTGCTTAGTTGTGTTTCTCGAGGGCTATAACGGTAAAAACGCCTTCGAGTGGGTTAGCCCTGGTATGTCGGACCAGTACGTGAGTATTTTCCTCTCCGCCCAGTCCGAAATAATTGTTTTGGCGGCACTTGTGGTGACTCCAAAAACCGGTTCTGGTCCAGTGAACGCAGATTCGGCCCCCTGTTTTGCAAGGGTGTCGGCTTTTTCGTTTCCTTCCACCCCCTGGTGCCCAGGTACCAACAGTAGGGTAACCCTGTTGTTCGCACCAAGGTACTCTAAGGATTCGATGCAATTCCATACAAGTTTAGAATTTATCTTGTTGGAGCTCAGTGCTTTTAAAGCAGCCTGGCTGTCTGATATTATATTTATGTTTTTGTTTGCTAGAGGTCTGTTGGTCAACTCTCTTGCACACAATTCGATAGCGAATACTTCAGCCTGAAAGATTGTGGCATACCTGCCAAGACTGTTAGATATTTCAATCTTTGGTTTCCTGCTGAAAACACCGGCCCCAACTCCATCTGGGGTTTTTGAGCCATCTGTGTACATTACGTATTCAGTCTTTGGGAAGAGGAGTTGTCCCTTCATCCATTCGTCTCTCTTCGGAAAGAGGATTTTGAACGACTTTTCTACGTGTATTTTTGTGGCTAGCAAAGCTGTACGATAGATTTCCCAGCAACCTGTTTCTTTAGCTCGATTGAAGAGACGTCGAACTTCTTTTCTTTGCTTGTCTAAGCTTCTGCTCCAACAGGGTGTACCTCTATGGTCCCTCTTCTCCTTTAATGGGCAGTTTTCCTTATAGGCCGTTAGAAGGTCCGATGCGATATGCTCATTCGCCGCTTCTATTTCGGCTCTATTTTGAATAGTGCTATTACCGTTACCTAGGTGCTGTTGGAGGGATTCACAGTACCCTTTCCAATCTGTGCATTTTGGATCTCGAAATTGCACTATCGGACGTTGTCCTATTCTCACGTCAAATCGTATGTGTCTATGATCTGAGCATGAGGGCTCGGTAGATACCTGCCAGTTAACTGTTTTGGTACTCAAACTGTGTACTAATAGTTATGTCTAGAACTTCTCCGCGAATTCTGTTCACGAAGGTTGGTTCCAAGCCTACGTTGTTCACTGCTAGCCCTTCCCCTATTATATAATTATATAAGTACTCACCTCTTTCATTGATGTGGCTGCTGCCCCAATCCAGATGGTGGGAATTTGCGTCGCATCCAATGATCAGTTGCCTGTTGTTCCTCTTGCAGAAGGCGACTAGATCTCGCACTGCTGCTGGAGGAGGGTGTTCTTTTCGGTCTCCAGGGAAGTAAGCAGAGCAGACGACTACATCCACACTACTGTCTCCTCCTGAGATCGAAAGCTGTGCT
The DNA here is from genome assembly GCA_950111635.1 of Agelastica alni. Lineage (NCBI taxonomy): Eukaryota > Metazoa > Arthropoda > Insecta > Coleoptera > Chrysomelidae > Agelastica > Agelastica alni. Next base: position 51,330,847 of record OX467712.1, on the reverse strand, counting down.
GGGATTGGAAACATTTCATTATTTTTTTTATTCATTATTTTGAAAGAAAAAAAAAAAGTAGTGATAAAAATGGGACAACGGAAAAGTCGTAATCGTGGAAGTGAGGAAAAACGTCGCCGCCGACAAAGTAGTAGTAGTTTGAGTTCAAGTATTACTTTAAGTTCTTCGAGTTCGGACAGTAGTGGATCATCGTCGATGTCGATTAACTTAAAACGTGAGGTAAAGCGTTTGAAAAAAGAACTGAGCGACATTAAAAACAAAATTGTTTGTGAAGTGCGCACTGGTGATGAGTATTTGGTGCCAATTTTTGACGCCGCGCGTGATGACATTACGGCCAAAGAGTGGGTCCAGAAATCTGAGACTTTGGTTAGTCGATACAAATGGGACTTCGACTGATTTCAAGCCGTCTTCGGAGAAATGCAAGAGAATGGTTTGACGATTGCATTCAGGTGAAAACCAGTTGGACAGACATCAGGAATTGTGTGCTGGACCAGTTTAGTAAGTGTGTTCCATTTGCCAATTTATTAAGACACGCAGCTAATTAAGAAACAAGGGTGGGTCAGGAATTAGGTGATTACTGCTTTAAAAAACATTTTATTGTAACGTTATTGTATTTTTTAGAATGGAGTTGTTACGCTCACATTCGATTTCTTACGGACAGATATATATTTTCACAAAGGAGTTGTTACACTCACATTTGATTTATCACGGACAGATATTGTCACAATGGAGTTGTTACACTCACATTTGATTTATCACGGACAGATATTGTCACAATGGAGTTGTTACGCTCACACTCGATTTCTTACGGACAGATATTGTCACAATGGAGTTGTTACGCTCATATTTGATTTATTACGGACAGATATTGTCACAATGGAGTTGTTACGCTCACACTCGATTTCTTACGGACAGATATTGTCACAATAGAGCTGTTACGCTTACATTCGATTTCTTACGGACAGATATTGTCACAATGGAGTTGTTACGCGCATATTTAATTTATTACGGACAGATATTGTCACAATGAAGTTGTTACGCTCACACTCGATTTCTTACGGACAGATATTGTCACAATAGAGCTGTTACGCTTACATTCGATTTCTTACGGACAGATATTGTCACAATGGAGTTGTTACGCTCATATTTGATTTCTTACGGACATATATTGTCACAATGGAGTTGTTACGCTCACACTCGATTTCTTACGGACAGATATTGTCACAATGGAGTTGTTACGCTCATATTCGATTTCTTATAGACAAATATTGTCACAATGAAGTTGTTACGCTCACACTCGATTTTTTACGGACAGGTATTGTCACTATAGTAATTATTATTTAAGACTGGAATGTAAAATGAAGTTGTTGCGTTGGTGGTTATTGTTTGGGGCTATAAAATGAAATGAAGTTGTTATGCTCACACTTAGTTTTTTACGGCCAGGTATTGTCACATGTAGTAATAATTATTTAAGACTTTAATGCAAAAGGGAGTTGTTACGCTCACATTCGATTTATTACGGACAGATATTGTCATCTGTAAATTATTTCTAGGTATAATTTATTCCTTTAGGAGCGAGTAATTCTATTTTCAGCAGCGATAGGTCTGAGGACAAACCTCTAATGCAGGATGGCCGAGTGTAAGATATATTTGGATCCACCCTGTATGCAAGGAGAGCTTATTATGTACACGGGCATGGTCTGTAGATCAGGTACCAAAGAAACGGACGCGAAGGGTTGCAAAAGACGGTACGTTTTTATTATTTCTTACAAATGCCTGCCTGTAATCCGAATAAAAAATTAATGTGTTTGGCCACCCCGAAGCCGAGTATAGGTACTCCTGTACACGTCTAGGGTTTTTGGACAGAATCTTAATAGCATTATATATTTTAGAATTGGTCAATGTCAAGTAAAATTAATAGATAGATACATTGAAAGGCATTTGTACATATAGAAAACTAATAAAATGAACCAACAAATTTTTACGGTGTCAATCAAAAACATCGGATCCAAATTGCAAAAAGGTATTGCGCCTCTTATCTAGATGAAATCGGATTTATATGTATTTCCGCTTAGGCTTCTTAAAGTAGGTTATCTAAAAAGTAAGTACGTTGATCAATACAGTACGGTTATAGCGATTAATAAAAATTTAATACTGATGAAATTAGAAAAAGCGTAAATTGGCATTTATATCTATAAGTTTAAATTTAATAAAGTTGAAAAGTTATGTTAAAGTTTAACGATTGTTGATGAAAGATACTACTTTTATTATGGGAGATAGATCGTATTTTGTGGCTTTATAATTTTATTGCTAGTTATATTGGAGGGTAATAAAATTTCAGTTCGGTACCTCTTCCATATTGATGAAATATTATATGATACACTATAGGAACAATACTTTTTTATTATAACCGCAAGATATAAAAGTTAAAGTAGCCTTAATATTAAAATGAAAAAATCTACTTATATTTAATCTACAGATATTTAAAAATATACACATATCGCTTAGGCTAGCCGTTTGGTGGACGCGTATCTGTACTAGTTTGAATATCACGAACTTTGCTAAATTCACTTCTCACCACTCTATCATAGGCCTTTTCCAAGTCTATAAAAGCGCAATAGACCTAACTTCTAACCAAAAATTTTTCAACTATACCTCCTAATAAAAAGACCTGATCCATACATCTTCTTCCTCTTCTAAATCCTGTGGTGCACGAAGCATAAATATGTTTCTTTAATAAATTCTCTATATTTCTCTATTATTTGCCTAAGGTTGAGAATATGTTCTCGTGTGCCTCTTTCAGGGATCTGTGTTAAGTGTATCGATTTTAATCTTTCGTTAATGATAGTAAGGAAAACTTTACTTGCGTGGGAAATTAGAGCTATCGTACGGTAGTTATTGCAGTCTGTTGGTGATCCTTTTTGGTAAATAGAAATAAAAGTAAGCTTGCCCTGTCATAAGGCCATTTTCCTGTCTTTTAGATTTGATGACATATTCTGAAAATTATTTTAATCCCCATTTCTTTTAGTGCTTTCGCCTTTATTCCGTCTTCACCTTGAGATTTTTTAGTTTTTAATTTCTTTATTGCGGTTTCTATTTCGGATTTTAGAATATATGGTTCTGTTTTCTCATTTAATTTTTGTACATCTGCTTCTTTATCGTCACTAGAGAACAATATTGTTTCCATATCGCCGCTATGCCTATGGGGTAAGTGATAGTTACCCCGGAACTTGAAAGTCTTGACGCTTTTGATCAGACTGCCGTTTACATTTATATTTGGTAGTTGTTATGGGGGATTCCTGCAACAGTACATATATTTCGTCTTGTCTTTGTTTACTTGTAGGCCTTCTTTGTTTAACTGTGGCTCAAGCTCTATGGCGATTTGATTCAATGAGGCGAGGTCACGTGCAATTATTGTAATTTCGTCCACATACCCAAGTATTTGTGTGGTTTTATTTACGATGCTTCCAGTTTTATCGACTTTTTTTATAGCTGTTTCCAGCACTGGGTTAAAAAGCACTGCCAAGAGAGCGTCTCCTTGTCTTAACCCGACTTTTACTTTAAATTCTTCGCTGAGTTGCTGTACTCTTATAGCTGCTGCATCTATAACATGTCATTATACTCCTGTTCAGAATTTATTACCTCAGGATGTACTCAAAGAGAAACACATTTTCAGCACGAGTTTAAGATAAACATTTGGTGTAGTGTAATATATGATTATTTAATAGGTCCTTTTAAACTGCTAACCAATTTAAATTAACCTATTTATTTAGATTTCCTTTAAGAATATTTACAAAAATTACTAGAGGATATACCTCTCGCCTTAAAATAATACATGTGGTTTTTGCATGACGGTGTACCACCACATTATTCTTTACAGGTTCATCAATACTTAATGAGCAGTTTCCGCATCGATGGATTGTTTGTGGAAGTGAGTTTGCTTGGCCACCGAAAGTTCCTGATTTCAATCCTTTGGATTTTTTAATTTGGTCGCAAATAAAGGCATTAGTTTGCAAAGAAAAAAATAATTCTTAACCAGAATGGCGACGGAAAATAGAAGAAGCCGCGAATGTGATTAAAAATAATAGACAAGGGTTAGGTTAGGTTATTTTGATTATTGCGAAAGCGGATCATAAAGTGTATTAAAGTAAATAGTTGGCATGATAAACATTAATTTTGAAGTTTTTTATTTTTGTTTTTTAAATTGGTATTAAAACACATTTAGAGAATAAAATTTGTTGTTAAATTTAAGTTCATTGGAATTTTTAAAAGCAGATAACTTCAAAATCCATTTTTAAACTTTAAACTCTCTTACTCTCTCTTTGGTCCATTTATCTGAGAAGGGATTAGTGACTATGATGCTCCTGTGGCAGCACTTATAGTATTGTGCCACTCCTCTTTATTCTGGTCCATATTTACAGTTTCATGTAGACCTTGGCCGATTAAATCTTTAGTTTGGTCCACCCATCTCTTGGGTGACCTTCCGCGCGGGCGCTTCCCCTCTACCTTTCCTTCGACTATTAGTAGTTGCAATGAGTCTGTCCTTCTTGCAATATGGCCGATGTATGTTAAAAAGCTTCGGTTTATCTTTTTTGACAGATTTAGTCAAATATTTAGTTCTTGAAGAACAGATTCGTTTGTACGGTGGGCCGTCCAGGGTATCCGCAGTAGCCGTCTGTATACTCACATTTCGAAGGCATTTATCCGTCTGCTATCGCTTTTCTTGAGTGTCTAGGTTTCTGCTCCATAAGTGGCAATAAGGAACACAAGTGGATTCAACAATCTTAATTTAGTGTTTTTGGTGATGGCTGTATCTCTCCGGATCTTGCTTAACTTAGTTACGGCTGTTCGAGCCAGTGCAACTCTTCTTTTTATTTCACCTTCGCATGCACCGCTGTTGTCAATTAGAGACCCTAAATACAAGTATTTATTAACCACCGCAAATCCAGCTTTGTTTTTTATGTGGGGTTGGTTGTTATTTTGTCGGTCTACAATCATGACAGTAGTTTTATTGGAATTTAATTTTAATCCAAATTCTGCATTTTTTTTTGAAGACAGTGCATAATTAATTTCATTTCTTCTACACTAGATGTTATAATTAGTGTGTCGTCGGCATATCTCAGATTGTAAACTTTTCTTCCCCCCACAGATACACCACCTTGCTAGTTACCAAGAATGTCACGCATTATGTGTTCGGTGTATATGTTAAATAATAAGGGCGAAAGAATGCACCCCTGTCTGACGCCCTTCATTACTTGAAATCTGTTTGATGCGACATCGTTAGTTCTTATAAGACCATAATTGTTTTCATAAAGATGTCGGATAAGTAGGATTAGGTGGCCATTTTTTTAAGTATTTGCCACATTTTTGGCCATTTTATCAAGTCGAAGGCATTAGAATAATCGACAAAACAGAGGTAAATTTTTAGGTTAAATTCTCGAGCTTTCTCAATTAATTGTCGTACGTTTTCTATTTGTTTTCTTGTTCCCTTACCAGGCATGAAGCCAGTTTGTTCTTCTGCAATCTGGGGTAATAGATACGGTCTAAGTCTGCTATTAATGATCTGTATGAGAATTTTACACGCATGGGGTATTAATGCAATCATGCGATAGTTATTGCAGTCTGCCGGATTACCCTTTTTGTATAACGGAATATAAAGTGAACTACATCATTTGTCCGGCCAAGTTTCTGTCTTCCAAACCCGATCGCATAGAAAATGTAAAACATCAATTGCTGGCTGTCCTATTGACTCTAGAATCTCTGTAGCTATGCCATCTATACCTAGAGCTTTATTGTTTTTGAGGCGCTTTAAGGCATGTTCTGATTTAAGAATCTTAGGTTCATGTTTAGTAAACTTTGGACGGTTAATGTTGTTAGAGGGTTCATTATCGCTGTATATTTTTATGCAGTACTTCCGCCAGACCTCAGCAATGCCATCCGGATCAGTAACAATAGGTATCTCGAAAACTAGCAATATTTGAATAAGGCATATTGGGCAAAATCATCATATTTTGAGGTCTAGAATCTACAATTCAGATATTGGACATTCTTAATGAATCACTCTGTATATGGGGGAAAACTTTTTGTTTCTAAAACTTTTTTGAATTTAATCACTAAAGTTTTATAAACTTTTGCTGAAAATCTTTTATTCTTTTTACCTAATTAATAATAGGGGTGTCATTTAAATAAGCGTTATTTTAAATAAAATGTCGCTCAATATCTTCATAAATAGAATGAGCGTCATTTTAATTAAATAAGCGATATTTTTTTAATTGGTTAATAACATTTGAGTGATATTTATTCTAAACAAGCACTATTTTTTTTAGTTTGAGCGTTTTTTAATATGTGATGGCTAGTATTTTATAAAAATAAACAAATAATATTTAAATTTTTTAAATAATAATTTGTTCCAAACTCTTAGAATTTTTATGTTGTATGATGCTACCTTCATGCGTGTGGACCTTTATCGTGCTACATCTGCTTATTCATGCTCCGATGCTGGCAGTACTCAACTCAGTCTCGCCATAAAAAAGAAGATTGAATCTTTTTTTCAACAATCTCGGTGAGTTATAGTAATTGAATAGATATTGAATAAAATTACTAATTTCATCTTTTGCATCAAATTTAGAATAAAGCTTAAGCGCATCATTGAAACTCTTAAGAAGGAAGGATTCAAGCCAAGCAATGTTGCACAGATCAGCAAATACCTCCAAGCTCTAAAGAAGAGGCTCTACGGTCCAATTGCCATCAGCTTAGGTAAACTCAAGGCCTGGTGCATCAGCAACTTAACTATTCCCGAAGATAACGATACTACCTTTGTATTTGCCCATACGGTCACTTACGCTGATGAAGACGAAGATGACGAAGCTTGTTTTTGCTTATCAATCTCGACCAATCAACTTTTAGCTCAATCTGCACGCTGATGCTACATATAAGTTGAATTGGGAAGGGATGCCTGTCCTGATTGAGAGAATTACAGACTTGGATCGACACTTTTATCCTTAACCTATACTATAATTAACCTATGAATAAATAAATTTGTCGTTTGAAATAATGCAATTTTATTGAATTTTGGTGCTTAAAATATAATATTTTATCGCTCAAAATATAATTGATTATTGCTCACTTAATTATATTCTATCGCTCATCTACAAAAAATATCGCTCAAAAAAGTAATTTTATATCGCTCATACTATTAACGAAGATATCTCTCATTCTGTTACATATATATTATATTTTCTATATACCGCCGACTTACCTACTAGCAACAAGAGCCTGTCAGCAACATTCGCAGATGATTCAGTCATCCTTACATCTCATGAAGACAAAAACATTGCTTCCCAAAAATTGCAAGACCACGTATATAAAATAGAACAGTGGCTCAGTAAGTGGCACATTAAAGTTAACATCACCAAATCTGTCCAAGTTACATTTACGAACCGTCGTGGAAACTGCCCACCAATTAAACTTAACAACAGTCAACTACCACACCATAACGAAGGAAAATACTTAGGAGTTTACCTTGACAGACGACTCACATGAACATATATTCTCAAAACGTTAGCAGCTGGGTTTTAAACTAAGGCAGCTCTACTGGCTGATTGGAAGAAAATCAAAACTAAACTTGAAAAATAAGCTTCTAATTTATAAAGCCATCCTAAAACCAATATGGAGTTACGAATTTTAGAACGTTTCCAATCAAAGGTTCTTCGACTGATGACCAACGCTCCATGGTTTGTTTCAAACTACATGATAGCGAGAGACCTGCAGATGAACTCTGTGAAATCGGAAATAACGAACTACTACGATAAGTACAACATTCGTTTAAATAAGCATCCAAACAGATTAGCTCGAAACCTAACGCATAGACCAACTGTGATACGAAGACTCAGGCGTTATATGCCGTGGGATTTAAAAATTTTTTTCTTTATAGTGTAGTGTTATGTACTCCCAAATTTTAAACTTACTTTTTAACTTTTGTTTTAAGTAATAATTTATAGGAAATTGTCAAAGGACACTTTTCCTTCATGACAAATTTATAAACAAACCATTTGCTTATTATTAACATATCAACAGATTGCAAATAAATTGGGAAAATAATATATATATATTTATATATATTTGTATTTATAGACCTTAAGTATAAGTCTGCAAAATAAAATAAAAATAAATGGGTGAAATCCAAATTCGTTAAAATGCACACATTTTTGTAAGATTAAATTTTAAATGCATGCATCTCTATTTGACTTGTTTCCTTTTACGCTCGCAGCAGCAATATGAATCTTTAACATTTGGCTCGTGTAGCTTGGTGAGGATCAGATATAGCAATCACTTCGTTTGAAAATCACTGAGCCAAAAACAAAAAAATAAATGTCTGTTTCTACATTTGTTAATGAAGTTGCCAATTTTACACTGTTGGTAGTTTGGTAGTTTTGAGTGAGCCATATTTTATTCACTACTTTATTAAATTCTTTTAACGTTTGTTTATAACATAATTATTAAAAATTTTAATTTTTATTTTTCAATGCCGGCCCTGGTGTGGGATCGCCCCTCCATATAATTTTTGCTTAATTCGTTAGGGAATTAGATCACCCAACGTCGATATAAATTACGACTTGAACCTCGTAAATTATATAAACAGACGAGCAAATGCGATAAATTACAATCAAAAACAAGTGGATGAAATAACAACTACAAATTTCATCAAAATAAAAGCGCTTATTAAAAACTTGAAAGTTAAAAAAGCCGCTGAAGGAAACAGAATCACAAATAAAGCATTGAAAAATCTTCCCGATAACACAAACGAGTTTTTAGCGGAGATTTACAATGAATGCCTGCTCTCAAGCTATTTTCCGAACATCTGGAAAAAAGCACAAATAATAGTCTAACCAAGGCCTGACAAAAATTTACAAAATCCACAAAATTGGCGGCCCATCTCCCTACTACCATATTTAGGCAAATTACTAGAAAAACTAATAATAAAAAGACTACTAACACACATAGAAAAATATAAAGTGATCCCAAATGAACAATTCGGCTTCAGAAGAGATTACAGTACAGAATCACAACTAGCAAGAATTGTAAAACACATAACTACAGGGTTTAACAGGAAAAGTACCTTAATAATACTTTTTGATATCCAAAAAGCTTTAGTATAGCTCTTTTACATAAATTTAACAGTATGAATTTCCCTATATATTAAATAAAAATGATAAATTTACTTCTAAAAAACAGAAAATTTAACGGAAAAAGAAAGGAAAAACAGTCTACGGATAAATTTATAGAAGCCGGCGTACCGCAAGGTTCGACGTTATCGCCAACCCTATATAATCTTTTGCCACGTCTTATTCGTTCTCTATAGAGTACTCTGCCAGCGGTCTCTCTACTGGCAAATTATGCCCGAGCTCAGCCGTAGAGGGTAGAAGAAAAAAATATATAAAAGTGAGCCGCGCCACCGACTTAGGAGGTTCAAGCCGGAAACCCCTAGGTCTTATAGGCACAAGCAAAACCACACGATGAACAACTGAGATTATGGTGAACTAAATAAATGAAATTATAGCTAAAATATATTGGATACTTTACTCCTACAATAAATCAAAGTACACAGTTCAATAATAAAATTATAACAAATATAGTCAAAATAAACAGTCAACAATAAATCAAAGTACACAGTTCAATAATAAAATTATAACAAATATGTTCAAAATTAACAGTCAACAATAAATCAAAGTACACAGTTCAATAGTAACATTATAACAAATATAGTCAAAATTAACAGCTATGGTAAATTTTTTTTCGCTAAAACAAACCAAAAATTTAAAATTTACAATTTCATAAAATAACCAAAACAAAAGTAAGAGTAACAGACTTTACCAAGTTACCAAAAAAAACATATATAAGTCAACTCTCCAACAATACTAAATCAAACGTTCACATAAGGCTGCTAATTTACTCAAGTCACGTCGTTAAATATTTAAAAATAAATCACTTGTAACCTTAACAGCCAACAATAAATCAAAGTTTAGTTTTGGCATATTATCTAATGCAATAAATAGTTTTTATTAATGTATTATATTAATAAATTAAAACAAAACTTAATTGTGGTGTCAAAAATAAGTCACTTCGTTAAATATTCAAAAATAAATCACTTGTAACCTTTGGGTATACGAATGCACTACTCCTGTGGCCGGTTTGGTTATGGAACGGCACCTGCTAATTAACAATGGCTTCCCTCAAATAAATCCCGCATGCCGTTATTTTAACTCGACACCAAAATCAAAAATATCAACAACGAAGGTAAGATAGAATGGTCAAGTTAAAAATTAAATGGTTTTTCTTCAAAATTCAATTAAGATGGCCCAAATACAGCCAGATATAAAAAGAAAAACCGTAGAGGTTTTGCACACTTGTTAATATCACACCGCCCCAAAAATTCTCACCACACCACTCCCAAAACTCTCACCACACGACGACGACTACTAGACTACTTCCCAAGCCGGATATCAAGAAATGCCACGGAATTGACGTAAACCAAGAATATTCACAAGTCTATGTTCCACACTAAGAATCGCGTTCGTCAGTGTTGATAGCTGGCCTCATCTACACAGAAATGTAAACCAAACAATTATATAATCGATAATACACAATAATCGAGGCTATGCAACACTATTTACAACGAATGATTTATTTAAGTTACAACAAAATACGGTACGCGACACTATTTACGAGTACTTGAGGAATATAAAATCATCAGAGATATAATAATAATGGAACTGTAGAAATGGAAAAAAAGGCACGTTACACTTTACATAGCAGATACTCTAAAAACAGCTAAAGCTGAGCTAGCTATGTACGTGGACGACACAGCGCCCTTTAGCACTCATAAATATTTTAGATTCTTATATATAAATATGCAAAGGCAAATAAATAAAATGAAAAATTGGACAACAATTTTAAAAATCAAGTTTAACGCCGAAAAAACACAAGCTTTTCTCTTTTTTTGAAAAATAAACCCGAATATGCCTTAATTAGCGGTTCAAAATAGAGATATTATTTATACAAACACAGTAAAATACTTAGGTATAGATTTTGACATAAAACTCTCATGGCACTCTCACATAAATACCCAAATAGCTCAATGCATCAAAACGTTTGACAGACTCCGAAATCTTCTGTACTATATAAGCAATTTAAATTTTAAAAACAAAGTCCTTATCTATAAACAAATTATACGTCCACAACTTCTTAAGCAGTAAAAACCACAAAACAAAAACTTCAAAAAGTTAAAAATAAAATTCTAAAACGTATAACAAATGCCCCCTGGTACATTCGAAATTCAGATTTACACAAAGATCCCAAAGTCGAGACGATCACCGAGTACATAAAAAATCGTCATAAAATCTTTTTCGAAAAATGCAAATTCACATCCAAACGCGCTTTTAAAATCAAATTTCGACAACACACCAGTGGCAAACATAAAAATCTCAAAAGTAGTATTCTTTAATGTTTCGTCTCCCCCCCCCCCCCCCTCATCCAACATAAAACTCCCGAGTCATTGAACTGAAAACCACACACATACATAACACTTTTACATATCACAGTACACAAGGGGTAAGATTGTCTCCCACCAAAAGACAATAGCCCAAAAAATCAAACTCAAAAGTTTTTTAGTGGGTAACGTTGAACGAGCGTTCAATGATTCCCACACTATTCAGCGCTGAAACGCGCTCTTTTCAGAGCATTCGAAGCGCTGAGTGTCTATAAAAGATTTTCCTTTTGTAAAACAAAAAAAAACTAAAAATTAGGGAGTTAGTTCGGTTGTCAATCGAATTGGTTCATTTCATTACTTGCTACTTAAGTGAACAAGTGAAAAAAAGGTAAAATATATTTCAATTTGTGCACCAATTGAAATGGTAAGGTTTGAATTTTATATGGATTTTTTGGCCGAATAATTTATTCATTCGGGTTTTTTAATTTCTTTTGGTATTTGGCCTTTTTACCATAACCTTTTGTAATGGAACCTTTTTTACCCGAACCTTTTTTACCAGAACGAGACTATTTTCTTTGTTTGCTGGCTGGATTATATTTTGAACCAGAGCGGAAATATATTTTTTTTTCGGCTGGATTTTTCTTACTGAAGCGTTTAATACAGACAACGTCATTTTTATCTAAGGCCTTTTGACTAGGCTGAATTCTTTCCACGAGGATTAATGTTATTAGAATAAAATTAGGAGTTATAAGTTTTTCCTTTAAAAGGAACAAATTTATAAGTTTTTGATAATAATAAAATCTGGTTTCCTTCCGACATTCGCCGAGGGAATTCTGTAACCACGACTTTATATATTAATTTTCATGATCACTGTTAAATTTAAAATTTATATTTTCTTTATTTCATATTTAAAATTGTTTTTTCCTATCAGCTTCTTGTAAAAACCACTTTTTATTTAATTTAAATAAACCTGCTATACATTATAGGTTTTTTTATTTAATTGTTCTAAAAGATAAGAGTGAAGCTTTGCACTGTTTAAGAAGTAAAAATATGTTCTTTATTTGTGGTACTAAATTTAATAACACTGTTACGATATAACTTCTTTTTTGGGTTCGGTTATTTAAAGCTTCCGTTACAGTAACAAAACAATTTTTATTCCAATACTTTTACGCAATAAATTTTACTTTTATAAATCACTTAAATATTTACTTAGATATTCGACTAATTAGAACTTTAACAACTATATAAATTTTATAACTCATAAACCCTTTAAAAACTGTCTCTTTTCACGACCGCTGTCCTTTTTATATGTCTAAATCATAATTCCAGAGTTGAAATTGAATGTAACGAACAACTTAAAATATTCTTTTCCGATAATAGCAAACAATTCAGCACAAAACCGTTTTATGTAACAAAAAAAAATCCGACATCGGTGCAAAAGCCGGAGTCTTTGAGTTTAACTGTTTAGGAAACTGTTTTAATCTTAGAAAATGTTTAAAAATATATTTTAATAAAATGATATTGTTTATTGCAAGTTTTTGAATTGTTTAAAGCCACATTTTATTTTTAAAACATTCTTCTCAATAAGACACTTCAACCCTGATAATAAATAATCCGTTATAAGAATAAATGTTCGAGATCAAGAGCCATTTATTATTTATTTTTTTTTATTTTGTTAGAAAATCGTTAGGAAAACCTGCGAGTGTTAAATTATTAATGTGTTTATTCAGGCCCCAAAACCCCAACTTGCATGGTAATAATTTATTATAAATAACTGGTCAAAGTTTGTCAGCTTTAATTTTTAATTCGTTTAAAGGTCTTGGTTGGTTTTTGGGATATTCTGTGTAAATCTTTTATAAGGTCGATCTCACGAAGTGGCTAACTTTGAAATTGAAGAATTGTCGTCCGTCGGAGGTGTATTTCAGATTATTACCGCTATTTTTCCTAAAAATAAATCGTTTTTACTTCAAGCACTTTTCTCCTTGTCACCTTAAAAGAAAACACAAAAAGAGTATGTATTTTCATATTTTTACAATATTTTATTGCAGACATTCCACTTGGGTAATACCAAAGTTTACAAAAGAGTGTTTTAAATAGTTTTTAACATTTTAACATAATTTAAAAACTCTTTATCCATATGTTATATTTAGTTAAACATGAGATGCATTTATTTCAATTAATTGTTTAAGGATATAAAAGGCGTTTGTTTATATTAACATTTGATACGCTGACGTTACAACCTTACTTATAAATAACTTAAATGCGAATGATGCCTTGCTGCGTATTTTTGGTTTTAAATACTCCTTAGTACCATCAAAAAACAAAACTGGAATACCTGGGACACCATGTAAAACTTTCCCAAAAAAATTAATGTACTTCATTTCATTGTGCAAGATTGAAGAACATCGTGTACCTGGATATTAGAAAATACCCTTGCTGAAAAATCAGATGCATCATTTCATCAATTAGTAGCACAGCTAACTTTAACTTTAGTAAATATATACTGACTCAAAAAAAATTCCGAGCATGTAAAACAATTTGTTGCAGATACAATGAATACACAAAATATAAACACTTTTTCTATCTTCAAGGAACACAATGCATTTGTCCCGACTAGTTAACTGCTGCAAGCAATGAAATTAATTTAAAGCCGTGGAAAAGAAATTAAACTAACGAATGCAAAGAAACTAAGCGAACACCACTTATTGCAAAGTAACAAGCGATATTTAATCGCCGTGAAAAATAAGGAACTAAATGACAGTCGCTCACTACAACTGTCATGTCGGAATAATACAACTGAACGACCGTCGTTCTCGACGGTCGAAGGAATACAACCTTCGCCCTTTGCGGTTAAACAGAAAACTGCTGTCTACCGTCTTGGTCTACAGAGGAATGGATAAATGAATGACTGAATGAGTAAATAGGAGTTGTGAGAAAGGTCTAATTTTCACTAGGAACTTCAGCATTTTCTGCTTTTTATACCATTCCAACTCGTATATTTACTTTTATTCTCCTGTGAAAGAGTACAAGCTTATGTACTGCTATTGTGCCAGGTGGATCACTTCTTTGGTCTTGGCTACAATCTAGGTAGTGCCTTCATTGGGCGGTGGCTTCACATTCAAAGATAATGTGAGTGGCTGTTACTTCCTCCCCATTACATAATCTTCTTTTAGGTTTTTTGTCAAATACGCCTATATTGTGCAGATAATTTCTTAAAGACCAGTGTCCGGTACAAAGCACTACAATTGTTCTAAGTTTTTCTGTACTTAGCGAGAGCAGCTTCCCTGTCTGCTTATGTGAGGGTTCTTTCAGCATTAATTTGCTGTGCCCAGCTCCCTCTGGCTGTACACACTTCAGCTAATGCTAAAAGTGGATCCAACCAATGATCGCTGCTGTAACGCTGGCCTTAGGTATCCCATATACTGGTTCTGGCCCAATAAATGGTGTTCCAGAGCCTTGCCTAGCTAGTTTATCCGCTTCTTCGTTACCAAAAATACCTTTATGCCCTGCCATCCACGACAAAATGACCTTGTTATGATTAGCCAAGGTTCGTAGGTTTCCGGTACATTCCTGGACAATTTTTAAGTCTATTCTCCGTGATGCCAAAGCTTTGAGTGCCGCTTGAGTATTGTTTTTTTCTTATATCCTCGTCTCAGATTTTCAACAGCACAAGCGTTTATGGCATGTACTTTAGCTTGGAAGACCAAGGCATGTCTCCCCAATAAGTTTGTTTGCTTATATTTGGGTTTTAAAAAATAGACTCCTTAGCCACTTCCTTTGCTGGTTTTTTATCCATCTGTGTACAAGGTGATTTCACCAGGTTGATTATCATTTTCTTTGTCATCCCTGAGTTTTGCGTGAACCCCATAGTTTGTCTCAAAGGATATATCTGCACTCATATAATGAAATGCTATTTTCAGAAATGGGTGTCTGATTATATTTTTTATGGTTGTATACCTATATGTTTTAGTACATTTTTAACAGTTATGTTGTTCTAGTCTATATGCGCATTGTCTTGCCTTACTCCTGATATAAATATCTAGAGGTGGGAGGTTTAGCATTGCTTCCATAGCATCAGTGGGGGTTGTTCTCATAGCCCCCATAATACAGAGGAAAGCCAGCCTTTTTATACTGCTGAGTGTATTTACGGTTTGGGATTGCCGTACTTTGGTCCACCAACAAATAAAGCCATATGTTATCTTATAGCCAATAGGCTATTTTCGGCTTTAGTCCCCAAGACTTTCCAATGACTCTTATTGTGGTCATTAGCATAATTTTGCTTTTGTTTGAGATATGCTGCCTGTTGGTATTCCATAACAATTTTTTGTCCAGAAATATCCCGAGGTATTTTGTACCCTTACTGTATTGCAGTGTTTTCCCATAGGTCCACGTTTCGTTTTTGGTGCAAGCTATTAGTGCAGTCTTTTCGGGATTGACCTTAAGTTCCCTATCCTGACACCATTGTTCTACCTGGTTTACAGCTGCTTGATTAAGTTCTTTTATTGTACTTGAAAATTTGCCCCGGGTTAAAATGACAATGTCATCTGCGTAGCCATGAGCAAAAATTCTACCGCATTCCATAATAGGGGAGAGAGTACTCCTTTCTGGGGCAACTCCGGGCTACCCTCGTCTCCAAACGATCACAGAACATAGTCGCATATGCCTTCCTGTCTCGAAACATGTCTCCTATCCATCTGCAGCTGGTTACATCGGTCCCCAGCTGCCGCAAGGATGTCACCATTTTTTCAAAATGGGTGTTGTCAAAGGCCCCTTTTATGTCTAAGAAAAAACCCAATGCAATCTTTTGATTATTTAGCGAGTCTTCTATTTTCTTAACCAATTCGTTTTTGGTAGGCATGCTGATTGTTATGAAGGAGTTTAACGCTTAGCGGCCCTTCTCTTATATGCCTATCGACTAATGAAATGAATACTATTGTTGACCGTCTTGGTCTACAGCTGAAGGGATACTCCTGTTGCTTTGAATCAAAAAAAATAAAAAAAAAGCGAGCAACTCTAACACTTTTCATATACATTATTGTAGGCCTCTCCTTGCCCCTCAGACCCATTGCTGACATCGTCGAACATCCTTAAATGTCGATTTTTTCGTGCTGAAGTTGTTTAAGTTTGTCCTGACGTTAGTTATGGATTCCTTCTTTAAACCACCTGGGCCAACACTGTAGCACTGCCGGACATTTGTAATGAACCCCCTTTTTAATTTACTTTAATGATTATAATTGTTCGATAAACGTTGCCAAGGCATATGGACTTTATAAACTGAGCACGAATCCAATAATAATAATAATTATAATCCTTTTTATTGTATCACAGCCCTAATTACATGTAATTTGATTTAAACTTAACAAAAATAGTGGTACATAGCTGAAATGCAAAAGGCGAAGTTCAACTAAGATAACACAAGTGCTACTAAGCTCTTCCACTCAACCTTAAAAATTTGTTTTTTACCTAAACTAAGACAAAATGGAGTTAAGAAAGAGAAAAATTAGGATATAAGATTAGTATAAATAACATAATGCAAGAAATGAAAAGACGTACGTTTCTGAGACTTGATTTGTTTGACCACTTAATAATAAAAAAGTATGAAGTAGGTTATAATTAAAATAAGTTTTCCAGCAGTAATTGCTTAAATTTTTTTTGTAATACAGAAATATTTGCATTTTTCATTTCTTTTGCTATTAGGTTAATCACTTGGCATACGTTGTAACTAAATGATCGTTTAAAAAATTCTGTTTGGAAACCAGGTGGGGTGAGAGTACCTTTAAATCTTATGTTCAAATTATGAACGTCATTACGAAAAGTGATTTTTCTGTACAAGTAAGGCGGTGTTTAAGTTGGTAAAAAATTTTGAAATAAATTTGCAGCATTTAATTTTCGTCTATTTTCCATTGCAATCCAACCTGTTTCACGTAACTTATGAGATACTCTTTGATATTTTCTTATTTCGTGAATAAGCCGTAGACATGAATTTTGTACTTTTTGTATTTTCTGAGCGTAATTAAATCACGATAAAACGAGTGCATCACAGAGAGCTGTTGTCTGTTGTGAGAGTACGTGTCTATTTCCATATATAAGTTTTATCGAAGAATATGCTTATTGTATTTGCTTGTTTATTTGTTTCTAAAATCGCACGTCGAAATCAATTATATCTCCCAGACTTCTGAATTTATTTGTGAGATGTGAGATTCACTTACTTTCTGGCGATTTATTTTCGATCCAAAAAGGATGATGTTTGATTTATTGGCGTTTTGTAGTGCCAGCCAGGAAAATATGAAAAGAGGTTTAATGAAGGCCCAACGAACTCAGTTGACCGTTTATAAGAATTTATTTGGACCCAACGAACGTGTCAATGTCAACACGCATTGTTTACAAATTAATTGTATTTATTAAACAACGAGTCGTCTAGCAGCGAGGTGTATGTTTTTATATTTTGACATAACCGGTCGATACGCGGACTGCTTAGATCGGTTAAGTTCAACAATCTAAAATAAACATCTAGTATTAATATTCGATTAATTTAATATAGTATTCAGGAAAACGTTCCTTCTTTTATTCTAACAAGGGTTTCCTGTAACCTTAAGGTGCCTAAGTACTATATGGCGATCCTAATACATTACAGTTTAATACCAGACAATGGTCTCTTGCTGACTTAACGAACGACTCAAGATCTTTATTTATAAGTAGGCATGCGTTTTCTACATGTTGAGGGGAAAAGCTGTAATATACTTAAGTGTCATCGGCATAAAGGTGAATTTTACAATATTCTAGACAGCGTAACATGTTTAATGTATAATTAGTGAACAACAATGGACCTAGTATAGAACCCTGTGGCACACCTGATTTGAATTTAACATTTACTTATTATTTAACTCGGTGCATGCATCACAAACAAAGGTGGCAGTGAAAAGGAAATAAAAAGGAGGATCGGGACGGCAAGGATAGCGTTAGCCAAACTAATAAAAGTATAGAAAGATCACAACATAAGTAAAGCTACAAAACAACGCCTCATGAAATCCCTTGTATTCTCAATCGCTACCTACGGATCCGAGTCATGGACTATCAATGTGGCATGTAGACGCCGGATCAAAGCTTTCTAAATGACATGCTATGGACAAATGCTTAGAATTCCATGGACGACCCGCAGAAAAAACGCTTCAATCCTTCAAGAGCTAAGAATTGCGGAAAATGAACTGTTGTTGCCAGACATCCAAAGAAAAACCCTCAAATACTTTGGCCACGACGTTCGGAGAGATAGGTTAAAAAAACAAGTCATTCTATATCGATCAAATAAAATCGTGGGCAAACCTCTCCATACAAGAAGTGATGCGGACTGCTGAAGACAGAGAAACCTGGCGAAGCATGACTGTCCCGGGCATACATTCAAGGGGTCACGACGTCTAAAACCAGACATTGACTGAAGAGAAAGAGAGTATTTACTTAATATTCTTTTAAATCGAAGGAAACGAAAATTTAAATAGATACTTTCTTTTAAAGCCGGTGAAGTTATTACAAGCAACATGACGGCGAACGATCGATAACGGTCAGGGCACGAAAAAAAGAAATTAATAATCTTTAATTGATTCGAAGATTTATAGGAAATTAACAAAAAATTTAAATGTTATAGGATTTTTGAAAATTATTAAGATGAAAAACCGATGCGTAGCTTTTTTAATCTAATGCTACTAAATCGTGTTATTTTTCCACCATTATAATAAAATATTTTTGTCAGATTGATGCTTAATAATTTAAAACCCAAAAAGATGTAGACAATCAAGAACAAGGCTGTGTATCGAGTTTTCCCAAGAAAATCGGATCTTTTGATTAGTTTCTTCGTATTTAAGGGATCTCCTTGTTACACTACAGACCAACATTCATTGAATTTTCTTTACAGTATTCGGCACACGTTCGCAGATTTACCGAGATTCTCACGTACCTTTGTATTTATTTAAATGCAAATGCAAACTTCTGAAATAAAGTTGAAGTAACTTCGCTTCCTTTATAGATGTTTCAATTATTTTCATCCGTTCGCATGCACTACGAAGAAAAATTAATTACTAGGTACATAAAATTTTACTTTCGCGATATTAATTAATGAAAGTAGGACATTTTTAAATTTAATAAATTTCAATGGGACCTATAAGCAAAAATAAATACTGAACCACTTATAAAAGAGGCTCAAGATGGTCAATTGTTTGAGTTAATCGATAAACGCGCGCTTCAATCAACCGTTAAAACTTTTGTTCAAAACTCATTCGTGTTTTCATGTACTGTGGACCTACATACTACCTTTCTTGAAAACAATAGTTTTAAATGAAGTTAAAGGCTTCCTTGCCTTAACTTAAGTTGTCCTTTAGCTAAAAAAACAGGACATAACAAGGAAACGACGGTAACGGAAAGGGTGGTAAAAAATAAGAAACCGCTTTACTCATGATCATTTGCTCAACCTTCTGAGCGTAACGGAATCAAAGACTACAGAAACTTCTTTAGAATAAACCAAGAAAGTTTTTATTTGTTATTGAATGTGATAATCCTCCAGGAAACGATACTATATCGGCAGAATGTCTAAAACAAGGAGGAGAAATTTTGGAACTCGCTTTCTATCAGCTTATATGCCAGATATGGAAAGAAGAACAAATACCAACCGCCGAAAAGAAAGTATTATAATACCCATTCATTAAAAAGGCGATAAAATATGCTTCGCAAACTATAGAGGTGTGTCCCTTATTAACACACGATATAAAGTATTCCCTCTTATTCTATTAGAGCGACTGGCTGCGTGTGCAGAGTACCAATTAGGAGATTACCAGTGTGGATTCAGAAAGAATCGATCAACAGTAGACCAGATTTTTACTATAAGACAGTTGATTGAGAAGTTTTGGGAACACAACTAAAAAATGCATCAGCTTTTTATTAAATTTAAACAATCATGTGATAGCATCCTAAGAGTGGAATTGTGGAATACCATGGCAGAACTGGACGTACCGAAAAAGTTGATCAGTCTCACAAAAGCTTGTGTAGTGCAGTAAGACTTAAAGGAAAATTTTCAACCTTTTTTCCAATCAACGGTGGTCTCAAAAAAGAAGATGCGTTATCCCCACTACTCTTTAACATCGCCTTGGAAGGCATCGTACGAAGGGCAAACATAGAAACGCTCCTATTTGAAAATCAGGGTCCGCGCATTGTAGTAGCTTTCGCTGACGATTTGGATTAAGTAGAAAATACAACTATTAACGTTAAGGAAGAGTTCATTAAACTGAAAAATGCTGCAAAGTAGGTTGGCCTACAAATTAACGAAGATAAAACAAAATACATGACTACAGCAAGAACGAAGAGACAGGATAGGACAAAATGTGACAATGGACCACTATAATTTTAAAAGGGTCGATAAGTTTAAATATTTGGAAAGCTACAATCACCTCAGATAACAATATAACACAAGAGATTAAAAACAGAATTCAGGGAGGCAATCTCTGCTGTTTTGCACTACAAAAAATAATGAAATCGAAAAATGTAACCCGCCGTACGAAAGTAATAAGTAATTATGCAATTATAAGACCTATAATGACATATGCATGTGAAACATGGACGATGATAAATCAAAATGAGAACCGACTAGAAATCGCAGAACGAAAAATTCTTGAAAGGATATATAAACCAATCAAGTGCAACGCCACACAACAATACAGAATTAGAACTAACAGAGAAGTGCAAGAACTATATAACCAACCAGATTTAGTAAAAATAATAAAGGCAGAGACATTTGAGATAGGCCAGACATGCGAAGAAACAAGACCAACGTGTCGTAAAACTGGTGTTTCTAATTCTTCTAGTGATATAGAAAACGTCTACATCTATCCATGACTCTTTAAGAAACATTACCATAGATAATTGGTTTACAAGCGTGCAGCTTGTTTTTGATATGTTACACAACCATAAAATTACTGTAGACGAAACACTAAAAAAAAAGGATAGGGATTCCACCAATCTTTGTAGATGGTAAAATTAGACCAAAATACAGCTCCATGTTTGGTTTAACAAAAGTTACCACATTAGAATCCTACATTCCAAAAGACACACATACAACACCACAAATTAATGCAGCTATAGGCTTGATATCGACCAAAAAGACATAAGATGCATTGAGAACCTATATTGGAACCAAACAGCGAAAATCAAATTGGGCAATAATATGTCCCACTATATACAAATTAAAAGAGGGGTGCGACAGGGATGTGAGCTGTCTCCACTCCTATTCAACTTATATTCGAAAGCATTTTTCCAAGAGGCTTTGGAAGACGTAGAAATGGGAGTCAAAGTTAATGGAGTGTGGATAAACAATATCCGTATGCCGACGCTACGGTCTTAATCGCTGATAATATACACGACCTACAAAAACTTGTTAACAAAGTGGGAGAACAGAGCAAATCAATGGGTTTAAATATCAACACCAAAAAAACAAAGTTTATGATTATTTCTAGAAACCTAAATGGGTTTGCAAATTCCACCATAACATTTAACGCAAAGCCCATAGAAAGAGTAGAAAGAGCTCGTTAGGTATTCTTGAGGTTTCGAAGAGTGCTTACCCGTTCCGATTTTGACCTTAACCTAAGACTCAGATTCATGAAGTGCTACGTTTGTCGGAGCTTCTTTACGGTATGGAGGTTTGGACATTAAAGGCGACTGTAATTGAGAAATAAGAGGCTTTTGAAATGTGGCTGTATCGCAGAATCCTCAAAATACCTTGGACGGCCCGACTGACAAACGAAGATGTTCTAAGACGAGTCAACGAACAACGTGAACGTAAAGAAAAGAAAAACGGCATACTTGGGACATATAATGCGAAACACGAAATATCAATTCTTGCATCTGTTGATCGAAGGCAAGATCGAAAGCCGGAGAGGGATCAGAAGAAAAAAAATGTCTTGGTTGCGAAATATCAGACAGTAAACAGGGCTACACGATATACAATGCTAAAACATACCGCAAAAAACAAAGAAGCAATGGAGAATGTAATCGAAAACATCCGTTAGTGGATACGCATTAGAAGAAGAAGATTCCAAAAGAACACAAAACATTCCTTTTGCTATCTAGTATGCATCATGATAATGCAATTGTTTCGGAAACAGGAAAAAAAAAACCTGATTTTGTAACGTTTTATAATGAAAAAAAGGGATGGGTAGATGTCGTTGAAAAAATGTGTGCATCTTAATACCAAACGGAGGCCCATGGTCATTTATTACAGCATGGTAAATGTCCCATTTCCTATTTTAGCCGTTTTCTATCCTTTGGATATAGGCCTCTTTCAAATTTGACCATTGGCTTCGGTTTTGCGCAACTCGATACCAATTAAAGCCTGCGACCTTCTTTATCTCGTCGTACCATCTTTGCTGGGGTCTTCCAACACTTCTCCTCTCTTCCCAAGGTCTTCATCTGGTAATATACCCGCTCCAGTTTTCTGTATGTCTGGCCACGTGTCCTGCCCATTGCCATTTTAGGAAACCAATTCTTTTTATTATGTCGGAGACTATGGTTTTTTACCTTATCCATGTATTTGTTTTGTGGTCTCTCAGGGAAATTCCTAAAATTCGTTTTTCCATGGCTCTCTGATGTACTTCCAGTTTATGTTTTATTTTTTTGGTTATTACCCAGATCTCGCAACCGTACGTGACAACAGGCAGTATACACTCGTTATAGACTTAATTTTAAATTCATTGGGATATTCATGCTAAAGATGTACTTTAATTTTCCGTAAAATGGTAAATGTAGCTGACATTAATAGTCAAATAATATTTGAAGAATACTGTGAGGAGGACCAGTACATGCGGCGAAGTTTATTTTTAGAAAAACTCTCATTTCAACTTCTAGAAGAGCATCTACAACTAAGAGTCAAGAACGTTTATGTACCAAAACAAATACGGGAACGAATAAAAGAAATATTGAAAATTAAAGATCCACTCTCTCATTGTGTGCAAAAATTGTTCTCAAAAAGAAACAATGTATAGTTTTATAAAGACTAGGTTTAATGTTACTGTTTTTTATTTTCATATAATGTTTAAAGAAGCTTCTATTGCTTTGACAACTTTAGAATATATTTTTAATATTAAAACCTTCTAGAATAAGTAAAAAGTGACTTAAACGTCTAACGGGATCCTGGTCAGTCAACTAACTATGCTTGACTTAACCTTTTAATCGTGTGGGACCTACTTTAAACATAGCCAGAGACATCGTGTATATCATTTATGAGTCACTGGCGTGCAAAATTCACAGGACAATCAGATTTTTAAAAACTAGCTAATAAAAATATTTTATATTAGAAGTGACTGGTGCGAATACTTCGCACCGATAGCGGTCAGTTACGTAATATAATAAAGTAAAAATAAATAAATGTAAATATTTAATAATTTTAAATATTTAAATTTACAAAACAGTGACAAGATCAGTCCTTTATTAACATTATTATCCTAGATGGTACCCTCGACTTGGACTGCGTAAGATTAGTACTTCGTGTAGCTCATTATCTTCTTCAAGAAATTCATTCATCTATCTTTGTACCGAAATTTAATACTTTTTCGTGTGCTTAAATAATACGTGCTACGCACTTGTTTTTAACTTCTACACTTATATATTAATGATAATGTTGCCTTTATCCCATTTATGTAGTAAATAACTAAAATGTTTTTTTTTAAATAACGTAATACACAATTGACACCTACAAAGAAACTTAAAACTGAAGGGGTCAATTTAATTTAGTATATTACCAATTTAAAATTGACTTATGCCAGTTATAAACATATGTAGCTAATTTAATTTTAAGTAATGTCATTTTGATTCTGATTGCTGCCAACATCCATACATACATACTCACAAACGTTCGCGTTTATAATAGTACACAATAATAATAACCTATGTGTTATTCTGATGTATAAGCTACATTATTGTAAAGTTTCATTAAAATCCATTTAGTAGTTTTTGCGTTAAAAAGTATCCAATATCCATACATAGATACATACTTACAAACTTTCGCGTTTATAATAGTACTAGGATTTTTTTAAATTAAATGTTTGATAAAAAACAAAATTTAAAAGATTAATTTATTTTTCTTCTTCTTCCAGTGCCTGTCCGTTACCGGACGTTGGCGATCATTCTGGCAATAACTATTTTATCAACTCCGGCCCTAAATAGACCCGTGGTAAAGATTGCAAACCAAGTTCTCAGGTTTTTTAAGCCATGAGATCCTTCTTCTGCCTGGTTTGCTCTTTACAAGCACCTTTCCTTGTAGGATAGCTTGCAACAGACCGTATCTTTCGCTGTTTTTTATGATGTGTCCTAAGTATTCCAATTTCCGACTTTTGAATGTACTCATAATCTCCATTTTCTCGTTTAAAATGTCGAGTACTCTTTTGTTTATAACATAGGCTGTCCAAGGATTTCTTAGTATACGTCGACAATGCCACATCTCAAATGCGTCCAACCTGTTACTGGCTGCATCTGTTACAGTCCATGACTCAACTCCATATAGGAGTAGAGGAAACACATAGCATTGGAGAAGTCTTATTTTAGATGTTAAGTTCAGAAAGTGGCATTTAAACAATTTCGACATTTTCAGGAATGCAGCACGAGCCCTTTCTATTCGACAACGTATTTCGAGAGAATGATCCCAACTCTCGTTGATTGTAGATCCCAAATATGTTGTAGTCTCTACCTTTTCAATAACTTTATTTTTTATAATAAGCTGCCTGGGTGGTGGTGGATTTTTGCTTATCACTATGTATTTGGTTTTATTCATATTTATATCTATTACATATTCCTGATTGTGCATTAAAAGCTGGTTCATCATATTTTGTAGGTCCTCTAGTTTGTCGGCGAATATTACTGTATCATCTGCGAATCGGATGTTTTTGATTCGTTTACCATTTATAAGAATTTCTGCTGTTTAATCACACAGTGATTCACTACAACACAAATTATACAAACAAAAATTTAAGTTTGAAAATCTTGAAAAATCTTTATAACAAACAAAATTTAAAAAAAATTTATATTAAAATATAAATTTAACAAAAATAAAAAGGTAAAAAATTTTAAGAAAATTTAAAGTATTTTTTTTAAATTTTTGAATTAAAATAAGATTTAGAGTAGCGTGTATTGCCATCGAATATAACAAACGACTAAAAGTGTCACTCCTCGCTGTTGACGGATTTTAACCCGACGAACTCTAGCATGATCCTGGCTGGACTTTGTACTTTGCAATAAAGGCTGTCACGGAGTGAGATATTTGTAGGGAAGAAGTATTTTAGGTTATAGTATACCGGTTAAAATCGATGTGGTCAAATTTGAAGGTTTATCTATACCTCCAAAAACTTTTATATATGTTGTTATTAATTTAATAAACAAGTTTACTAAAATTTTTAAAGACCTAGCTTGCAGAAATGGGTGTGGGAAAGAACTCAAAAACAAATTTAAAAATATAGTTTATACACTGTTTTCTCCGTTTCAATTTTTCTTTTAATTATTTCCTTGCGTTGTCCACATGATGGGAAGATATAGAATGTGCAGGAAGGATTAAGAAGAGAAAGAAGATAAAACGGGTCTTTTCATTATGAGGCATAGTAAACTAATTTTTGGCCAAAAACTCAAAAGGTCCACTGCGCTTTCGTAGCCTTAAAAAAGGCCTATGACAGAGTGGTGGGGAATAATTGTGGTCGACATTGTCTATGTATGGGGTAATCAGTTGTTTGATACGAGCACAACAATTACTTTAGCATCGAAAAAAGTGTTTGACAGGAATGTGTAGCTTCGCCATGGCTATTTAACTTATAGATAGACGATTATTTAAAAGAGGCCCTGCTTAACTTTATGGGCAGCCAAAACGTGTCAAAAAGGCACGATTGGCTGTTCATAAAGAAGTACTGGTCCCGACACTTACGTATAGTAGTAAATGTTGGGGTTGGCAAAAGCATAAAAATATGATTAATGCTGCGGCTATTTTACTTATAGACAGACGATTATTTAAAAAAAGGCATAACTTTATGAGCAGCCGGAACGTGCCAAAAAGGCACGATTGGCTGTGCATAGAGGAGTACTGGTCCGTATACTTATGTATAGTAGTAAATGTTGGGGTTGGCAGAAGCATAAAAATAAGATTAATGCTGCAGAGATGCGTAGTCTAAGAAGTATAGCCGAAGTGACCATGAAAAATAAAGTAAAAATTAGTCAAATAAGGGAACGCTGTGGTGTGAAAAAAGATGTGGTTATAAAGATAGATAAAGGAATGCTTAGATGGTTTTGACACGTAAAGAGGATGGATAAAAGAAGATTGACGAAACAGATTTATAAGGCGAGTGTGAATGGACAAATCGGTAAAGTTCGACCTCGGCAAACATATTTTGATCAGATCGACATTGTTCTAAAGAAAAGCCAGGTCAATAGTACTAACAACTGACGAGCATATATGAGAGCACTGATAAAAGTAGAAGAAGCAAAAGAAGTGGTCTCTGTCTACCCCTGCGGGAAAAAGATGTGAATATATGTATATTTTACACTGAAATTTGCACAAATCAAAATATTAAATATTGCAAGATACAATAGAAAAATCCCAAATTAACTATTTTAAAAAACTAATAATTCTTTTTTTTTATTTTGTCGTGTGAGTAATACATTTACATATATACAGCTTTGGAGATAAAATATTTATAGAATTTTTTTTTTCAGTTAAATTTGTATATGGATATTCTTTACTTATATGGTTTATATTTTTATTATTTTTATAAATATGCTGTGTTTAAGAAATTTAAAAAATAGCTTAGGTATTTTTATTAATGATTAGTTGTTTCGAATGAATGCATATTTTATTTATTAACCATGCCTTTCATTTAACTAAATCTTATTTGTATGTTAATATAAATAGTTCTTATGCAAATGCTTTCCAAATAAAGGAGGTTATTTGGATTTTTAATGTTTTAAAGCACCACTCGTATTTTTTATAAATATCTAACGGAAGTATTTTACTGACCTGTATCCTTATAATACCCACCACACAGTTTATGATTTATTATTTAATAGTTAAAGAAATTCCTTTCTGCCACCGCAAAGCCCTTTATAGCCATAAATACTCAAGCTCCGACAGAGTCCTAATCATACATACATAAAGTTACGCTTTTTTAGCGTAGGGGTAATCAGAGACCATTATTTGCACTTGCCACTGTTTTTACACACGTCTTTCGCTTTTGCTACTATGATCAACGCATTTATAGATGCTCGTCGGTTTTTAGCATCCTTGACCTGGCCTATTTTCAAAACAATTTCTATCTGATCGAGATACGTTTGCCTAGATCGACCTCTACCGTCTATTTAAACTCGCCTTATAAATCTGTTTTGTTAATCTTTTTTTATACATCCTCTTTACATGACCAAACCATTTCTATCTTTGTAAACACAACACCACAGCGTTCCCCGATCTCAATTTTTGTCACCATATCTATTAGAGTCATTTCGTTTATAATCTTCGGACTATTTATCTCCGCAGCCTCCTACTTTCATGCGTCTTCTTAAAAACCCAACATTCACTACTATACATAGGTGTAGGGACCAGCACTGCTCTATTTACAGCCAGCCGTGCTTTTTTTGACACGTTTTGGCTGTTTTTAAAGTAATGCAGCGCGCCATTCATATTTTTCCTGCCAACACCCTTCGATCAATGTCACAGTCATACTTTTTGTCTCTCGTAATCTTTAAAAATCCAAGTATACACACTCATTAACTTGTTCCACCCTTTTATCCTTAATCAGCACCTCGCAGTTTGTCAAGTATTTTCCCTTTCAAACACCATTACTTTCATCTTGCTTACATTTACTTTAATCCGTTTAACTTTTAGGGCATCATGCATAATAGCAACCATCGCCTGCAACTTCTCCTCAAATGATGCTTTTATTTTGTGACCCGATCATCGGCGTAAAGGAAGCATTTGACTATCAAATCATTCATTCTCGATCCATCTGCACTATTTTTTGAATTTTTTAAATAATGGTTTGTACATAAGTTAAACGGCCATAGCGAAGCCACACATTCCTGTCTAACACCTAACTGTGTAACTGTCGTTTATTCCACTCATTGAAAACTCCGTTTCCATCGTATGGATTTATTTTTTGCATGACCTTACTAACTCTAATGTATTGAAAACATTGTGTACTACGCATTTTTTGCTAACGACCTAAATGTGAGTCTATAATTTGAAGTCCAGAGTATAAAATTCACATTGATCATTTGGAGGCATCACAAAGACGATTCTTAAAACAGTAAAGTTTTAAGATTAACGGTACCCACTCTGCTATAGGAACATTACATGTTAATCTATCAGCTTGGCATTTATTTACCATAATTTTACTTAAATTATACATATTTTCCATGTATTACGAATATCTTAACTTCTTAATTTGTTAAAATGGCTTAAACTTCGCATCAGTCTTGCTAAAATCAATAGGTTCTAAAATAATGTCACTGTTGATATAGCAGTTTTACACCTAATAAAGAGACTTGAAATTAATAATAATTAATTAAAGACGCGCCAGTTTAAACTAGATAAATTCTGATGCAGAATATTCATAATTGTGGGTATTAAATTCTAGTTTAATTTTAAGCCAACAAAATCTAATAATTTAATTAAAATAATTGGTTTCTTGATTCCTTACAAGAAATTACAATTTTAAGCAAGATTAAACCAGCACGGACTAACTATTAAGATTAAACACTTTTAAAAAATAAATTCCAAAATTTTTGCACGAGTTATAAAATAAGTGCTTTTTAAAATTAAGAAACAAAGTTTGTTTAATCAGTATAAACTGCGCCAATGGCTCTTGAGCTTCATGCAAGATCGCTCCTTACATGTGGCAGTTGACGGTATTTCTTCTGATGCGTTTAAAACTAATGCCGGGGTCCCCCAGGGTTCCATCCTGTCCTCCACCTTATTTCTTTTACACATCAACGACCTCTTGAAAACCACCACGAACCCCATTTACAGTTTCGCACACGATAGCACACTTGTCTCAACTTTCACATCCTATCGATCACTTTCGGTGAATGATACAAATAGACTCAGGCAGGAACAGGTTGATTCCATCAATAGAGATCTTAAAGCAATCGTCGAGTGGGGAACCAACAATCTGGTTCAGTTTAACGCCCAAAAAACACAAAGTGCCACGTTTTCCAAGAAAGTGAATTCCTCAAATCATCCCATCACAATGTCCGGAAATACCCTTGAACCAAGTCCCTCCATCTCGATTTTGGGAGTCACGGTGTCCAATAATATGTCTTGGCATGACCATGTTGCTAACATCGCAAAGTCGGCAAGCCAGAGGCTAGGTTTTCTGTGGAAAGCCAGCAAGTTTTTTACTCCTGATCAACTGTTGACGACGTACAAGGCTCAAATCCGACCTCTACTGGCATTTTCTTCGTATTCTAGATTCCATTCAGAAAAGAGCCATTCGCTTGATAAACAGCTTAACTCTCACAGATACCCTTTACCCTCTAGAACATAGAAGAAGAGTTGCAGACCAGTCATTGCTCTACAGATATATCCATGGCAGATGCTCCAGAGAAATAAAAACTCTTGTACCACCATTGGCCACATTCGGCCGAAGAACTCGGCACGCTGATCAGTCTTACTCATTTACTCTCAAGATTGACACTACTAGGACCAATCTTCATCAAGAATCCTTCTTTTACAGGGCTGCTACGGAATGAAATAAGCTTCCAAAATCAGTTTTTCCAGAGAACTATGACCTACAACTTTTTAAAAAGTGTGTCCACAATCATTTCCTTTTTATAATCCCTTCCCCTTCTAATAGTCGCAGTGCGGGCCGTCAGCGGCCCTCACGATAGGTCTACCCTTCATAAAATAAATGTTACGGCAACATCGGATATGAAAATTGAAGAGAAGTCGCTAACGTCACAGCAAGTATTGTACCTAACCTATCTTTAATGTAGTCAATTATTTGTTTCATAGTAAATTAAAAAGACGAATAGGCAGTTTAAATAAAAAAAATCGTAAATGATTATTAAACTATCACAAAGTTCATTTATAAAGTTATAAATATTACTGATATTTGTCACGTGAATAACGAAAGAATGGGATGGCTTAAAATCTTATTTTTGAAATACGTTATTAACGTTATTTACTTTAATAGTGGATAAATGGATATAACGTATGATGCTCAAGTTGTGGCTTAAAATCTCCTTGATAACTATAATATAATACGACAACAGATATTTCAATAACGAACGAACAGCTTATCTTAATAATGTAAAAAAATGGTTTAATGGGTAAATAAGTTGCAATAATACTACAATTCTAGAAACTAAAAAAAAAATTTTTTTTTAAAACGAAACCTTTCTCCGTCTCTGAATGTTGCAAGCCACACAATTTGCCTTCCAAAATGCATTTGTTAAA
Organism: Agelastica alni; assembly: GCA_950111635.1. Lineage (NCBI taxonomy): Eukaryota > Metazoa > Arthropoda > Insecta > Coleoptera > Chrysomelidae > Agelastica > Agelastica alni. The sequence continues at coordinate 51,299,903 of OX467712.1, read as the reverse complement.
GGAAGTAACAAGGTGCGACACACGCAGCAGATTTATTGCCAGCCTGTTAGCTTGAACGTTCCACTGCGCTTTAGTTAAAGCTAAAGATAATGTTTACTTGAAGGTGTTGGTTGGGTCACGTGAAAATAAAAATGTTACTAGACTTTCGGAGACAAATTAATTCGAGATAATAAATAAGAGCGAGGATAACAAAGCTGTGTTTATTTGTTTGCAAAATAAGGACATTTTTTTTTCTTCATTTTAAAACTCTTTATTAGATTATTACGATTAAAACAAAAAGGATGCTTTGCTTTATTAATTAAAATATAATGGTGTAATTTCGGTACCATACATACATACATATAGTCACGACTTTTTCCAGTAGGAGTAGGCAGAGACCACTTCCTTCCACTTGTTACGATTCTTACACACATCTTTTGCTTCCTCTACTTTCATCAGTGCTCTCATACATGCTCGTTGGTTGTTGGTACTCTTGACCTGGCCTTTCTTCAAAACAATGTTGATCTGATCGAGATATGTTCGCCAAGGTCTACCTCTACCGACTTGTCCATTTACACTTGCCTTATAAATCTGTTTCGTCAATCTTCATTCATCCATCCTTTCTTCGTGTTTAAACCATCTAAGCATTTCTTTATCAATATTTGTGACCACATTTTCTTTTACACCACAGCGTTCTTTTATCTCACTATTCTTTATTTTAACCAACCGAGTAACTCCGGCTATACTTCTCAGACTACTTATTTCCGCAGCATTAATCCTATTTTCATGCTTCTTCTGCCAAACCCAACATTCAATTCCATACATAAGTGTAGGAACCAACACACCTCTATACTCGGTACCATAATTGTTAATAATAATTAAGACACGAGTTCCAACAGAAACAAGAAATTTGGAAGGCGTACAGGGTAATTTTCATTTCAGGTACAAATATTGAGCTCAAAATCAATTTCATTATTAACATCTTTCAACACTTACACATTTGATTCAAGTTCGAATATTAGTAATAGTTAGTAGTACGCGTATAATTATTGTATGGATGTATGAAGATACGTAGGAGAATTCTTAGCGCTTCTTCTTCTGTTGATTCATATCCGTTCCGGAAGTTGGCGAGAATAATGGCTATACGAACTTTATTCACTGATATTCATAAAAGATTAAATTAACAGTAATAGGAACCAGTAGCAGAACCAGGGTGGGGGTTAAGGGTCTTAAGCTCCTCCCAGAAGCATCCGAGTCCCCTTGTGACAACCCTGTAATAAATTAAACTTAATACTAATTTAATTCAACTTTTTAGCGAATGCAATTATCCCCAACTCAATAAGTATTATGTTTTTAAATTTTAAATTTTTATAGGATGTTTTTATACTTTTATATGATAGGACAAACACTTAGTGACGACACTCGTCCACTGTGCAAGTATAAAAATGCGTTAGAAATCTTTGGAAACCATTCTGTTACCTTCTTTTTCTTCTTCTTTACCCAGCTATCGTAGTCCACTGCTGAACGTAAGCCTCCCCTTTACATTTCCATTGTTTACGATCTTGAGCCGCACTCATCCACTGACTTTCGATTCTTTTTATGTCATCTCGCCATCTTTTGGGAGGTCTTCCTACACTTCGTTTGTCATTTCGCGGCCGCCACCCCAATAATCTCTTCGTCCACCTATCATCATTGCGTCTAGCTACATGTCCTGCATACTGCCACTTCTGTTTCGCAATTTTTTTTATTATGTCTTCAACACTCGTTCTTTTGCGGATATTTATGTTCCTAACACGATCTGATAGTTTTATTCCCAGCATAGAGCGTTCCATTTTACGTTGAGTTTTTTTGCTCTTGCTCTTGTTAGCGTTAGTGTCTCTGCTCCGTAAGTCATGACAGGGAGCACACACTGGTTAAACACTTTACGCTTTAAACAGATCGGAATATCACTCTTAAATACTCCGTTCAGCTTACCATAGGCTGCCCATCCAAGCCTTTGTAGCTCCTACGTTTGGTTGTCTCTGTGTATTTTTATGTCATGGCCTAGATATGTAAATTCTCTTACTTCGTCGATGTTGTGACTTCCCAATGTAAGAGTTTCTCCGTGAACTGGGTTGGTCATTATCTTTGTCTTTTGTGTGTTTATTTGTAGTCCTACTTTTGTGGTGGCATTTGCTAGTTCTGTCAGCATTTCTTGGGCTTCTTGTATATCGTCAGCGATTAGCACGATGTCGTCGGCAAAACGCAAGTTGTTTAATCTCTTATCGTCGATGTTTATGCCTCTTTGTTCTCATTCCAGCTGTTTGAACGCGTATTCGACGACGGTAATAAAAAGTTTGGGTGACATCGTGTCTCCTTGCCTAACTTCTCCTTCAAGTGTTTTTGTGTAACCTTATGCATGCTGTTGTATTTTTATATATATTGTGTATTAGTAAAGTATATCCGCAGTTAATGCGGCATTGAAAAGAGATTTGAGAATTGCGTCTGGTTTAACAGTGTCAAATGCTTTCAGGAAGTCCACGAAGATCAGAACCAACAGTTTATTATACTTCACTGTTCTTTCAATAAGAGTTTTTAAGGCCAATAGATGATCTGTAGTTTCAAATCCTGCGCGAAATCCTGCCTGTTCCACTGATTGGTAAAAATCAAGCTTTTTTTCCGTTATCGATTCTGTTACCAATTACCAATAAATAATATAATACTAATGAACTTCCACTGGCGATACGGGGATCAAGAATGTATCCCAGATATGGTGTGCCTGTCGTAAAAGGCGACTAAAAGACTCCCAATCCAAAATGTCATGCGATCCGTGCTGATGGATGCATAGCGGTGGGGAAGCACTGTAGTTAACAAAGCCTACAGGAAACCGGGTAGTAGACAGCCTTTGTGCTGTGCAGGCATTAGGGCGAGCGTGACTGCGTCGACCTACGCTAAGGTATCTCGATCATATCCAAGTTATTTTAAAGAAAGACCAGGTCAAGAATATCAGCAACCGACGAGCATGTATAAAAGCGTTGATGACAGTAAAAGAAGCGAGAGATGTTTGTTAAAACCGTAGCAAGTGAAAAAAGAAAAAGGCCTGACTATATGTATGTATTTGTTGCTACGTTTTTCTTCAGTGTGGTTCTTGTTACTCTTATTTTGTTTAAGTATAAAACTGTATAGACCAAGGCCGGCAAATACCATTAATCTCTACAATGAAAAACTTGTATTAGGTACCTACATTAAAGATATTAATAAAAAAAAATTAAAAATGGTTATAGTTTGGGGTTTCCTGGCTTTAAATCACTTATTTTTGAATTTTTTGTCTGTCTGCCTGTTTGTTAGAACACCACGCAAAAGCTACTGGACCAGTGTTAATAAAACTTTGTGTTTACATGCTTATAATTAGAGCTATAAACTGGTAAATAATTTATTCTGAATGGCGAGAGCCGGAGATAAACAACAATAAAACCATACATTTTTACGCCCAACTACACAACCAATATAGTTATACCTATTTAAAGTACATTCATTATTTATTATTTAATTGCTTAAATTTTTGTGAACCCATAATTGTGGCAGCACTTGTCCTAAATATATACCAATAGGCATTTATTTTAAATGTAGGAATACGATTTTAATTTAATATCATTATTTATAAAAGGATTTGCTTTTATTAAACATTAAAAACTTGACAGAAGTTTGGAATTAATTGTAGTTTTAGAAAATATTTGTCGGTACTTGAGAATGTTTTTTTAGCGTTTTCTTTACTTATCATTTTTTATATTCAATATTTTTAGGGAGAAAAGATTGAACATTTTTATCCGGTGTTATTAACATTACATTTCAATATTAAAACATTACTTTTATAAGTTTTCGATACATATTAAGTGTACGGAAAAGGAATGTTATTCTGTTTTCCGTACACGGGAAAATTATAATCTACTTTGATACCAGTGGACTGGTTTAATCGTAGGTCACTAGTTTTAAAAGTTTTAATGTGTAACATCTTTCCTCTCGTTTTCTTGCATGTATAACATCTTTCCTCTCGCTTACTCGCAATTTGTGAGAGTGACTTCGTGAAATGTGTAACAGTAACAGTAACAGGAAGTCACGAAAGCACGCGCTATTTGATTTGACAAATAAGCGCGTGGTTAGAATTGGCCGTCAGATAGACGTCAACCAATTTTCCGATATTGTTGTGTATAAAGTTTGCTGTTATATGCGTAAACTATATAAATAAATATTTACTGTATTAAGCTTTTTTAAATTTTGAGGTTAATTTCTGTTACTGTCAGTGTCTATTAAATAAAATACAATTGTCATTAAAAAGAATTATTGTTTGTTATGAAAAATCATTTCAAATAATTCTCTCTCTCTCTCTCTCTCTCTCTCTCTCTCTGTAGCTTACAACCCAGAGTGGGTCTTCGCTGACATTACAATTTGCCTCCACTTGCTGTGGTCCATCATAAGTTCTTCTGGTCGTTGGATATTTAGGGTCCGTAAGTCCGCTGCAATATTATCTTTCCATCGCATTCTTGGCCTTTCCAGCGGCCGCTTTCCTATCGGGTTCTCTTTTCATACCAGTTTTACGACACGTTGGTCTTGTCTCTTCACATGTCCGGCCCATCTCAATCTCTCTGCCTGTATTATTTTTACTATATCTGGTTGGTTGCACTTCCCTGTTAGTTTTAATTCTGTATTGTTGTGTGGCGTTGTCCTTGATTGGTCCATATATCCTTCTAAGCATTTTTCGTTTTGCGATTTTTAGTCGGTTCTCATTTTGTTTTGGCATCGTTCATGTTTCATTTTAGGTCTTATAATTGCATGATAAATAGTTGCTTTTGTACGGCGGGTTACATTTTTCGATTTCATTATTTTTTGTAGTGCAAAACAGCAGCGATTGGCTCCCTGAATTCTGTTGTTAATCTCTTGTGTTATATTGTTATCTGGGGTGATTGTAGCTCCCAAATATTTAAACTCATGGACCCTTATAAAATTATGGTGGTCCATTGTCACATTTTGTCCTATCCTGTCTCTTGGTTCTGTTCTTGGTGTAGTCATGTATTTTTTTTATCTTCGTTTATTTGTAGGCCAACCTTATTTGCAGCATTTTCCAGTTTAATGAATTCTTCCTTAACGTTGATAGTTGTATCTTCTACAATGAGTGGACCCTAATTTCCAAATAAAAGCTTTTCTATATTTGCCCTTCGTACGATGCCTTCCAAGGCAATGAGTGGTGGGGATAACGCATCTTCTTGTTTGAGACCACGGTTGATTAGAAAGAAGGTTGACAATTTTTCTTCAAAATTCAAATAATCCCGAAACCATTTTTTTCAGAATATAATTTTAAAATTGCTTATTACCAAGGTGATATGTCAAATGTTACACACCATTTACGACGACTACTGGAAGGCTCGCTATTTTTGTTATTTGACACAGAATATTTTTTTCTTTAAAATACACTTATTTGTACCTATATCGATTTGCCATTTTACATTAATTCACACTACTGTAAGGCTCGCTCGTTTTATTATTTGACACGGAATATTTCTTTCTTTAAAATACACTTATTTGTACCTTTAACAATTTTCCATTTAACCTTTCTCAACTGAATGAGTAACAAACGTCGAAATAATTCAAACGCCGTGAATAATGTGAGTAATGTCGATCGCTTTGATCGCTGTGAAAGTAATGAAATTATTGACCGTATTTAACGGTCTTTTAAAAGATTCTAGAAGGAAACCGATCTTTCGATCGGTTGTTAAAAAAAAATTTATCAACTGTCTTTAACGGCATTTTGGAATATACTGACGTCTGTCAATCGTAGCGACTGAAGACAGCACGAGGTGAAAAGGAAGAGGAGTTCTTGGAACTCGCCTCAAGGCCTAACGGTTTACAGACGTTGGCGCTCAGGGACGGCTCGGAACTGATTAAATAAGAACTAAAAAAAAATTATTAAAGCATGTTGGAAGCGTGATTCCCGCATTAAGGTTTTAAAAGTGATTGATTAATATTTTTTATTATTATCTGTATATTAATTTAATATATTTTTTTTTCGAGAAACAAGAAAGATTTTCTTTTTTACCAAACCGTATTCTATTTTTGGTTAATTTTATGGGGAAAGCGTGTTTAAAGGGGCTTCCGTAAAAGACTACTAAATTTAGGAGCCCAAATTAAATTATCAATTTATTTCTTTAGTGCAAAGATTTAAATCATGTCTGGGTTTCAACTAAGATTAGAAAGAAGCTCTTTGGGTTGTTGCCAAACAAGGTAACCACAATAATAATTATAGCGTAGATTTTGCTCGTTGCATGACATTTTAAAATATTTTATTTATAAAGACTTTTTTTCCGGATTACTATTCTTTATTTTTTGTTATCTCATTTTTTATTTGGTAGGTACACTCAAAATACTTTTAAGTATGTTTTGTTGTCATAAAAAACATACACTGTGCAAAAACTTTCAATTCCCTTTTATCATCAATCAAGTTTAACTTGTGTATCTAAAATTTACACAGGTTTTATCCTTTGTTGAATCGGCGATCATTTCATATTCTCGCTAATAGGTATAATTTAAAACGGTTTCGACAAAACTCTGATATTTTATGCTGAACCTTATTAAGCTTTAAATACTGTAATTAAATGGTTTTTTCTGCTTTTTAAATAAATAATTTCCATCTAGTTAGTCTCAACGTCTTTCGTCATTGAACATACAACTTTTCAATTTAAATATTAAAGCAGTTAAGAGTACTCCCGGTTGTAAATGTAAAAGTAAAAACAATAAAAAAATTTATTTGAACTCTTAATATACGTTATATTATACTTTTCACGTAAAAATAAATCGAGGGGCGATAAATCTGGCAATCGTAAAGGCCATTCAATGCTCCCTCTCCTCCCAATCCAATGCCGTAAAAAAAGTTGGTCTAAATACTGACGAACAATCGCCGCATAATGCGGAGGAGCACCGTCCTGTTAAAAATAAAAATGATCTTCATCATACTGTGGATTATTTGTTCGTCAGTATTTAGACCAACGGTTTTCACGGCTTTGGATTGGGAAAAGAGGCAGCATTGAATTGCCAGATTTATCGCCACTCGTTTTCTTTTTGTGGGGACATCTGAAAAGTAATATCTATAAAACACAACCAGCGTCGTTGAAAGATGTGCGTCGAAGAATCGTTGAAGAATGCTGTCGAATTACTCCGGAAATTATTTGGAATGTGCGTGAACCTTTTGAACAAAATCTTTATTATTGTATGGAAGCGGGCGGTCATCAGTTTGAACATTTAATCAGTTAAGTAGTAAGTAAGCAACTAAAATAATTGGAATTTTAACATGTAATTTTTTTCAAAGTATTGAAAGGAAATGTAAAATTTAAAGACTATTGTAAAGATAATTGTCAGAGCTTTCAAAAGACATCTTATTTGACCACCCCCAATGCCATCCAAAAATTTTGGGGTAATTCTTACCCTCGCTTGTGGTTAAAAGTAGTGGAGTCAAAAATACTGGAAGAGAGTGTCCCCTTACATGAAAAATTAACAGGTCTAAGCGTGTTTGTATGAACGTAATTTGTTAACAATAATGATTATTTTAACGTTGAATTTTTTAAAACTTAACAAATCGTTGGGAAGACCCAATTTTCGTACCAGTGTCTTTTATTTGATTAAAATGTAACTTAGAGTAGTAACATGTTTTCTTTTGCTTTATGTACATTCAATATATTTTTTAGTTTACCAAAAAACCTAACTAACAAACGCATAACCATAATTTTTTGCAACTGTACCTCTCTTAATGGTCCAATACGAATTCTGCTAACCAGATTGTTCATCAAAGTTTAATTCGTACCTTTGTGGCCTACTTTATTATATTCACAAAATGAAATAAAAAAATAGAACACAATGTGCTGACGGCAGCTGTTCGCCGGAGAACAGATAAGTGAGTTCGAATTGTTTATGGCTCTAAGATTGAAAATTCAAATTAAAAAGGGCGCCACTCAATTTGGATAATTGCTTTACTATATTTGGAGAATTGAGAAAACCAAATACCTACCTTCAACAAATACCTGAAATGATATAGAATTAAATTTTCTTAGATATCCGGGTTGGGCAAATGGGAGAATAAAAACCATATCACATATAAGAATATAATAAAAACACCAAAATGGACAAAGCAAAAATATGTCATGGACCAGAGTATCATATCAGTAATAGTCAAATCAATTAAATAATATATATAATATATAATACAATACATTATAACATTACATATTATATATTATAATACATTACCATATATAATACATATAATAATATTAACTAATATATCATATCAAGATACATACATTTATAAACCGGGTGTTATACCTCTTAAGGTAACCAAAATGAGGTATATTGGTAAGAAATAAACCTGTTACTAAATCCGCTGTCACATAGTACTATGTGAGAACTTCACAAGAGCTCTTTAGATTATAGTTTATAAAATTTTCACGGTGGTATGATATGTGATATCAATAATTAGTTATTAACAAAAATGATGGTATGATAAATACTAATATGAATAATTAGTTATAAATAAATCTCAAAAAGTAAGAGAACAATGAAGGTGTAAAAAAACCTGATGTTAAGGTCCAATGGTCCATATATGTAGCCTCTATCCAAGGTCCACTTGATGTAGTTGAAGTCAGCAAAAACGAAGACAGGAAGAAGACAGGAAGCAGACAGGAAAAGGAAGAGAAGATTAGAAAAAGGCTTAACCTTCCAGGTCAGCCAGGGGTCGATAATGCAGCTCAGCAGGTCGCCAGCCTTTACCGGCTACTACTGGTCCTCATCCGGTGGTTGTCTGTCGACTCTGGCCAGGATTTAAAAGCGACTCGGTATTGGCCCTCGTAGGAATCTTGACCAGAGTCAAGAGTTGCCACAAGAGTCGTCGTTCGATTGCCAGGAGTCTGATGATGAGGGCTAAGCTGTACCCTAACACCCTGCTGAGAAGGGAGGTAAAACTAGAAGATAGCCAAAACAGCAAACAGGACTAACAGGAAATCAGGACAAAAATGGCGGCGTTCCTACCGCATGGCACTCTCCCGGTGGTCGGCACAAATCCCCATATAAAGGTTCCAAAAACCACAAACGATGGGTGCGACTTGAACTCGGCCCCAACGGCACTTTGTAGATTCCCCCAATTGGGTTAATTTCCGGTTAAAAACACCGAAAAAAAAATCTCAAAAACGAGTCAAGCGCACCTCATCATGGCCACACCGAAAAAGAAGTCACAATTCGCAACCCGAGGACGGATACCATCTCTATTTCCAAAAATTGCCAAAAAAACTGCACATCCTGTATGAAATCAGTGCCAGTTTTGAATTCCTAGCCTCTCATTGGTCAGAACCATAAATGCTATCCCGTTTGGCAGAACGAAATCCAACGAAAGTAATCAAAAAGACCATTCTTCTTCTTTCTTTTCTGCTACGGGCACGAACATTTACGGCTAACCGACTTGAGACCGAAGATCGATGACAGAAGTTCTATGAAAGAAGATCAATGACAACCCAAACAATGACATCGACGTCTAAAAAATAAATATAACCTATTAGACTCCATAAGATTATGTTACGAAAAATATAGAAAAAATCCAGTAAATACCCAGAGATCTCGTTCAGAATCAACAAAATCCTGGGACAACCTTCAATAGCCTAGAATTTATCACACTAGAGAACACAACGGTATGTCGCCTGTTTACATGTGAATGGATGTTTTTATTGCCTCTATTATCTTCAATTTCAGGCCTAGGATCAGACAGGTAGCCAGAAATCATAAGATTCCTGCAGCTTAATTACATCACTTTCAACAGCCCTTAGAATGTCAGAAGCAAGAGTATTACCTAGTGTTGGAAACCTGTGAATTTACTAGCATTCAACTATATGTGATGTTTGTTTTGAAATAGTGGTTTTAATAGATGTTTTATTCAGGAATTTAATATCACAACTGAATGTTCTCTGTAAGTACAATGCCCAATAAATGAAAAATTTATTATATAAAAAAACAAAATTAACAGGTAGCAATTTCAAATCCTACACCTTCATCGTTGGATTTGTCTTCCGTCGGTATAATTTTTAAAAAAATAAGAAGAAAATCATCGCAGTCTTCAAACTTAGCGCCCGTTAAGTTGATACGGTGGTGGGTCGTTTACTGTTCTTGAGGTAAACTTGAATATTTGTAGAACCGTGAAATTGAATTCAACAAAGTGAAGGATAAGATGTCTGTTCCACAACTATTTTCACATTACCGTTTTGCTGCTCCTGCGAATTATTGCCAATTCGACAAGAAAATGTTTCAATATTTGAAATGTATTTCAAAGATTTACGTTTCATTGTTAAATCCTTTTAGTACCTACCTAATCGATTTAAATTGGTTAGTATAGCTATTGTCAAATTTGTTCAAGAAACTTTAACACATTTAACACATCAAAAGCCTGAATAAATAATAGTTACAAATACTTTGCCGTAAAAAATGGCATCTAATCACGTTTTAACTAAGTACGCGGTAATTATGTACCTGCTCCATTCCTTCTAACGTAAAACATTTTGTTTCCTCTTTTAAATTGCATCTTTAAAAATTTAGTTTTTCTTTATTTCTTCTACTGTTCTAGAAAATTTTTCTGATATACATGTAGTTTCGTCCATTTTTTTGTTACAACTCTGTATTCTTTATAAGACATTACACAGAGCAGAGCATTCTCGTTTAAAAGTTATGTTAGGTTAGGTTAAAACGGCTGTTTGGAGGGGAATCCACTTTGGCCTTTTGGTCCGTTGTGATATCGTGATTTACGGCGGTGCCGACTCCCTGCACTGTGAGAACCACATGGAAGTTTTAATTATAAGTGTGAGGAAGGATTATCAACAACGAACGTTATGCTGATGACACCTTGGCAATAATTGACAACATACATGATCTTAAAGTATTAATTTAAGAGATCGATCGAAACAGCAGAGTACGGTTTAAAAATGAACTATATAAAAACGAAAAACATGGTCATAGTAAAACCCCATTAAACCATCCCAATATCAACATCAATATCAAATTAGTGTTGGTCGAGAGAGTAAAGCAATATCAGTATTTTGGCAAGTAGATCAACGATAGGCATGATCAGACTCAAGAAATCAAAGTCAGAATCGAAAAGGCTAGAAATGTTTCCTTTAAAATAAAAAAACTAGTCACTAACCCACACTTAAACCTTTAACTACGTATGAGAATGGTTAAATGTTATGTAATCCCATTGCTTTTATATGGACTAAAATCATGGACGATCAACAAAGCCATAATGAAAAAGCTCCAGGCATATGAAATGTGGATTTTCCGGCGTATACTAAGAATATCGTAGATAAAAAAAACTACCTATGAGGAGGCTCTACGCCGAATAGAAAGAGAAAGAGAATTGGAGAACTTAATTAAAGCCATAAAACTGGAATATCTTGGTCACATAATGCGTAGAGAGAGCTACAGTATAATTCGTTAATGAAGGGAAAGATTGCAGGAAAGAGATCATTGGGAGGAAGACGTATATCCTGGCTAAGAAATCTAAGAGAATGGTTTGGATGCACTTCCTATCAGCTCTTCAGAGTCGCAGCGTCGAAAGTAAAAATAGCCAGAATGATAGCCAACCTCCGTGTAAAGACACTACTTGAAATTACAATCGGTACTAAACGATTTTAATGTCGGTACCCACTACAATGATAACCCATGATTACTAATTACTTTTCTAGAAATCTAACAAAAATGAATTAATATGCCAAATTAAAGCTTAATAGCTTAGTTAATTAGTGAAATTTTTTTGGATTACTTACCTTCCCTTGTTACTATGTACAATAAATTAAGTCATTAGGAGCAGATTTGGTTGCAAAATTAATCGCGCTCACAAATAAAAATATTGACCCTTAATTTCCAAAAAAAAAGTTCCTTATAAAATAAAATTCGTTTCCAAAAAATTTTTTAAAAAAATGTTTGGGGAATTTAGTTTCGTACTTTTTAAATGTAGAGTTGAATACTGGTTATCGAGTTTCTAACGATAATCCGAAACCACCGTATATTCGTGAAATCAGCTTAATGTCATTCAGAAGTTTTTTATTATTTTTTCTCTGCATTGAAACTACAACTGGTCAAGTATGGCCAACCAGCAATTTTGCTATAAGGTACTTAAAAACTAATGACCTAAATCTAAGACATCATCACCCACTGGTGTTTCTAAGCTTTTATCTCATCAATCACTTGTTTGTTGTGATAATTACTTGTACTCTAATTACTTTACAGTACTTGACAGCACTAACTCAAAGGGCTTAACTCTCTTTAATCGTTTCTGTTAATCCCGGTTGTCCAAAATCTGCAATACTTTAATGTTAAGGTGATTGTGTAGCCTAGTCTCGTACTTCCTGGCATATCTTTTGATTTCCTCAGCTATTGTTGGAAATCCAATTATATCCCTGTGTAAATCACAATTTCTAACATACCATGGTGCATTTACTATTCTTCTTAGCACCTTGTTTTGAAATCTTTGTATTATAGCTATATTGCTAGGTTTAGCGCATCCACACAAATGTATAATCACAATTTCTAACATACCATGGTGCATTTACTATTCTTCTTAGCACCTTGTTTTGAAATCTTTGTATTATAGCTATATTGCTAGGTTTAGCGCATCCACACAAATGTATAATCACAATTTCTAACATACCATGGTGCATTTACTATTCCTCTTAGCACCTTGTTTTAGGTTTAGCGCATCCACACAACTGTATGCCATAGGTCCATACGGATTTTATTACCTGTGTAAATAACAGAAGTTTATTGTTGATAGATGATGTTTTTATATCTGAATTCAAGTTCTATTCTTTTCACTTTGATGTGTTTTTTCCGGCGCAACTTAGCGTCTAAATTCATTCCGAGATATTTAGCTGTATTTACCAGTGGTATTTTCCTGTTATTTAAGAATATGTTTTGATGACCTATAGAAGTTTTATTTGTAAAGTTTACATGGATTGTTTTATCCTCGTTTAGCTTGATCGGCCATTGTTTTGTCCATTTACCGATTTTATTAGTCGCTTCTTGTAATTTATTTGATATGTCAGCAATTTTTTCTCCTACCGTCAACACAGCCGTGTCATCGGCAAACATTGCTATTTTCGTGTCATTAGGTGTTGGGATATCATATGTATAGAAGATATAGAACTGGCCCAAGGACGCTACCCTGTGGCACCCCAGCGCATATATCTATTAAATCTGAGTAAATATATTCTTGCCTTATTCGGAATGTTTTGTCTGAAATATATGATTTAAGTTTATCTAAAAACTGTATGGGTAATAATTTGCTGAGTTTATATTCCAGTCCTTCGTACCAGATTTTATCGAATGCTTGAGATATATCTAAGAAGATAGCGGAGCAAATTTTCTTTTGTTTTAGTGTTCTTTCTATAAAATCCGTTACTCTGTAAACTTGGTCTATTGTTGAATGTTTAGCTCTAAACCCGAGCTGATGATCTGGTATAAGTGATTTTTCTTTTAGTAATGTTGTTAATCTTTTAAGGAATAATTTTTCGATTAGTTTAGATATTATTGTTAAGAGCGAAATCAAACTTCGTTTGAGGGTTTTTCATGTTTGGAAATCATATTGACTTCTGCAGTTTTCCAAATATATGGTACATATTTTGGCCGGTAGGCTGCGTTTATCAAGTGGGTTAACTTCACTATACCCTTTCGGAGTAGATTTTTTAATATTTTTCCTGTAAATAAATCGATCCTGGGGCCTTGAGTACGTTAATATTGTTTTTTATTTCGGCGCATTCTTCCTTTGGTGTTACTATTTTTATTTATTTATTTTCTTCCTGTTCTAGGATTTCCAAGTCCATTTGTTCTGTAGGTTCATTCGGTTGGAAGGTTACTTTGAGATATTGAGCAAACAGCTCTGCTTTCTGATAATTAGTTTTTACCCAGTCTCCGTCTGGAAACAGAAGTAAAAATATAATTTATAAACAAAGAAACTACATAAACCGCAAATTATTTCTATCGTCAAAACTTGATAAATAGAAAGCCAAGAACTTGTATATTATGCAAGAAACATTATTTTGACGACTAGCCTCTTTTTCAAGTATTTTATTAATGTGATACAAAATTCTTTTTTTATTTAATTAAATAAAAAGACTAACGTTAGTTATTGGTTAATTCTACTATGTTTATTTTATTTATTAAAATTAAGGCACACGAGAGGAACAGAAAACTGAATAATTTTTCTTCAATTTATCGAAAAGGGCTAAATAAATTAAAAATCTTAAACTGAAGAAGACAAAACATTTTATTATTTCAAATTTTTTTATTGAGTATTGTGCTGTAAAATAATAAGACGAGCCAATTATTTAAAAAAGTTTGTTTTCCTGTGTTAAATCCCATGATCCAAGTTCCACCGTGTATATGTGGATATAAATTTGAAATAGTTTTTTGTATAAACTCGTATGTTTAGTTGGTAGAAATATTTTAGTAATTAATAAACAATTGACGGTCTGAAAGAATGTGTATAAATTTACGAAGTTTATTTATTTTTTAATTTAAATTAGTTAAGTAATAATAATATTTTAACTAAAACCCTATTTTTTGTCTGTTTAAAGTTTTACAGCAAAGAAAAGCAAAAGCTTTGTAGCACAGATGTTAAGAAAGTTGAGGTTACGTCCCTACAGCATAAATTTGGAGCAATGCGACGTTTTACTCGTATCATTAAGAACCTTTCCATTATATCGTGCGTCTCCTTGTAATTTCGCAGGCGAAATTAAACTGCTTGTACCTTGTAGCTCATTTAGCTAGTCATTCTGTTTAAATTGTACTAAAAAGCTGAAATATGACTTTGCCATCTCATTATGTTTAGAATTTTTTTTCGTGCTTTTTTTAAATATTGCGGCATAAAAATGGTAACATTGTAATATTGTAGAAGTAATCTAATAGTTAGTTTTACTATTATTTTACAACACAATAAAACTCATCCGTTTCATTATTTACCGTAAAATTTTCATAACATTAACGTTTACATTTTAAGTTTTATTTATTTTTTAGTAATCAATAAACAAACAGCGCGTTATTTACCCCACCTTACCATCAACAAGGCTCTCAAAACCCCTTGGTAACACCCCAACCATCTTTCAAGCCAAATTACATGCCATAAAGATATGTGCCCAGGAGTGCATCGAAAGAAACACCCAAAGGGCAGAAATCTATATTTTATCAGATAGCCAAGCAGCACTAAAAGCTCTGAAGTCATACACTTGTGAGTATAAGCTGACTTGGGACTGTAAACAGTCCTTGAGACAATTGGCAGCAAACAATCAGGTTACTCTGATGTGGGTTCCAGGTCACAAGTGAGTTAAAGGCAACGAAGAAGCAGATTGCCTTGCCAAAGAGGGGGGAAATACAAAATTTTCCGGCCCAGAACCCTTCTGTGGACTTTCCAAAGCCCACTTGAAAGAAGAGGTTCAACGCTGGGAAACAGATGAAATGAAATCTCACTGGCGTAAAGTGCCAGGACAAAGGCAAGCGAAAAGGCTAGTAAGTCTTTCGCCAAGGAAAGCTAAACAGCTTCTCGAGTTGGACAAGAAAGACTTGAAACTGGTGACAGGACTCCTCACTGGAAACTGTCCTTTAAGGTTCCACCTGAAAAAGATGGGCAAAACAGAGAGTGATAGTTGCCGCTACTGCGAGAACTTCGCTGAAACTGCAGAACATTTGCTTTGCGAATGCCCAGCGATTTTCTGTAAGAGGCTCAAGTTTTTGGAAGGGGCGTTCCTAAAGCCCTGCGATATCAGAAACTTAGCCCCAGGAAACTGATATACTTTACTCAAAGTTTTGGAATCCCGTGCCTTGAATAGATTAAGGGTTATGCACAAAAGATCTGATAGGTCGAAGTGCTTGAGAGGCAGCATGGCCTTCACTAGCCACCCTATAATCTACAATCTACCATCAACACTCATCATCATCAATCTACCAATCGCGTCCACTGCTGGACATAGGTTTCCCGTAGTTTTATCTAGTGTTTAGCTTGTATATAAGGTACATTACTTTATTACTGATACTTTGGATCTTGGTGACGTTTTGTATATGATTTTTGTGTACTAGGAACCTGACTCCTCCTTCGTTTATGTTTTGGCCTCCTCTATAGTGTAACAAATGGCCTGAGTGAAGTGTTAGTTGTTTCTCATCTGTTTTTTTATGCTTGCTTATTTCTAGTATATCCCATTTGATATGGGAGAGTTCTTCCTCGAGTTCTTGTAGTTTCTGGGTTTTTAATATCGTTCTGGTATTTAGAGTAGCGATGATTAGTTTTCGGTTTTGGTAGCCTACCCTGTACCGGAGATTCTTCGCACCCTCTGCTCGCTTCCTTGTCATTCCGCTACCTTGGTCGGGGGTAAGTAAGCTGCCGGGGACTGAGGGCCGTGTGTTTTGATGTACTATCATTACGGGGGTTTTAGCCATTTGCCCTAACACGCTGGCCAGTGCGGGTCGGTAGAGTTGAGAATTCATTTCCTTAGTTATCTGTTGTAATGGTTATACCGCCATGACTCGATCGTCAGAGCCTCTTTGGTTTTCTAGCAGGGGGCACCTAAGTGCAGGCGAGGTTGACATTTAGGTTGGACTTATCTGTTGTTTTGCCGTCACTCCTTACTCCCCTACACTACACGCAACTTAAAAATATGGTTAAATTAGATTTTATTATTAACAAAATTTTATTCATTACAAATAATCAACAATTAACCTTACCAAAACAACATACCATGTAATTGTAATGTTATCGGATAACCCAGATTTATTAAGCTAGACTTTAGACTATTTATAAAAGTATTTATACAGCGCTTTTATTTTAAAATCAGCCAGTCCAAATAACCTTTTAACATTCCCCACTCCTTCATTAAATTGTCAAATAGCAACCCCTACCTTGTGATACATCAAATTAAAACCCAAAACAATGAAATTGAGCCATATAAACAACAATTTGTTTTATCGCTTTTTTTTTGCTGACAAAAATTTTTGTGAAATAACATAAGACCATAACAAAAACGACCTACGCCACTTTTGGATGGGTAGATGTCTGATTAGGAATTAATTAACTTACTTTTGAATACATGTTACGTTCTTTGACATTTTTTGTCATTTTGTTTTTTATTTCAAAAATAATATTAGTATATTTAGTTAGTTATTCGTGACGTTAAATTAGCCATTATTTGTAGCTGCAGCATTTTGAGCTTTTTTAATGGTGTATTCTGTGCAAGAACGAATAGAAATAATATTTATTTACGGTTATTAAAACAACGTTCGAAAAACAGCTCTAGTTTTTTATGTAAGGCATCCTGATAGAAATATAGGCCACCAGACCTTTATAGATTAAGTATGAAAATTTGAAGAAACTGGATTCGTTCGTAATAAAAAAAGTTGATGAACAGAAAAATATGGTGCTAGATGCACAGAATATATACCTTTAACTGGACGAAGCTACACCATATTAGACACTAGCTGTAAGACAATCGCTAGACAAACGATTTTCAAGATATTGGCAAAAGTGGTTTTATAGAATAGCCGGCAAGATATCCATATTTAATACCACTTTCTTCAGCAAAACCGACAGTCCGTTTGTTCAATTAGATCTATCTTTCTGAGGTGGTATCTTAGACGACAGTGTCCTGTAGGTTATGCTTTATTCTAGGACCTGCTTAGTTGTGTTTTTTAAGGGTTTAGGTAAGAACGCCTGCGAGTGAGTCAACCTTGGTATACCGGACCAGTGCGTGAATATTTTTCTCTCCGCCCAGTCTGAAATAATTGTTTTGGCGGCACTTGTAATGACTTTAAAACCTGCTCTGGTCCACTAGACGCAGATTCGGATTCCTGTTTTGCGAAGGTTTTGGCTTTTTTGTTTTCCTTCACTCTCTGGAGCCCAAGAACCCACAACAGGGTTGTTGCACCAAGGCACTCCATGCAATTCCATACAAGTTTAGAATTTATCTTGTTGGAGCTCAGCGCTTTTAAAGCAGCCTGGCTGTCGGATATTATACTTATGTTGTTGTTTGCTAAAGGTCTGTTAGTCAGCTCTTTTGCACAAAATTTGATAGAGATAGCGATAGCGATAACCTGAGAGGTTGTAGCGTACTTGTCAAGACTGGTAGATATTTTAATATTTGGTTTCCGGTTGAAAACACTGGCCCCAACTTCATCAGGGGTTTTTGAGCCATGTGTGTACATTATGTATTTGGTCTTTGGTAAAAAGATTTATCCACTTGCCCATTTATCTCTTTTTGAAAATAGGACTTTAAAGGACTTTTCTACGTGTTAATTTTGTAGCTAGCATGTCAGAAACCATTCCGAGAATTTGGTGGGTTTTTGTGTCACTTAGTAGGTATCCTGGAGTGGTCCTCGAGTTGCTATTCTTTAATTTGCCTTTTCAGAAACAAGAATCTGTAAGATACTATCCTGGCCTCCCTCTCTAAAAGAATATCTAGGAGAGGGAGATGTAGTAGGTGTGCTGGACAAACATCATTGTTTGATACATCCAGTATGAATGAAGCTTCTAAAAGTTTTAGCAACCAAAATTAAAATAATAAAGAAATATAATTTCCCACTATAGCCAGGTGCAGTAAGGAATGTGTAACAAAAGTTTTACTCTACCCTCTTGGGCAGCGAATGTATTATAAGAAAAATTGTTTTATTTCTGGAAGGAAATCTTAATTTTTTAGTGCAATTTACCTCAAGGCTTCTTCTTCTTCTTCTTCTTCTTACGTTAGGACTACGTCCTGTGTTTGCCTCAAAGGTTGCCCAAAAACAATTGGGAGGATGAAGACCAGCTATCATACCATCTTTTTGGTGGGCGTCCAGTTGGGCGTGGTGTGTTGGGCCGCTTCTCTCTCACAATTTTTGCCAGCCGGTCGTTTGGCATTCTGCTAACATGGTCCCTTCATTCTCTTCTTCGGTTTCTTGCCCATCTTACTATGTCTTGGACTTCACATATTTCCCTTATCTCTTCGCTTCTTTTATGGTCAAGTAAGATATAGCCAGTTATCGATCTAAGAATTCGCATTTCCGTTGATCTAAGAAGTCGCTTTGTAGTCGTGTTCTCCGCTCTGGTCTCTATCGCGTATGTCATAATCGGTCTTACACATGTCTTATATATTCTGACCTTACTTCTGGTACTCATGTGTTTATTTCTCCAGATTATGTCTCTCAAGAATCCTGAGATTAGAGATGCCTTTGTTGTTTGAGCTTTTACTTTCTCCTTAATATTTCTGGTGCTAGTTATATTAACTCCTAAATATTTAAAGGACATCACTTGTTCCACACTCTGCTCATAGATTGCGAGTTTACATCTTCTCGGTTCTTTGGATATTGTTAGCGATTTGGTTTTCTTGACGGATATGTGCATATTGAATTCTTCAGCTGTTTTTTGGAACTTGTGTAAGAGTCTCTGTAGGTTGTCCTCGTCTTCCGATACGATTACAGCATCATCCGCGTAGCATATGATTTTTATTTCTTTATCTCCCATTCGATATCCTCTCCCAGTTACTTTGACTTCATTTATAATTTCATCCATGATGATATTAAATAGGATTGGGCTTAGGCTATCTCCTTGCCTGATTCCGGTTGTCATAGGTATTTTATTGCTTAGCTTATTTGCAGTTCTTACATATGTGTAGTTGTTCTTGTTCAATTCTTCGATGGTCTTTATTTCATTCGGATGAATTCTTCTCTTTTGTAGTAGGGCCAAGACGTCTGCTAATCGTACCCTATCGAATGCCTGGGTTAGGTCAATGAAACACGTGAAGGCTACTTTATTGAACTCAATGGCTTTCTCAGTAATTTGACGTATTATAAATATAGCATCTATAGTAGACCTGTTCTGTCTGAACCCTTGCTGTTCTTTACATATTCCGGTTAGAGATATTTCTTCTGCTAGAATTTTTGTAAACAGTTTTAGTACAGCACTCAATAAGCTAATACCTCGATAGTTTTTAGGGTCTGCTTTCTCTCCTTTTTTAAAAACTGGTATCAGTATGCTCTCTTTCCATTCGGATGAAACAACCTTGACAGTAAGTATTTTATTGAAGAAAATCTGTAATTCGGCTAATAAGCTTTCACCTCCATATTTGATCATCTCATTCTTAATTCCGTCAATGCCCGAGGCTTTTCTGTTTTTTAGTTTTTGGACCATGTATCGTATTTTCTCCAAGGGAATAGTCTTTTCTTGTTGTTCGTTAACATTTCCAATGTCAGGCTGTATTTCCTGTGGTGGTAAGTTGTTTTCTGTCGGAGTGTGGAGTTTTTCAAAATATTTTTCCCATTCTTCCGCCGCTATTTTTGTATTTTGTATACACTCATTTATTGGTTTTTTCCTATGTCTTAGCAGGTTCCATATCTTCTTTTGCCCTCCATACAGGTCATGCTCCATATCGTTAGAGAATGTTTCCCAATGTTCCCTTTTGATTTTCCGAATATTCTCGTTGATCCTGTTTCTTACGGCTTTATAGTCATTATACGTTATAGCATTGGATCTGTATTGTAGGTACGATTTTCTTTTCTCTTCGGCTTTGAGTTTGGCTTTCCCCCTTTCTTAATGGTTCTTTTTCCGCATGCTTCTTCTACTGCTTCTAGTATGTTAGTTTTTAATTTGGTCCACGCTGTTTCTATGTTGTCAGTTTTTTGTATGTAATTTGCGGCAATTTTTCCTGCTAATCTTCGTTGGTACAGATATTTAGTTGACTCTTCAGATAGCGATTCTATATTCATTATGGTCGTTGTTTCGGTGGGTTCTTTACGGAATCTTTGGGTGTTTGTTTTTATTTTTTCCATTACAAGACGGTGGTTGGTTCCAGCATTGGCGGAAGTTAAAGCTCCCACATCCTGTATCGTTGTTGGGTGGATATTTCTGTTGGTTATAATATAGTCGATGATTGACCTTTGACCTCGTGTGTTTTCGAATGTGTATTTATGCTGTAGTTTGAGTGGGTAAAATGTGTTGTTAATTCGAAGTTCACTTTGTGTGCATAGTTGTATCAATTGTTCTCCACTTTCATTTATGGTCTCTTCGTTAAATCTGTTTTTGATGCCAGGTATAACTTCGTTGCCGATTCTCGCGTTAAAATCACCCAACACTATTATTTCATCCTCTTTGGGTATAGCATCTAGAACTGTTTGCAAGTTGTGGTAAAACATATCTATCTTTGCTTGAGGTTTGCTGGTATCGGGTGCATATACACTTATTATGTGTAGCTGTTTCGCTTTCCGTGGTTCGAGTGTTACATGTAATAGTCGATCGTTAATGTAATTAGTGTTGTTGATTAGGCTTTCAAATCTTTCGTGTAGCAGTATACCAACCCCTGAGACCGCTCGTTCATTCTTGTCTTTGCCGCTGTATATGAGTATGTAGTTTTCATATCTGCTATTTCCTTTGCCTTTTTTCTTCGTTTCTGAAAGTGCACAGATGTCTAATTTATGTTTCTTCATTTCAAGTATGATTTCTTGGTCTTTGTTGTTGAATGATGTAATGTTCCAACATCCAATTCTTAGTAATGATGGTTTCCTTATTCGTTTAGTCCTTATTCTCGCGAGGTTGTCATTGTTTAATCCAATCTGTTCCGAGGCTGTTCCTTTGGTTCTAGGAGCACTTGTCTTTTTACCCAAGGTCGCAGGTCGCTGGCCTCACTTGGAACCCTCCTCTTTTTTCCGGGCTTGGGACCGGCTGTATTGATCAATAAGCTACTCAATCCACCTATTGACCTCTACAGGCAGAGTTTACCTCAAGGCAATAGATAAAATCGGTTTATATATTAATTAATTTAACTTAATAGTTAAGCGCCAAGTTTTTTTCTAAATTTATTTTTATGTTTACATATAAGAATTCATAATAACAGTAAATAATATTTGGAGTAATAATTTAATAAAATTCAAAATGCTGGCAATGCTTTAACTCATACTGATCTAAATCCAAATTAACCTCTTAAGTTAACTTTATTGGATCATCAAACCTATCAGATTTAATAGTAACATTTTAAGGATGCATGATTGTCTAATGTTTTATCTGATCTATTATGTAAAATCGTTATTTTACCTTATTCTTAGTATTTGTAGATGTTAACTTTTTTTACTAGTTAGTCATTGATTTATAAACTGTCAATTTAATACCATGAATTTCGTCTTGTTGACATTAATTGGTAATCCATTTTCTTTACGACTGTTAGCGATCGGATCAATTAATCTTTGTAAGTCTTCTGGTGATTTTTTAATCGGTACGGTATCGTTTTCATATCTTATGTTATTAAATCGGTTTTACGTTGACGTTAACTCTAATTTGTAACGATTACTGCTTCCCGCATTAAAAGTTTCCTTTTAATTAAAGTTAAAAAATAGTGAAAAAAAGAAGCTACTTCAACGTCCATTTTATCTTAATTTTTTTAAATGCCTTGCTTTATTATTACGATGGCGAACTGGTTAATATGGCGGTGGTATTATTTGGATATCTTTCATGTCTTTGCTTTTTTCTTTGAGTATTTAAATAGTACGATTTTTACGATTGCTTTCCAGTTAAATTTATTCAAAGTTAATAGCTTAATCATGTTTCATCACAACACAGACCAATCAACTTAAACAAAAGTCTTTCGTGGCTTTGCATGCTTGAATAACTTATACCAGTCGATCACTTACAAAACAGCCGCTTATACATATTCATTATTTAATCTATTTGTTAAGTTTTTGATTTAAAACAATTTTGTCATACGAATTCTGTTTCAATGTCTTTTTTTATGCGACTTACGATTAAAGTTACACATTAATAGTAATTTACGTAAGTGATTCGAAAGTAATATGAGTAGGAAGTATCCAGGTCGAGCCGTAGGTGGGTCCTGGAATCCTGCGAGTCCCGTAAAATCACTTTTGTATCGTGTTACGTACAATATTTTTTCTGTAGCCGTTTTGTATGTTAAAAAGAATATCGATGGATAATTACTTTATACAGACAATTGCATTAAACAATAACTCTAATAAATACATTACTTATAAATATTAATTACACAATTATGACAATTACTTACATTAATATTATTAGGGATATTAACAGAAGTGGCAGTGTTGATTCATTTTACAAAGCTCTTCACGACGACAAGCGCCTGCCAAACCAATTATTAATGCAACCTAAATAAAAAATTAATCATATTGCAGAAAAGGAATTCGATTTAATTATATAACTTTTGTCATTAGGTAGAACTATCTCCAGCTTCTGATAAGAAGTGATCTATTTCTTCTTTATTAAATACTTTTGATTTTTTTGGTTTATAGCTAATAGATTTTCTTTAAAGGAAAGCAATAACTTTGAAAAAGCTGCTTTAATCTATATTATTTTTTATATTAATTGTGGACTTAAGCATCGAGTTATTGCTCCAGAGGCTTGTTGGCTTTAATATTTTAGATTTTTTCATTAAATATGCAAGAATCACTTATTTATTTATAGTATGCACCTTTTTATCATTACTTTATTTTTTTAATAAATTGTAAACCAATTCATACTTCTCTCTTGACTTTACCGGCAATAATTCGTAAGTAGCTTCTTTAGCAGATTCACTTATCTTATGTGGGATCATTTTAGCCTCACTTTCACTACTGATTTCCATTTTTTGGTTTTAAAAATCGAAAAAACATAAACCAATGTTACGTGACAATCGCTGTCATAATTAAATATAAGTTCATGTTATTGTCAAAACCGCCTACACAGATATCCAAAATCATACCAAAAGTAAAAAAATCGTTCCGAAAGTGAAAAAAATCGTACCAAAAATTTGTGTAAAGTGGTATTTTCGATTTAATAAATCATACCGAAAATTTTGTTTTTAAGGCGGCTGCAGAAAATATTTATTAATTATAAGTATTCTTATTTACAAAAGAGTAACAAAATCAGTCTTATATAAACATTATTATCCCAGATGGTACCCGCGGCTTAGTCTGCGTAAGATTAGTACTTTTCTTTTCCAAGGAATTAATCCATCTATTTTATACCAAAATTTAATACTTATTTGTGTGCTAAAATAACTTACACACTTATATTTTAGTGTTGCCTTTATCCCATTTATAACTAAAATGAATTTTTTTTTTTAAAATAACATAATACACACTTGACACTGACAATAAAACTTTAAACTGACAGGTGTCCATTTAATTTAGTTTATTGCCAAATTAAAATTAACTAATGTCACGTTTATAATGGTCTTAGGTTCACATAATATACTTATAAATTATAGCCTATGTGTTATTCTGATGTATTAGCTACATTATTTTAAGTTTTATTAAAATCCATTTAGTAGTTTTTGCGTAAAAGAGCAACAAACATTCATACATAATACATACATACTCACAGTTAGTTTAATACGAGCACTGAAATCATTTTACGACGATTCCACTGCTTGTGTCAGGATAAACGGAGCTTGCACGGACTGGTTTAACATCGAAAAAAGTGTAAGACAGGAATGTGTAGCTTCGCCATAGCAGTTAACTTATATGATTGTTTCACAAATCTAGTTAAAATATTTGAAATTGATTTGATTTGATCGTCAAATGCTTTCTTCAAGCCGATGATTAAGTCATATTAGCGTCATCTGAAGAGGAGTTGCAGGCGATGGTTAATGTTATGCATAATGCCCTAAAAATTAAAGGGATGAAAGTAAATGCAAGTAAATCGAAAGTATTGGTTTTTGAAATAAAAGAAAGCATGACAAACTGTGAAGTTTCGATTAAGGGAGAAAGAGTGAAACAAGTAAATGAATTTGTGTACTTGCGTTCAAAGTTTACGAAAGATAGATAGTGTGACAGTGACATTGAGCGAATGATGTTGGCAGGAAAACAAATGAATGGGGCACTGTATAGCTTTATAAACACCCATAAAGTGTCAAAAAAGGCACATCTGGCTGTGCATAGAGGTGTATTGGTTCCTACACTTATGTATGGTAGTAAATGTTGGGTTTGACAGAAGAAGCAAGAAAATAGGATTTATGCTGCGGAGATGAGGAGTCCAAGAAGTATAGCCGGAATTACTTGGTGGGATAAAGTAAAAAATAGTAAGATAAGAGAACGCTGTGGTGTAAAAGAAGATGTGATTACAAAGATAGATTAAGAAATGCTTAGATGAATTGGACACGTAGAAAGGATGGATGAAGGAAGATTAACGAAACAAATTTTTAAGGCGATTGTAAATGGACAAGTCGGTAGAGGTCGACCCCCGAGAACATATCTCGATCAGATCAGCATTGTTTTGAAGAAAGGCCAGATCAAGAGTACCAACAACCGACGAACATGTATGAGAGCACTGATGAAAGTAGAGGAAGCAAAAGATGTTTGTAAGAACCGTAGCAAGTGGAAAAAGGCGTGACTATATGTATGAATGTATGTCATATTTGAAACTATTAGACATAAAAAATAGATCTTTTTTAATTTTTTTCGTTTTTTGCATTTTCTGAAAAAATTTATCACAGTAATGTTTATTTTTTTACACCAATACTAAGTAGAGATTTCAACGAACAAAAATCCTACTGACTTTTTTAAAAAAGCAGATATTTAAAGTAAGAATTTTCGATTGAAAATGAGGGTGTTTCTTCGATATTAAGTCAAAATAAGGTGAAAAAATATATATTTTAAATTAAAAAAATTACAGTGTATTTGGGACATAAAAAGGTAAAAGTGTAAAAACAAAAGTTGTAGACCTATTCATTACCTACATTTTTGTTTCTTAACATTTTTCTATTGGTCTTGTAGTTTTGCCGGAAATCGAGATAAACCGTTTTTTAAAGTTAAAAACTCACCCTCTTTTATTTGTCAAACTCATATCGACTGTAAATTATTTTTACTTTAATTTTTGTTTTATTGATTTCTTTTCCAATAAGTTTATCCAACTATTATTTTTTTTGGTTTCAAAAATTATCGACCCTGGTCTATAATAGTAGTAGGTTTAAACAATTTTTTTTTAATTTGTAGCCTACGTGTTATTCTAATGTATAAGCTACATTTTTGTTAAGTTTTATTTGAATCCATTTAGTAGTTTTTGCGTGAAAGTTTAACAAACATCCATACATATATACTCACAAACTTTCATGTTTATAATAGTAGTAGGATAATTATGAAAAACTTTAAATAGCATCGTTATTAATAGTATAGAAAAAAACAACTGATAAATTTTACTAATTAATTTATTAAATTAAATATTTATAAAAAAAAATCAAATCATATTTTGGGAAATTGGAACTGGATGGAAAGGATATCAGACTTATAGGAAATTTGTACTGTAACCAAAGAGCGGAAATCCGAATTCAGAATGCAGGAACAACTGAGGATTTTAAAATAAAAAAGGGCTTCCGCCAAGGGTGCATCTTGTCTCCGATGTTGTTTAACTTGTATGCGGAAAGAGCATTCACTGAGTCAATCTCTGACAGTCCCATAGGCATTATGGTAAACGAAATTTCCATAAACAATATTCGATATGCGGATGATACCGTGATATTGGCAAATAGAGTAAATGATCTACAAACTCTACTAGATAAGGTCAATAAAGAAAGTCAAAGATTGGGTCTGAAAATTAACATCCGTAAAACCAAATGTATGACCATTAAAAGAAACGATACTCCAAATAACAAAATATTTGGAAAGTCCACAGAAGGGTTCTGGGCCGGAAAATTGTGTATTTGACCCTTCTTTGGCAAGGCAATCTGCTTTTTCGTTGCCTTTACCTCCCATGTGACCTGGAACCAACATCAAAGTAACTTGATTGTTTGCTGCCAGTTGTCTCAGGGACTGTTTACAGTCCCAAGTCAGCTTAGGCTCACAAGTGTATGAATTCTAATAAAATATAGATTTCTGCCCTTCGGGTGTTTCTTCTGATGCACTCCTGGGCACAAATCTCTATGGCATGTAATTCTGCTTGAAAGATGGTTGGGGTGTTACCAAGGGGATTTGAGAGCCTAAAATTCGGCCCTATAACGCCCACTCCAACCCTTTCATCCATCTTGGATCCATCAGGGTACCACACTAAAGCATTCCTTCCTAGTTGAGATCCGTTCTCTTTGAAAACTTGGTGGTTGTTTATAACCACTTTAAACTGCATTTCGAAGTCGTACCTAACTGGCATATCTGTCGGCTTAGACATGGATTCTAGGAAAATATTTTAATTTATGGCCATTAGTAGAAACGATACTCCAAATACCTCAATATCCCTTAATGGAGAGAGCATTAAACAAGTAACTTAACTTAAATACTTGGGATGCAAAATCAACCAAAAACGGGACCCAGATCATAAAATAAAATGCAGAATCGAGCAAACTCGAACAACGTTCTCAAGACTTTTTTTGACAGATAAAAACTTGAATCTCAGAATCAGATATAGGATGGTAAATTGTTACGTCTGGTCCGTTCTCTTGTACGTTGAAAACAGCAATTATTAACAAACTTGAGGCCTTCCAGATGTGGACCCTGCGACGAATGCTGAGAGTGTCGTGGTTTGACCATGTGACGAACGAGAATATACTGAGAAGAGCTATTCGTGTAGACCGTGAACTTTTCGGAAACATCAAAAGAAGAAAAACTGGCTATCTTGGACACATACTACGTGGAGAACGTTATCATTTCCAACGTCTTATTCTCCAGGGTAAAATAGAAGGAGAAAAAAGAGGAGTAGGTAGAAGAAAATTATTCTGGCTACAAAACATACGACAATGGACAGGAATACGGGACTTCCAGGCACTGCAAAATGCTGCAATTAATAGAATCATATAATAAGAGAAACGATGGACGCCTACGCGGGAATCTGCATGGCACTTTAAGAAAAAGAAAGAAAAGAAAAGTTGGATCAAAACATATTGCTGCGGTTTTTATTCAGATAATAAAAAGTTAAAATTTTAGCACGAAATTGACACCAAAAAATGACGAATCGTCGTACACGGTAATTGTATAAGATCATGTTGTGTGCTTTAAATGTAAAACAAAACAAAAAAAACAAACCTTGTCATTATTATTTCACATATTATTTTGATGATGGATGTATTTTTAACAGATAAATTAATCTTGAAATGCAAACTTTGGGTTAAAAATTTACTACCTGAATTAAATTTTATATGAAATGTAACATACTTGTATTATTCAAACCTCCAAAGGTATTTAAATTTTTTTTTATGAAAATTTACTACCTAAATTTAATCTAATGGGTAATATAACATATTGCAAAGCTTGTGCTATTGCAAAGCCGGTATAAATATTCAGTAGGTACCATTACAATTCTAGAAAGAAAACAATGAGTGCAGTATTAAGAGAAGTCTGTATATCACATTATAACTACTATAATTACCGATATTAGTTAGAATTCAAATAATTTGCGCCCCCTCACGTAAAGCTTTGATAAATTAAATACAGAGTGTACATAAAGTAACGTAACAATCTTGTTCAGTTCAACGCCCAAAAAACACAAAGTGCCACGTTTTCCAAGAAAGTGAATTCCTCAAATTATCCCATCACAATGTCCGGAAATACCCTTGAACCAAGTCCCTCCATCTCGATTTTGGGAGTCACGGTGTCCAATAATATGTCTTGGCATGACAATGTTGCTAACATCGCAAAGTCGGCAAGCCAGAGGCTAGGTTTTCTGTGGAAAGCCAGAAAGTTTTTTACTCCTGATCAACTGTTGACGACGTACAAGGCTTAAATCCGACCTCTACTGGAGTATTGCTCGCACATTTGGAGTTCAGCACCAAGGCATTCTTTTTGTCTTCTAGATTCCATTCAGAAAAGAGCCATTCGCTTGATAAACAGCTCAACTCTCACAGATACCCTTCACCCTCTAGAACATAGAAGAAGAGTTGCAGACCAGTCATTGCTCTATAGATATTTCCATGGCAGATGCTCCAGAGAAATAAAAACTCTTGTACCACCATTAGCCACATTCGGCCGAAAAACTCGGCACGCTGATCAGTCTCACCCATTTACTCTCAAGATTGACACTACAAGGACCAATCTTCATCAAGAATTCTTCTTTTACAGGGCTGCTACGGAATGGAATAAGCTTCCAAAATCAGTTTTTCCAGAGAACTATGACCTGCAACTTTTTAAAAAGCGTGTCCACAATCATTTCCTTTCTATAATCCCTTCCCCTTCTAATAGTCGCAGTGCGGGCCGTCCGCGGCCCACACGATAGGTCTACCCTTTTTGCGACTATTTTCATAAAAAAAAAAAAAAAACTAACTAATATTTTGATTTCTGTTGGGTTTACAAAAAAAAAATGTTAATTAAAAGTTTGGTAATGAAGTATCCCAAATAATATTAAGAAGGCGCATGGCTTTGGACCCCTATATTTTTGAACGAGCGTATAACGATAGCTATTATTCTCGAGGATAGTAGCTATCATTATACGCGAGTAGAAAAATATACTTTTTCAGAGTTTTAATGCAATCTAAATATTAGGGTCCTCTCTAATACGTCCCCACATTTTTAAAGTTCTACATTTGGTACCGTTGGTGTTAGGTTGGGACTTTAGGTTACGTTAGGTTAATAATAAAGTTTATTGAGGCAGTAAAAGTAATAAAATTAGTCTGACCTAACTTAACCTAACGTCCTAACCTAACACCAACATTACCTGGTGAAGAACGAAAATGCGGGGTCGTATTAGAAAAGACCCCTACAACTGTAAACCTTTGTTTGTGGTTGTTTGTGTGTCGTTACGACTAAAACTCACCGGGAACCACTGGGCATTCAATATTATCACTTTTTTAATTTTTTTAGGGGTCCAAAGCCATGCGCCTTCTTAATATTACTTGGTATACTACGTATTAGTGGTTAATAACGATAGAATAAAATTTGGAGCAGTTTCGAGGTGCAGCCGTGATTTGACAAATGTACCAAAAGTTTTTAAATAATTCAGGCCATTTGCATAAGTCAATTAGAAGTATACAGGGTGCACGGTTACTCTAAAATAACTTATTGACATAATTTTTTAAGGAGTACACCCTGTATATATTATTAGTTCTTTATAAACTATTAAATTACAAACACAACCTTTAAAAACACATAATTCTAACCTTATTTGTTTTACCAATTATTGAGAAAAATAATTTACGGGAGCGTTTTTATTACCAAAATAATTAACAGGAACAAAAACTTATGAATATCATTTAATATTGCTGATTTGTTATTTGACGGGCTGTTATCTGTATTCTACTTTTCAGTTAATCTTAATTGTTAGGTTTTGTCTTGTACACAATGTTTTTTAGATATCCCCAGATAATAGTCTAAAGGCGATAAATCCTAAGATCTAGCTGGCCACTTAATTGTACCCATTTTTTCATTCCACCTGTGTTGGAAAACTTCCTTTAAGTAATTTAGAACAGCAACACCAAAGTGTGATAATGCACCATTCTGCTAAAACCAAACTAAATGTTATTAAAAATTTTAACAACTGCATTTCTTATTGCAGGGCTTATTTGATTTTTCAACAAATCTGAATACTTTGGTCCATATAAATTGCCTTCTACAAAGAATGGTCCAATAACAGTGGTGCCGATAATAATACCTGCCCAAACATTAACTTTTAAAAGCATTTGTGTTTTATATTCTCGAATCCATCTAGGATTGATACCACTCCAATATCTACAGTTGTGGCGATTAACTGTTCCATTTAACATAAACGTGGCTTTATCTAAAAATACTATCTTACTTGTAAAATGAGAATCTGTATCTTTTGCATTATAGTTTCACAAAATTTCATTCTGTGGTCATAATCATCTTCAGATAATTCTTGAAATAGCGTTACTTTATAAGGATAAAAGTTATTCTTCTTAATAATGTTATAGACGGATATCACACTTACAACATGTTCTAATGCAGTTTTCCAAATGGATGTAAATAGTTTTTTAACAAAACTTTGCAAGAATTTTATATCATTAGTAACTGTCTTTGGAGAGAGGGAGGCCAGGATAGCTTCCCATAGATTCCTGTCTTTGGAAAAGCAAATAAATGTACACAGACGGCTCAAAAACCCCAGATGGAGTTGGGGCCGGTGTTTTCAGCAGGAAACCAAAGATTGAAATATCTACCAGTCTTGGCAGGTATGCCACAATCTTTCAGACTGAAATATTCGCTATCGAATTGTGTGCAAGAAAGTTGACCAACAGACCTCTAGCAAACAAAAACATAAATATAATATCAGACAGCCAGACCGCTTTAAAAGCACTGAGCTCCAACAAGATAAATTCTAAACTTGTATGGAATTGCATCGAATCCTTAGAGTACCTTGGTGCGAACAACAGGGTGACCCTACTGTGGGTACCTGGGCACCAGGGGGTGGAAAGAAACGAAAAATCCGACACCCTTGCAAAACAGGGGGCCGAATCTGCGTTCACTGGACCAGAACCGGTTTTTGGAGTCACCACAAGTGCCGCCAAAACAATTATTTCGGACTGGGCGGAGAGGAAAATACTCACGTACTGGTCCGACATACCAGGGCTAACCCACTCGAAGGCGTTTTTACCGTTACAACCCTCGAGAAACACAACTAAGCAGAAATGACCTGCGTATTCTAACAGGACTGCTTACGGGACACTGTCGTCTGAGATACCACCTCAGAAAGATAGATCTGAACCAACAAACGGACTGTCGGTTCTGCTGCGTGGAAGACGAAGGTTCAACATATTTGGTTACACTAACCTAGAACCTACCGATTTTAAAAAAATCTCACCCTATACAACCATGAACTTCGTAAGAAGGGCTGGATTGTGCGGTGAACTGTAGCCTCTAGGGGTGAGCCACAATAGACCCACTAAGGGTCGCGGTGGAGGGGCGACTACGCCCCACTCACATAAAACCTAACCTAACCTAACTGTCTTTGGTCGGCCAGTTTTAGGGCGATTTTTGATTGGGCCCACTTTTTTAAAAAGTTTTACAATCCTCCAAACTGCACTTTTGGTAATTTGGTTGCGATTTGGATACGTATCATTAAATAAGTAAGCTACCGCATCATAAGTTCTTTTACGATTATCGTAACCTCTTAACATAAGAATCATTATAAGCGGGATACCTATATTTGAACATTTCCGTTTCCATTTCATTAACAATTTTTCAAGATATATTTTAAACAGCGTGAGCAAAGCATCCTAAGAGTGGAATTGTGGAATACCATGGCAGAACTGGGCGTACCGAAAAAGTTAATCAGTCTCACAAAAGCTTGTGTAGAGGGATCTACAAGTGCAGTAAGACTTGAAGAAAAATTGTCAACCTTCTTTCCAATCAACGGTGGTCTCAAACAAGGAGATGAGTTATTCCCACTCCTCTTTCATATCGCCTTGGAAGGCATCGTACGCAAGACAAACATAGAAACGCTTCCAATTGGAAATCGGGGTCCGCGCATTATAGTAGCTTTTGCTGACGATTTAGATATAGTAGGAAATACAACTATCAACGTTAAGGAAGAGTACATTAAACTGGAAAATGCTGCAAAGAAGGTTGGCCTACAAATAAACGAAGATAAAACAAAATACATGACTACAACAAGAACAAAAGGAAGAGACAGGATAGGACAAAATGGACCACTATAATTTTAAAAGGGTCCATGAGTTTAAATATATAGGAGCTACAATCACCTCAGATAACAATATAACACTAGAGATTAACAACAGAATTCAGGTAGCCAATTGCTGCTGTTTTGCACTACAAAAAATAATGAAATCGATAAATGTAATCCGCCGTACAAAAGTAACAATTTATTATGCAATTATAATGACATATGCATGTGAAACATGGACGATGACAAAACAAAATGAGAACCGACTAAAAATCGCAGAACGCCGCACAACAATACAGAATAAAAACTAACAGGTAAGTGCAAGAACTATATAATCAACCAGATATAGTAAAAATAATAAAGGCAGAGTGATTGAGATGGGCCGGACATGTGAAGAGACAAGACCAACGTGTCGTAAAACTGGTGTGGGAAAAGAAGCCGGTAGGAAAGCGGCCGATGGAAAGGCCAAGGATGCGGTGGAAAGATAATATTGCAGTGGACTTACGGACCCTAAATGTCCAACGTTCAGAAGAACTTATGATGGACCGCAGCAAGTGAAGGCAAATTGTAATGTCAGTGAGGACCCACCCCGGGTTGTAAGCTACAAACAGAAAAAAAAAGAGAGAGAGAGAGAGAGAAAGAGAGAGAGAAAGACTTTGATTTTAATTTGGAAGTTTTTGTATAGGCTTTTTACTGCGTTTATAATATTTATATTTAAGTTTGTTTTTAGTAGAGCTTTCCATAACTTCACCAGTGGCACGCTGTCATATGCCTTCTTCAGGTCGACAAATACTTGTTGACCTTGTTGACTGACGACATCTTATCTAATAATTGTGTTACACAGAACAGATGGTCAGTTGTTAATCTTCCCGCTCGAAATTCTGCTTGTTATTTTTTAAACATAAATAAAAAGTATTGTTAGAAAATGTTACATTTATAATAATAATAAATAAAAAAAGTACTTTTTTTACATTTGTTATTAAGTTTTATTAACTTAAACTATTTTACAGTATAAATTAATTATAATTAGTTTAAGTGTCAAGTTTAATTCAATAATTTTTGTTACTTCATTGAAAGATTTTCTCTTAACTAAGCATGTAATATTTTTTTCAGTCGAATGCCGCATTAATTGATTCCAAGAATTCTCCAGTGCACCTATCGATTGGAGAATAATTCGACCATCCCCTTTCTCACCTCGTTCTCCAAAAGGATAACACGCATCGCTTTGGAGTGGCAGCGACGATTAATTCGAACAGTGTTTGGGGATTCTGAATTTCCAAATATTCTCATGAAATCCGAAGAAGAAATGGGCAGAGACAAAGCATCTGGCGCTACGCAAGCCAACCATACGCATCATTCCAGTGAGTATTTTTTTTTCACATGAAATTTCAGAATGATAAGACATAAACGTCAGGTTGGAGTCGCGTGTTTGTGTGGCCAAACGGCCAACGTGTCTTTATAAAAAGACAGTTAGCACTGAATGCTACATTTTTTTACAGTTTTTCTCGATTTTTCTTTTGTCTCTACCCTAATGGGTTTATAGCTGAAACGGTGTTATTTAAAAAGTTCTCGGAAATTTAAAAGTACAATAAAAACAAACTGCGGTTTTTTGTTTGGAACCTTTTTATAATTTGAAAGCCTGTTTTGTTTAATATCTACAATGTTATTATTTTACACGGAACCGTTAATAATGTGTATATATGGAAACATATTTACTGAAAATGTTTGCGAGGGTTGTTTTAAAATATTAGTGAAAAAATCTGCGTGTCATTATAATTTCTCTGAAATTGAAATATTTTATAAATATAATATTTATAAGTGCAAAAAGCATAAAATTTTACAAGTAATATGGTAAACTTCACAATTGTAAAAATTATATTTACATCAATAATAAATTATTGGTGTATGGGTTTGGTTTTTTTAATAATTTCTCGCCATTACTTCCGGTCTCTTGTTTTCTTCTTTTATCTTGTAATTCCTGCCTTGCGTTAGTCTTCTTTTATCTCTGGATCTGGGTCTTTCACGTCTTCTTTTTTTCTCCTGGCTGTCATTGTAGCATAGCCTTTAATACTACTTCTGTTTCTTGTCTCCATATATGTCCCAACCACTTGATTCTTTTAGCCCTTTCTTTATTATATCTTCTTTATTGAGTTTTTCTAATATTTTTTATTTTATTTTCCTTCTCTAGTCCAATCAAATGGAAGTTTAAAGTGAAAAGTTTTGGTGTAATTGTTTTGATTAGTTTATTCTGTTTTTTGAGGTGCTGAACACGAATCTGAAGTTGCCCAACAAAAATATGCTCGGTAAATGAGAGAAATCATCAAAAAAAAACCACCAAAAATCATGCTTTTTAGTGGTTTTCAGCTTATAACTTGCAAAGCAAGCTATTTATGTAAAAAGTGTTTGGGTGGTAAAATAAAGAAGAAAATTTTTTCTATAACTTATGTCTTTGAACATTTTTTCGTACGTCGTATGGTTTCCACGCTGAAAAATGGAAGAAATTGGCATTTAAAAAAAAATAGCAGAAGACATTATTCGTTTATATTTTTTATTTTATGTAGGTGAACATTATTTGATAGATTAATAAAAGGCAAATTTTAGTACAATTCAGTATTTTTTACCTAATACGAGCCCTCTTATACATCGGGTTAAACGATTTTAGCAGGGCAGCATTACAGTTCTTCTAGGTCTGAAACAAAATTTTTCATCACCTGATGTACCAAATTACGTTTATGATGAGGCATTCCTTGTTGTGACCTTATGTAATCTTCGGGAATACATGTTCCACACACAAAACAATCTATTTTGAAGTAAAAGTCAGAGGATGATCTTAGTTTTCTCTAAGGTGGGCTCGATTGAGCAGCCTTTTTTGGGTAAGCAGCTATCATTTTTTCATTTGTGTAACTTTTCTGACATAAAACATGTATGTTTACACATGTTTTACTCGCCAAAACCACTTCCTTCCTATCATTCCTTTTTTTACTAACATTACGTAAAGTTTCTATTCCTTTTTCCTTTATCACTTTTACTGGACCCTCACTTGAACGTTTTTCACAAATAAAACACTTATCACTGGACATTGTGAAGAGTTGTCTTATTGTTTCTAAAGGAAAACACTCGAAAACGAAAATAAATAAACTTCGCGTTGTTGCAGAGAAAGGCAAATGACACGACCACGGCAGTGTCAGTACTGAAGGTATGAATACGTGCCCTTGAGGCATACCCCCTCCAGTCAGCCTAGTCGAACCGAACGGTCTTTGCCTTTACGTCGAAAGGTGGGACCTGCAGATGAAATCTTTTACTTAAAATAAAAATTGCATTAATTCATTCATTATTGTTTGCTTTTTTCCAAAAATTACTGATTTCTCCCATATTTCAGCATTTTTTGCGTGGAAACCATACAACATACAAAAATATTTTATTTTATTTTATTAGCTACATTTAATAGTGTAATGCCTCGGAAGTTTTAACATTGTTGCTTGTCTCCTTTTTTTGTTTAACGTTATAATTTGTCCAATTTCGCATTGGATAGGCATTTTATTTTTTTCCCATATTTTTTTAACCAATCTATGTATTCTTTTATAAAATATATTTTCTGTTTTAACAATATGGAACAACTTTATAACGAAATATAAATGATACAACCAAAATATTTTCATTGTACCTACCTGAAAACACTAGATTTACATGCTTATTTGGAGCACCGAAAGTGGGTGGGCTTTTTTTTTCGTATGTGTAGCCTTAAAAAAGATCTAAAATAAAGATCGAAACGTCGGCAATTTAAGAAGAATGAAAAGTTTGGTTTTTTTTCGTCCTAAACCCGCTATCCACCCCGAATAATAATTAAGAAGGACATAAACCAGAATAATATGTTATTGACAGTTCTCTAGAAATCGCAATTTTTTTGTT
This sequence comes from Agelastica alni, assembly GCA_950111635.1. NCBI lineage: Eukaryota > Metazoa > Arthropoda > Insecta > Coleoptera > Chrysomelidae > Agelastica > Agelastica alni. The sequence goes on along the minus strand of OX467712.1, from coordinate 51,263,455 downwards.
TATTTTCTTATCAACGGGGTAGATACCGTTTGTTTTTTGACAATTTTTTGATATTTTTAGTGATAAAATCTTAACAATTTGTAGTTTTCAGGTAGATATAATGAAAAGTATCGTTCATTACACGTCCATAAATGCTTTTTCCGTGCTTGCACGGACTCATAATGAATTATACTATTACCAACGTTTTATTAATGTAACTGTTTTTGTTAGTAAGCACATTCATCTTTTGTTTTTTTTACAAAAAATAAATGTTTCTTTAATATACTGGTTAATTCCATAAATTTAATTATGCGTGTATTAAATACAAAAAAAGAAATGGTAGGTTAAAGCGACATGCACACAATTGATAATCAGTTAACCGAAGAGCTTGCAGATGTGTAATAAAAATATTTAATGACCATTTTATGCTTTTTTTAATTATTTTCCAGAATGCTATCTTCATTGTGTTTAAGGATTTATTTGTAGATTTCTAACGTTTTTAAAAGCGGTTAATATTCTAAATTAATGAGGGTACAGGAAATCGTGGTGACAAGGGAATCCTGGTAATCGCATTAGGCGGGAATTTAATTTCTTTGCAGTTTTCTTGAACTTTTGTATATACTTTTATTTCGTTTTAATATTTTTACGGTTGAAATAGTCTTGTTTAAAGCGGTTACGGTTATGAAAGCACGTCCAGAAAATATATAAATCGTAATTTTTCATCTGTAATTTCTCTAAAATCCCACAATAACATTATAAACTTAATAAAAGTGTTTAGTTATTGTTTGCCCTTAATAAAACGTTATTTTAAACAAGAGGTTTATTGGACTTAAGTAGAAAAATAACAGTTTTTAGATGTATAGTCTACAAACTGTAATTTAATTACAAAATTATCAGAAAAATTGTTAATTCATGTTAAAAATATTCAATAAGAAAAAGTAAATGATTTCTGGAATGGTAGATCCCACAACAACAAGCTGGCTTCGTCAATGGCAAAGGGACCAGAGAACAAATCTTAAATGTGAGACAAATCATTGAAAAAGAAAGAGAATTTGGGAAGCCAACATATGTATGTTTTCTTGATAACAGCAAGGCCTTTGACTGCGTTAATTGGCAAATACTCTGAAAAACTCTTTTGAAAATGGGAACCCCTTAACATTTGGTCCTTTTACTCAAACACCTACATGAAAATAGTACTGCAATGGTCAGACTCAGCTATTCAGGGCCAGTGGATCAAACTTGCTGCTAGCATATGCCGACGATATAGATGCAGTGAGCATAAGCGTCATAAAAGTAACTATTTTACAAAATTAAAAAGTAGCGGCATTTATGGGGGTTAAAGTCAACGAGGCCAAAACAAAATATATGCATGTCTCAAGACCAGGCAAAGCTAGGGTAGGTCAAAATGTTATCATGGACTGATACAACTTTGAAAACGTAAGATGATTTAAATACTTAGGGTCAAAAATTACATCCGACAACGATATGAGTGAAGAAATCAGAGAACGACTAAAGTCAGCCAAAAGGTGCTTAAACGCCCTAAAGGATATACTAGAGTCCAAATACATGACTAGGAGAACGAAAATCAAAACGTACCATACCATGATAAGACCTGTGATAATGTACGGCTGCGAAACCTGGATTCTTACGGTGCGAAATGAGGAACTCATTTAAAGATTCGAGAGAAATGTGCTGAGGAAAATTTTCGGACCCACCAAAAACCAGGATACGTGGAGCTACCGAATCAAAACAAATGCAGGACTAGAACAAATATACAATCAGCCAGAACTGATTAACCTCATAAAGGCACAAAGGTTAAAATGGGCAGGGCACGTACGAAGACAGCCAGAGAATAGAATGGTCCGCTTAATATGGGACAGAGCACCAGAAGGAAGACGACCACTTGAAAGACCAAGATTAAGGTGGCGTGATAATTTAACATCGGACCTCCGGAAAATGGGCATCGGGAATAGTCTAGAAGTTATGAAAGACCGAGATAGATGGAGGCAAATTGTTGCCTCAGCCAAGGCCCATTAGGGGCTGTAGTGCTTCGGAGTAAGTAAGTAAGTAAGTGGTCAGACTAGACGACAAAATCTCCCATCTCTTTAACATACAGCGAGGCGTGAGCAAGGTTGTATTTTGTTACCCTTATTATTCAACATTTATGGTGATTACATTATTGCGAAAGCCTTAGAGGGTGGAAATGAGGTATAAATATAGGCGGTAAAAAATAAATAACCTACGCTACGCCGATGACACCACACTTATAGCAATGGACGAACAGGAAATGTCTGAACTCAATGAAAAAGTAGAAAGAAAAAGTGCGAACTTTGGCTTGAAAGTAAATCGCCAAAAAACAAAGTTGATGTTAATAAACCGTACCAGTATGGTAAAAGGAGTGCCTGACATACGCAATGTTAAAATTGTGGATAAAATAATTTATCTGGAAGCCCATATATATATAAAGATGAAAACGCATTCATAAAGATAAAAAGAAGCATAGCTCTTGCCTAAACCGCCATGACCAAGTTAAATAAAATTTGGAAAGACAAGCATATAACCCCAACTACAAAACCTAGACTTGTCGAAACTCTTATATTCCCGATTGCGATTTATGGAGCTGAGGCATGAACCTTAAAGATTTTTGACACTGCTAAACTGGATAGTTTCGAGATGTGGGCTTGGAGACGGCTTTTAAAGTAGACATAGAACGGTTACGTTAATATTGGAAGAGCTAAAAGTTAAAATAGACTGTCAACCATGGTAAGGCAAATAATTCTCAAATATTTTAGACATGTGAGCAGGAAAAGTGATGACAATCTTGAAAAACTTGTAATCCAAGAAAAAATCGAAAAAGTGAGACCTCGGGGACGCTCTCCCAAACGCTGGTTGAAACAAGTGAAGCACTTTACAGGAAACCACTATAAGAAATCATAAGATGCGTTTCAGATAGAGACAAATGAAAAGAAATTACACCATAACGTGAACGACAAACATAAGGTCACGACACTCAGGATATGAAGTAAATGACTAGAGAAAAAGAGAAAGAGAGAGAGAAAGAGAAATGATACAGACCATTCACAAAATTTTAATGTATTAAGCCATAAAATTAAAATTGAGCACATTTTGTTCCAGTACAAACATTTTAAGCACGAGCCATAGCTAGTGATGCAACTTATATATTTGAATTTTGCAAAATCGAGGGTTTATAATGTTCCTTTTTTTTACACGGGAGAAATGTTAGCTCAAGTTTAATATAAGTAAACTGGAAAAATCACAAATTCGGCTGGTTTCATTTATTTATTAATTAACAAAAAATATAAAAACTATTTTTATCTCTAGAGAACACAATACGCTGGTACCGAATTGCTGCAAGCTATTTTTTCCCTCCAATATTACGCTATTTTCTGACTTCTCCAGGCACGTCTTTACCAAGGATATTAAATTCTTTGGAATCTCGAATTCCTTCGTGGCTTCCCACAGGCGTATTTGGATACATTGTCATACGCCTGTTTGAAATCCACAAATATATAGTGAAGATCTCTGTTGCATTTCCAGCACTTTTCAAGTAGCTGTCTTATCGAGAACATTTCGTTCGTTGTTGATCTTCCGCTACGGAATCCACATTGGTACTCACCAACAATTTTATTAGCATATGGTGTTATTCGGCTCAGTAATATGTTTAACGGGACCTTATAGGCGCAATTGAGAAAAGTGATGCCACGGTAGTTTGTACATATCATTTTATCGCCTTTTTTATGTATTGGTATGATTACTCCCTCTTTCCATTTTAATGGGATTATTTCTTTATTCCAAATACGTTTTATTAAATGGTGTATAGCTCTATGAAGTGGGTCTCTACCTTGCAGAAGGAATACCACCTATTGCAAAAAAAAGGAAAAAGGAAATGTATGACAGTCGCTCTCTGCGACTGTTAAAGCAGTACTACTGTTGCGTCGAATCGAGACATCGCGTTAAGAGGAAACTTTCTACTGCGCCAACTCGAGACAAGGGGAAAAAAAAAGACAGCTGGGATGCCACCCGGTGACATCGTTGGTGAGGTAAAGGGGAGATAGTTCTGCCTCGGGCAATATAGTTTTAAGAGTTTAATATCACCAATATTCAAAAAGACCAGGCCCAAATGACTAAACATCATCCAATAACGAAACTGTTTGCATTTCAAAAATTATTTAAACTTTTTATCTCTACATTTTTAACAAGACATTGCAAGTTTATATTTGCCAACGAACAGCATGGGTTTACAACAAGAAAATCAACTGTGACTAATTTGCTACTGTATCAGAATGATATTTTAAATGTTTTGTTGAAAATCAGATTTATTTTGTTTATCCAGACTTCTTAAAAGCGTTTTGATTCGTAAATTGGAAATACTTGATTTTCAACCATGAATATTATAATGGCAAAATAGTTACTTTACTAGAAGGATTCAGTATCTCAAAGTTAAGAACTATCCCTTTAATCCCAGTACAAGTTACATTAGAAGTTTAACAGGGGTCTTATCTGGGACCATTACTATTCAATTTGTATGTAAAGAATCTATCACCTTGCAATGATTACTGTAATTGATAATATTTGCTGATAATGTAAAAATCTTTATTCCTATAAATACTTCAAACGACTGTTTAAAACTCCAACATGAATGAATTACATGAATGGTCTTTCACAAATGGTTAAGCCCCTTTATTGAAATAAATGCTCATTATATCGTTAACAAAATTAAAATCTCTCTTGAATTTCTAATATAAAATACATGAACCATGAAACGAGTTAAAAATATAAAGGACTTGAGAGTTCAGTTTGATTTTCAATTAACATACATTCCACATATAAGCAAAACAAACCAAATGCTGAGCTTCATTTTACGCAACTCACGTAACTTACCAATTAATGCCTTAAAGATTCTTTACAACTCATTAGTGAGTTCTACACTTCACTGTGCATCTACAGTATGGTCTTCCCACTATTAAGCATATATTTATTTCATTAAAAGTAGTCAGAATAGATTTCTGAGACTACAGAATAAATCCAAACTACAATTCGGAAACCATAATTATAAGACTATTCTAACATACTTGAATATTCCAACTCTTTTCAACCAAAGAATAAGAAGTGATCTATTTACATTATTTCATCTACTTAATAATGAAATCCTATGCTCTAAATTATTGAAATTGTTTAACTTTAGAATACCATCTTGAACCACTTGTAATAATGATATACACACGAATAATGAGACTAAGTAATGAACATTGTAATCTTGGATTAAATATCCTTAATGTATCCAACACAAATTCATAAATGCCTTTAAACGATCTCACTAAAGGGAACAATATGAACTGCTTAATTATATATGTCATATCTTACTTTTTTCTGCTATTTTATATGTATTATTTTAATACTTTTATTTTACTATTTTAATTTAAATTTAAATCTTTTATTCTATTAAATTATATTAATCAGTGAAACTATTGTATAAATGGGGTCAACCGTAAATAAAAAACCAGCCTAAATTGCAAATACTAATAAAAACATTTTTTTTCTATTTTTCTTTTATGTACAGTGAAAAAAATACTTCCTATTCACCTCCCGATGATGGCTGATCTAAAAATAACTAAAGTTTCAACAGGGCGTAGTGTGGGAATATAAAAATGTTAAACCGCTGTGTGTGGTTTTGTGGATTAATGCCTTTAGGTGGAGGACAATCTTATTGCACCTTGTGTAAGGACAATCTTACGCCCTGTAGCCCAAAAAATAGGGAAAAGTGCGTGCAAAAATTAATATTCAAGAAAAATATAAGCGTATAGAAAATTAAAATTCAGGCTGATTTTCTATTTCATGCGACTCGATCCTGATTAACGAACATAACCTAATAAATTGGCAAAGTTGCGAAAAGCGGTTTTTTGTTAATAACGAAAAAAATACAGCTCCGATCGAAAAAAGGTAAATCAGCAAATTGTAGGTATTAAAAAGATCTATCTATTAAATAAATTATAATTTTTTGAAATCATTAATACTTTTCGAGTTATATTGGCAAAACCGTGAAAAATCAGGTTTTCTCTAACTTGTTAACTATAACGTATTCAAACTTGTTACTTATTGTTAAGTGTAGCCTATGACAAGCCAAAGAAAAGTGTTTTAGGAAATTGATAAATATTGATTATTTTTTAAGATATATGTAGTTTTCTCCAAAAAGATGCTCTCTTAATTTAGCTAATTTTGTATGGGGGATAATGCTACAGTAACGATTAAGGGCTTATTTTTTTTCTGTAAAAGTTGTACTTTTATATTATTAAAAAAGTATATTGATTTCTTAATTTTAAGGGTCAAAAAATGACTTTAACTTGACTTAAAGTAACAAGTTTGAATACGTTACAGTTAACGAGTTAGAGAAAGCCTGATTTTTCACGGTTTTTCCAATATAAATCGAAAAGTATCAATGATATCAAAAATTATAATGAATTTAATAAATAGATCTTTTTAATACCTACAATTTCCTAATTTAACTTTTTTAGATCGGAGCTGTAGTTTTTTAGTTATTAACAAAAAACCGCTTTTCACAACGTTGCCAATTTTTTAGGTTATGTTCGGTAATCAGAATCGAGTCGCATGAAATAGAAACCAACTTTTTGTTCTCTTCGTGGGTTATTTACTGCACAAAAAAATAAAACACAACTTAAGGAATTTTTTTACATAAAAAACATGCTTTTATTAAAACAAATTAAATATTAAGTGCCTATGGTGCAATGTGATAACACAATAAAGGAGTTCCTTCCTAAAACTGGGATTATCTAGCTACGTTTACACCGAATTCCAATGTAGTTTTGGCGCTCAATTAAACTCCATATGCGTTGAAAATAGGTTGGATTTCTCGCCGTTGGTAGCGAGATATTCGAGTTCAGAAATGAATCAATCACTTAGAGCTCGAAGGTCGGATTAGCTTTATTGCAACTCCGGTCGAAACTTCCAATTCCCAAACTTATATCGGAGTGTTCTTCAATTAGTCGAATTACTTTGATAATTGAAATAATGGAAGAGATGATAAATTATATATGAATTTCGCACAAAATTTTATCTCCTAATATGTAGACTAGTTCTCTTGACTTTAACGTATAAGAAAACAAGAAATTTAATGTTTACAAACTTCTTTCCCAACACAACATTGCATAATTTACGTATTTGTTGCTTGTTCCTGAACCCATAAATATTTAAATTGTCAATAACAATGATTTATACACATTAAGCTATTATTAAAATAAACTAAACTATAAAAATATCAAATACTAATTTATTGTGGTAAAAACTTCTTTGGGCACGTTGAGCACATCGAAAAAGGTGTGAGACAGGGATGTGTGGCTTCGCCATGGCTGTTTAACTTATACATAGACAATTGTTTAAAAGGTCTGAAAGAGAGTGCGTATGGATTAAAAATGAATAATTTGATCATCAAATGCCTTCTTTACGCCGATGATCAAGTCATATTAGCGTTATCTGAAGAGGAGTTGCAGGCGATGGTTAATGTTATGCATGATTCCCTGAAAATTAAAGGGATGAAAATAAATGTGAGCAAAACGAAAGTAATGGTTTTTGAAAGAGAAGAAAGCATGACAAACTGTGGGGTTTCGATTGAGGGAGAAAGAGTGGAACAAGTTAATGAATTTGTGTACTTGGGTTCAAAATTTACTAGAGATGGAAAGTATGACAGTGACATTGATCGAAGGGTGTTGGCAGGAAAACAAATGAATGGGGCACTGCATAGCTTTATGAATAGCCAGAAAGTATCAAAAAAGGCACGTCTAACGGTGCATAGTGGTGTGTTGGTTCCTACACTTATGTATGGTAGTGAATGTTGGGTTTGGCAAAAGAAGCATAAAAATAGGATTAATGCTGCGGAGATGAGTAGTCTGAGAAATATAGCCGGAGTGACTCGGTTGGATAAAGTTAAGAATAGTGAGATAAGAAAACTCTGTGGTGTTAAAGATGTGGTCACAAAGATAGATAAAGGAATGCTTAGATGGTTTGGACACGTAGAAAGGATGGATGAAGGAAGATTGACGAAACAAATTTATAAGGCGAGTGTGAATGGGCAAATCGGTGAAGGTCGACCTCGGAGAACATATCTCGATCAGATCAACAATGTTTAGAAGAAAGGCCTGGTCAAGAGTACCAACAACCAAAGAGCATGTATGAGAGCACTGATGAAAGTAGAGGAAGCAAAATATGTGTGTACGAACCGTAGCAAGTGGGAGGAAGTGGTCTCTGCCTACCCCTATTGGAAAAAGGCGTGACTTTATGTATGTATGTATGTATGAGCACCTTTTTTGCACGGAAAAAACTCATTGTATCGCGTCACCTTGGTGACGTCAGCGTCAATGTTGTCAACGTCAGTGGCAGATGGGTGTTTTCGATGTAAAAGGTGACAACTGCTGTTCTCAGTGGCCAAAATAATATTAATAATAATAATAATGATAATAATAGTAATAAGATCTGGCAAATTGGTCACTGGCCCAAAGACTGGACAACGTCTGCATTTATTCCTATTCACAAAAAAGGATCTACCAAAAAGTGTGAAAATTATCGAACGATATCTCTAATTTCAAATTCCAGCAGAATCCTGTTTAAAATAATAGATAGACGGCTGCAGAACTACTTAGAGAGCCAGATCCCTCCAAAACAAGCAGGCTTCGTTAGGGGTAGAGGAACTAGGGACCAAATATTCAACATTCGCCAATTAATCGATAAAGCCCGGGAGTTCAATACACCCATGCTCCTATGCTCTATAGATTACAAGAAGGCTTTTAATTGTGTTCGATGAAGTAGTATTTGGAATGTATTGAAAGAAATGGGAGTCCCCGTTCATCTCGTATCTCTGATTAGCAACCTATATGGAAATAACAATGCCATAGTTAGTCTCGACAATAAAACATCAAATATTTTCAAAGTACATAGTGGAGTGCGTCAAGGATGTATCCTATCGCCGAGACTGTTTATCGCTTACGGTAAATTTATAATGAGACAAACCATAGAGAATTTTGAAGGAGGTGTATCAATCAATGGTAAAAAGATACATAATCTCAGGTACGCGGACGACACTACCCCAATAACAAGAGATGAAGATGAGATGATTACACTTCTTGATCAGGTTGCAAATGAAAGCCGAGCCTTGGGTCTCAAAATAAATTAAGACAAGACCAAGCTAATGATTATTGATAGAAGTAACACCATACAGTTAAGAAATCTACAAAATAGAATTAAAGTAGCAGAGGAATTCATCTATTTAGGATTGCTAATAAACAGCAAGGTAGGGTGCGAAACAGAAATAAGAAGACGGATAGTATTAGCGAGGACAGCAATGTCAAACTAATCCAAGATATGGAAAGACGGTTGCATAACCAGAAACACTAAAAGAGCCCTGATTAACACCGTTTTCGATATTTTTATATGGTTCCGAATCATGGACAAAGCCGAGCGAGAGGCAACGAATAGATGCATTTGAAATGTGGTGCTGGCGGAGGATGCTTCGCATACCCTGGATTGCACATCGGACCAATGTGTCAGTATTGATACGATTTTTAGTTCTATCTTGGGCTCGGCGATTAAAACTCTCGATCCAATAACAAAACAATGTTTATTTCAATACAATAACTTTTATTTTCATTAACCACTTAGATATTTACTTGGCAATATAAATTTTACAACTCTATATAACTATTTACATTTAATAATTCGTAAACACATAAGCTAATACTGTTTTTTTGTTATGATCGTTTCCCCTTTTATATTTCCGATATCACAGTTCCAGTTTATTCGACCTGTTTCTCCATTATTCGATGCGGATTCGAGAGGTTGCGCGACTTTACTAGGCCCCGTCGGTGGTTCTGGGTTACTTCGGACACATTCGGACAATCTAGAAACACTTATCGTGCAGGGCAAAGTGGAAGGTAAAAGTTTAAGAAAAAGATCTCCATCACGATGGATATACAAAATTAAAAAGATTACAGGGCAAACCCTGCAGACAAATTTAAGAGTAGCGGAAGACCGACAGCAGTTGAGACAATCGACCCGTCAATGCTCATAGACATGATGTCACAACTCTTCAGCAATGAATATATGACTAAGAATAATCAGGAAGACAATCGCTTTTATAGAAATCTTTTTAAGGACTTGTGCAGTCATCTAGTCGTAGTCTGGTTGTTTTTTGTTGTTTAGTTTGCGTGTATTTGGGCTAATGGGTTTGATGAGAGGCGACATTTAGCACGGCACGTCAAGTTATTTCTTTAATGTTATCGTTATGAGAAAGAACTTTAAAATAATTTATTTTATTTGCTAATTAAATTTAAAACGTCTTTTAACACAATAATTTAAAGTCGCACCATCCAGACACGATACAAAATATTTCTTAAGTGGTGTTACATACGGTGTTTGCAGACCTATCCATTTTCACAGATGGGTACTTACTGGACTATGTTTTGAGAAACTGAATTTCTTAATATTATTCCTGACTATTTTAATAAGGACAACAACACAAAGGTCCCTAATTATATATTACTTTACGAATTGCAGCTCCAGTCACTTAGGACTTTCCAAATTTACTTTTTAAGTCAAGTTATTCTTTTTTCTCCTAAAATTTTTTAAATTAAGACCCTTATTAACATATTAATATAATTTCCATTTACTTTGTGTTTTTAGAAAATGCCTTCATGGATTATTCATCATAAAAAAATAGAAGACAAAAGTTAAGGCTAATTTTTTTGTATATATAAGAAGTTTAAATTTAAAAATAAAATTTGACTTTTTTTTTAAAAAGTTTACGAATATAATTAATTTATTATACAGTACGTACATAAAGTAATGTAACTTACAAATATTTCCATTTCTGTTGGATTTTTGTTAATTATGCTTTTGTTGAGAGCTTTTATTTTTACTTTTTGCAACATTGTGAACTAAAATCGTTGCTGTAGCTCTCGATGAGTTTTTTGGTTAAAAATATGCAAAAATTTAATTATGTTACAAAGGGAATGCAACCAAAAAAGTTATTGGTAAAAATTTAATAAAAATGTTTAATCATGTAGTACTAACGGTATTATCAAGCATCAGATTTATAGTCATCATAATCGGAATCAGTCGTCGCTATACTTTTTCGAATTGTAAATGATATTAGGATTAACTGCTTCAATGCGGTTTTACGCACCCACCATTTCTCTATTAAATTTTCACATTTTTTGAAACATTTTTCCCAAATTTCAGGAGTGGCAGCATTAAGTGCTCGTTGCCAGGTTTCCAAAACAGCCTTATCACTGTAACCATTGATCCAATGTGATTGTCATAATAAGCTTTGCATATTTCCTAAATATATTTAATGGGATTAAATTGGCAATGATAGGACGGAAGACTTAGCACACGATGTCCATAACTGAGTATAATGAAATATTTTTATTCGTTAACCATTATTTTATTTTCTGTACTGTCCAGAAGAAGATTGTTGGTTGCTTATTTTAAATTTCAGAATGGTACGGAACATTATCTAATACAATGACAGATCTTTTATGTAACGATGGTAATAGTTTTTTTTTAACTATTTTACAAACATATCTGTATCCATATTGACATGATAATCGGCCGATTTTAATTTTAACGAAAATAAAAGATCCACCTCATCAACAAAACTATGCTTTTCACCTGCATGCACAATACTGTGTCTTTTTTCTTCACCGCCGGTGTGTTTTATAGACTTTATGTTATCGTCCTTCCAAATTTTTTTTTGTTCCACCATTAGCAAAAATTCAAGTTTTATCAAGATAAACAAATAATGAGCATTTTTGTTTACAGTAAGTATAATTTCTTAAAAATTTAATTCTTTTGTGGACGACTCTAGCTTTTTCACGTAAATCCTTTCGATATTCTTTATTTTTAAACTTAAACCCTATATGTTTACAAATTTTCCAAAGACTCGATCTAGAAATTTTAAATAAATCTTTTTCTTTTACTTTTTCTAATATTAAATCTAAAAAGACATGTTCATTTTTTTCACGCATTTTGTACACAATGTCGCGATTTTTAAATTTGTAAGCTTCGGGAAAGTCAACAGTCTTTAGCTGTCGGCTGGGTTTATATTTTTGTTCACTGTTTTTATCTATCACACTTTTTAAAACTAAGGTTAATTTGGTTTCACCTCGCATCATACACACGATTACGTATAGATCAAACTGGTAGCAACGGACTTTCATTGTTCTTTTTCGCAGTAAAATAAGCGTGTACATTTAATATTAATGCAACTATATTTAATTTAAAATTATTTAAAATTATTTAATTTAAAACACGTCCGGGCATTTTCACGGTCTATTAGGTCTACATACACTACTTAAAATTACATTCGGTACTATACGATTTTAATGTAGGTACCCACTAAAATGAAAACCCAGGATTACTTATTACTTTTCTATAAATCTAACAAAAAATCTAATAAAAATGATTTAACAAGTCTAATTAAAGCTTAATGACTTGATTAATTAGTGAAATTTGTTGGGATTACGTACCTACCCCTCTTATTAAGTAGGTACAATAAATAAAGTCATTAAAAACAGATTTGGTTGCAAAATTAACCGTGCTAATAGGAAAAAAATTGACCCTTAATTTCCAAACAGGAAGTCCTTTATAAAATAAAATTCGCTACCCACGAAATTTGTTTAAAAATATTAGGGGAATTTACTTTCGTACTTCTTAAATGTACAGTTAAATACTGGTTATCAAGTTTGTAACGATAATCCATTACCACCATATATTCGTGAAATATGCTATAGTTTTTGTTACATGAAGCTGGAATTATACAATACCTATATTTGGTAACAATATTTTTTTTTATTTTGTCTCTGGCAAAAAGAGACACCAGTTATTATCTTAAAAGTATCCCATATTGTATTTTTTATTTACCTTCAGTTTTATAATATTTTCTGGCATAAAAATATTAGGAAAACGTTCATCAGTCATCATTAGCCTTCCTTAATAATTTCCACTGTATTTGGTCTTGTGCTGTGTGCATACAGTTTGTACTGATGCGTTTTAAGCATTCCATTCAAGGATTTGTCTTGTCTATCTGTCATCGGCAGATTTCGCGATGTGTCCTGCCCAGTTTCATTTTAGTACAGTTATCGCTAGTTGCATAACCCGTATTTTCTTTATTGTCCGTTTAGTCAGTGTTAGGGTTTCGGCTTCGTAGGTAAGGACTGGTTAAGGACTGGTTAAAAACCTTTCTCTTTAGGCAGTTACGCAAGCCCTATTCTTCGAAGAATTTCTAGGGTCTTATTATCTGTTTCAATGGAAATCTCGTGTCCGAGGTATTTGAAGGATGTAGTTTCTTTCACCCTGATACCGTTAATGTATATGCCCTCACCGAGCACCAGTTTTATTATGATCTTGGTTTTGGGGAAATTAATTTTAATTCCTACTTTCTTTGACTCTTCATTAAGATTTTTTAACATTGAGATAGCATCATCCAATCGATCGGCTATGAGGACTATATCGTCGGAAAATCTTAGGTGATTAATTCTTTCACCGTTTATATTCACACCTAAGTTGTCCCAGTTTGTTTGTTTGTACATGTACTGGAGAACAGTATTGAACAGTTTTGGTGAGATGTTGTCACCCTGACGTACACCTCTTTCAATATCGAATTTGTCAGTGTTGTCGTGGAGTCTGACACAAGCAGTAGCATTCTCATAAATATGTTTGATAACTGTCGGGTACCGATAATCTATTCTGCAGTCTGATAGAGCCTTTAGCATTGTGTGTTGGTCTACCGAATTTAATTTACGAAGATAAGTTCTAGAGGTTTATTGTACTCCACACATTTCTCTTTAAAGTTTTTCAAAACCTGAAGGTGGTCATTTGTGTCGTAGCCTGCTCGAAAACCAGCCTGTTCTCTTGTCTGATACGAATTTAGTTTATGACATAGTCTTTTCGTAATTATTTTAGTAAAAAACTTATATACGTGTGACAGGAGACTTATGGGTCTATAATTTCCGATATTCGTTATGTCGGTCATGTTGTGTAATAATATTATAACTGCATTATTTCATTCAGAGGGTGTATAGTTCCTTTTGAGAGGCATGCATTAAAAAAAATTTTATAGCCTGCAGCAGCTTGTTTCCTACCATTTTAATTTTTTTGATAACTAATCCGTCCTCTCCTGGGGTCTTGTTGTTTTTCATCTCGGAAAGGGCTTCAATTATTTCGCTTACTGTGACCTCTGGGATATCTTTCGACCGTTGGTTCAGAACTTTAATAATTTTGTCGCTAGGTGTTCCTTCTGTTTGTTTTTTATATAATTTGGCATACAAAGTTTCTACTATCTTAAGGATTTATTTTCTGTTTGTTATTACATTGCATTGTTTATCCCTTAGCTTGCAGATATCCTTCTTGCCTTGTGACAATTTTTTCTTGAGCACTTTTAGGCCTTTGTTGTCCTGTATGATTTTATTTATGTTCTCCGAATTAAATCTTCTTATGTCGTTTCTTACAGAAATAAGACTGAAACAACCAGACCTCAGAATAATAGCCAACCTTTACTGGAACCAAAGTGTTCACATAAGAATCGATAACACCGCGTCCGACGAGATCAAAATCCCGAGAGGCGTTCGTCAAGGATGCATTTTATCATCACTGTTATTCAATTTGTATTCCGACAGGATATTTCAAGAGGCGTTGGATGAATGTGACGAGGGGATATCTGTCAATGGGATTAATATCAACAATCTGAGGTACGCGGATGACACGATTCTTGTTGCCGACTCCCTGAAAGGACTGCAGGAACTGGTAAGCCACGTGACGGCTGCAAGCTCAGAGGCCGAACTTAGCCTGAACGTGGACGGACACCTGACAATTAACGGTCAACGAATTGACCGAGTAGAAACTTTTAAATATCTTAGGTGTCAACTAAAAGAAAAGTGGGACGATTTGCAGGAGATTCGTGCCAGAATAGAACAAGCTCGTGCTTCGTTCCTGAAGATGCGTAAGGTACTTTGCAGCAGAAAGTTAAGCTTGCCTCTGCGCGTCCAAATGCTTCGCTGTTACGTGTGCAGCATACTGTTTTATGGAATAGAAGCTTGGACTTTAACAGATGCGATGTGCAAAAAAATGGAGGCCTTTAAAATGTGGACGTACAGAAGGCTATTAAGAATCTCTTGGGTAGAAAGAGTGCGTAACACCGTGGTACTTCAACGCCTCGTAAGGCAGCTGAAAGTTCTGTTTACACTAAAAAAGCGCAAACTGGAGTATTTTGGTCACATCTTCAGGAATGACAAGTATCGACTTTTAAAGCTTATTATAGAAGGGAAGATCGAAGGACGAAGAGGCCCGGGTAAAAGAAAGATATCCTGGCTAAAAAACTTAAGACAATGTTATGGAGTGATCACTACCACATTGTTCCGCCGAGCTGTAGACAAGGTTCAGATAGCGCTGATGATTGCCTACGTCCGAGAAGGACAGGGCACCTAAGAAAGAAGAACGTCGTTTCTCACAGCTTTTGAAATTTCTTTATCGAGTTCTCGTAGTCGCGCATAATTCTCATCATATTTATTTTTTAGTTTATTTTCCGGTTTTATAAGCTATTTATTATTCTGACTGATATTTTAATCTTTTGTTTTTCTTCTTGGGCAGTGTGGCTATTTAGCCGATTTGATGCTGTTTCCTATGGATGCGTTTAGTTCCTCTATGTTGATATCTCCATCTTCTGAATGTTTGGTCTCGCCTAGTACTTCAGCTATTTTATTTTGGTAAGACTCCGAGTTTTCAGCAGGTACCCATTTGTTGCACTTAGTTTTAGACATGAGTTTTATTCGTCCTTTTTTGATGTTTATGGCTACCTTTGCTCTGATCATTCGGTGATCGCTGCCAGTTGTGAAGTTGTTCAGTACTGAGAGGTCTTGGACTATTTTTCTGTTGTTCGTGAAAAAATAGTCTATTTCGTTTTTATGTTTGCGGTTTTTATTAAAGAAAGAGTCTAGAGCCAATAGTTCGTGCTGTAGTATGTAGTTCAACAGTTTACATCCTCTCTGGTTACGTTCTCCATAACCATGATCTCAGAGGGAACTTTTAGCCTCATCTTGTTTTATCCCAAGCTTTGCAATAAAGTCACCCATCATAATGGTGTAGTAAGTTGGACTGTCGTGCAAAGCGGTGTTTAGGTCTTCATAAAAAACTTCAATATCCCCCTCATCCGAATCGGATGTTGGAGCGTGAGCTTGTATTATTTTTAAACTATATCTTGTTTAAACGTTATGCAAATGACTCTTGAGTTGATCCTTTTGATCTCCTTTTTGCAAGGTGTCTCTTGTGCACGATGAAGCCTACACATTCCTCGGATTTCTTTTTCAATCCCTTGTAGTATCTCAGAGTGACCTGACTTTCTCCTCTTCTTCTGACCTCGCTCAGACCCACGACATCCTGCTTGATTTTTTTTAGTCCTTCTTCCAGTTCTATCATTCT
This sequence comes from Agelastica alni, assembly GCA_950111635.1. Lineage (NCBI taxonomy): Eukaryota > Metazoa > Arthropoda > Insecta > Coleoptera > Chrysomelidae > Agelastica > Agelastica alni. The sequence goes on along the minus strand of OX467712.1, from coordinate 51,246,976 downwards.
CTTATTTGAAAGCAGTGTTCTGATATAATAGGAACATATTCATAACAAAGGTTTTGTTTTAGAAATTTGTGGCATAACTAGCGAATTTCTGCCCCCCCCCCAGATTATATAGGGCAGCCCTCCTTGAAGTGGTGTGATTTTCCCACCTGGGGGCCATATCCTTTGTTTTCGATATTTGCAATTTTGCTTCTTAAGGGGTCCACGCTGGCAAAACGGGTTAAAAGATGGTAAAGAAAGAAGGCATTACATTTCCTTAATTCCCGTTGGAACAGTTATACCGCTGTGACTCGGTCGCCAGAGCCTCGTTTGTTTTCTAGCAGAGTGTACCGGATGCTGCAAAGCATACATCACTCGTGTAGGTAAGGTTGACAATTGGACAGGCTTTATTTCACTTTCTATGCCTTCATTCCTTACACTCCTTGGTAAACGTTACAAAATATTTAAGTTACGCTACTGGATTCTGATTCGATTTTTATCGGCACTGGAAGTAGCGAATCAGTAGAAATGTTTAAAATGTGTCTTTTATTCCTTATTATTTTTCATGAAAGTAAAAGGTAACTATTTTGAACGATTAATAAAATAAATTTTAAAAATGATACTGGAAACATATTCAATTTTATTTTAATTTAAAATTCTGTGGCAAGTAAACTTATTAATTTAAACCACATATTTTACACATTTTTAAAATCATCTTTAAATAAATTTAAAATTTCTGTAAAGGATAATGACAGTAGTAAAAGGGTAACTTTTATAGCAAGTCTAAATATGACAAACTATCTTTTTTTTTTAAATATTAATCCTCGTGTTTTTTTTATTTTTCGTAAAAATTAGTCCTTCAAAAGTATTTAAGGAATAATGATAGCAGACGGTGTCTTTTAAGCAATTTTATTTATGGCATACTATCTCCTCCCTTCAAATATTAATTTACGTGTTTATTTTATTTTTCGTAAAAATTAGTCCTTCAAAAGTTACATAAGGTAGAAACTCTTATCTAAAGAACACTGTTATATTTGATATATTTAATGACATCTTTTAAGAGGCTAAATTAACTGTAGGTAAATAATTACAAACGAATAATATAAATATTGGGTTTTCTGATAATTAATCCACAAACGTTTTTAGAATCTCCCCCTGTTGATCTGTTCCTAACCTTTTTCGTAAATATTAAATGCGGCCGTTATTCGGCCGGAAAATTTCTATGTAACTAAGACCCTCGGGAAAGTTAGTTGACTCGTTTTGGATGAATCCGTCGACTTTATGACGTTAAGATATAGTGATTTAAAATCAGTTATTGATGGGTCTATTCAACGGGACATTAATAAGGGTATATTTGATAAAAGAAATATGCCTCTATAGAGAGATAAACTTTGGCAGAAAATGGGTTGTTGTTTTTTATGTTTCTTACAAAAGTTACGACTTTCATGAAACATAAAAGAAAAGATTACTTTCTCCAGTTATTCAGATCTTGGAAAATTATTCGGGACACTTTCAAGGTCGCGTTATTTATTTGTAGTACCTAAGTTATAAAACGTGCGATTAAGATGAACCGACTTTTGAAAAAATAATTAATACGTTAATTAATTAAAAGCAATTTATTAAAAACAAAATTGAAATAAGTACCGAAAACAAACGGGAATATTTCTTGGAAAAAATAACAAGGCTTTGGGACAAAATAGATGGCCAATTTTTTTCTGTGTATTTAAAATATAAAAGAATATTAAAATACACAGGACCGCAATATCTAAAGACATTTTAAAAATATTCTTGCAATTTTAAAAACTTTGGATTTTTTTATTTTTTAACTCTGTTTATATGAATTTGTTTTGTGGAATTAGAAAAGACTAAAAAAAACATGCAAACAACGATTTTATTTTAAAATATATAGGCATGTACAAAAACTAAAAGTTCTTTTCGATTGGAATCCTAGGAAAAAACGAAATAAATGCGATTTAATAATGTGTGACCTCCTCAATTATTTACATTTTTTCAGCATCGTCTAAACATGCTCAGAATTAAGTAATCAATGTATGGTTAAGTTAAAAACAATTATTCCTGTTTTACGAATTCGGCACCTCATGGCGGCAGATTTGGGACCGGACTTTAGATGTAACGAACAACTCAAAATATCCTTTGTCGATAATACTGGCATGTAATATCATTCAATGTTCGCTTTTTTCATTTAAAAAGGACATAATCCCTAAGAGATTTACCAGACCTGAATGAGGTATGACTTGATACCTAACGCCATTTGAAAATATTAAAGGGGTAACTTCAGTAGGGAAGGGATAAATCTGACGTGTATAACATTATAGGATTTGCAGACGACACAGTGATTATGGCTTAGAGTATGGAAGAGTTACAAACCCTACTAGATGCAGTAAATAGTGAATGCATCCAAATGGGACTTGACATTAACATTGATAAGACCAAGCCTGTGATAATATCAAAGGGACCCACAAATAATAAACAACTAACCCTGGGTGGAAAACAAATAAAAAAAGTGACTAAATATAAATATCTGGGAGCCTACATAAACTCCGAATTAGATCCAGATCAGGAGATCAGGGTAAGAATAAAAGTGGCAGGGACAGCATTCTTAAAGATCGGACTATTATTATGTGACAGAAATCTAAATACTGCGCTCATATTAAGGTTTGTAGAATGTTATGTCTGGTTCCAACTACTTCACGGAATGGAAACATGGACAATACAAGCACAAATAATAAAGAAGATCAAAGCCTTCGAACTTTGGATGTATAGAAGAATGCTGAGAATTTCATGGACGGCCAGAGTCACCAACGAGGAATTGCTAAGAAGGGTGGGTCGAAAGAAAAAATTGTTAAATACAATCAAAGTACGCAAGGCAGCATACCTTGGACACATATTGCGGAACAAAAAATACAGGCTATTGCAGGTCATCATGCAGGATGGAGTAAAAGGGAAAGAGGAAATCGGTAGAAAAAAAAGTCATGGCTACGAAATATTCGAGACTAAACAAACATGAATGTGGAGGAATTATTTCACGCAGCTAAAGACAAAGAAACTTGTAAAAATGTGTTCGCCAACCTTCGTTAATGGGGACGGCATAGGAAGAAGAAGATAATATTAGCGCTTCAAAGTGTCCCACTCAAATTTTTTTTGCAGAGGTGAAGAAAATCCTTTACGGAGAGGTTATAAGTCTGAAAGCTCAAGGTCTACTGTGAGGCTGAGAGGCTTGTGACAAGGTATTAGGTCTACTCACTAAAAACTCCACCCCTATTTAGGTCTGTCTGGCTATTGCCTTCGGTGACACTTAGACCTGTTGGCCCATTGTATCTTGCCTGTGTAATTGTAACAAGTAAATGAGTTTGTATACCTGGGTTCAAAGTTTACGAGAGATAAAAAGTATGACAGTGACATTAAGCGAAGGGTGTTGGCAGAAAATTTATAGCCGCAGGGGGTAGTTGGAGGGCGATATATATCTGGAAATTTTAAAAAATTCGCGACAATTTTCAGAAATATTTGTTCGTTGTATTTAAGAATCGCGGGCCGTGAGTTTAAATTTAATTTTAAAAGTGATATGGTCATGAAAAAATTGTTGTAAAGAGTTTTATAATTTGTAAGAGTATTGTATTACAAAAGAAATATTAGAATTAATTGTTTAGTTTTTGTACTAAGTTTTTCAAAATAACGAACCGAAGAATAAATATCGTAACAATACGATTTATAATAAATGTTGGTTCTGACTGCCCCCAGCCAAAAATTAAAATTGAATTTTGCTCACTACCTTTAAGGGGTAATATCTTAGAAGGGGATAAGCTAAGAAAATTTTGTCATAATTTCATACGGGCAATCACCTTGTAACGAAAAATTGTTTGAAGTTACCGTTAAAAAACTAAAAAATCTTACTTAGGGTTTGTGTATCCTCTTGATTTCTCGATTAAATAATTTTGAGAGAATAGAGAAATCATTTTACGGAACTATCCACCCTTCTTTTTTTATTTAAACCACTAACCTAAAAAAAAAAGCTAAACCACTTTAAATACAAAATAAATTAAACCTCAAAATATATTTAACCGCACTATTTTAATTTAATACTTATTTCGGCTTTAAAGTTTCTTTTTTTTTCTAGTAACAATTAAAACGAGAATTATAAATACAGGTTTATTACAAAAAAACTGTTTAAAGAAAAAAATTATAAAAATATTTAAATAAAACAAAACAAAATTGAAATACAATAAGGAAAATCCACAACGGATCCGAAAAGAGGAAAAATCCGGAAAAACTGAACGTTGAAATCTCCCAACGGTCTAAGGAGCGAAAAATCCGCAAACCTCCGCCGCGTAGATGGCACTTAAAGAAAAAGAAGAATATTTGCAAATAATATTCTCGACTTTAACAACAAAAATTTTTAACAAAATTGAAATGTACAAAAAACTTGTTGTCAATGCCGAATTACATACATAAATTTTTTTTTAAAAAATAAATAAAAATATACCTTATTTCCCCAAAGAAAAACGTACAGCATATAATGTTGAAAATAATAAAATAAAATAATTTAACAATATAAATAAATACAACTCACAACTCACCAATTAAACTTATATTATATTATTGCTATACTGAGGCTCGCTTGACGAATCCACTCAATTTAAACAAAACCGCTAGCAATAAAACGCAGCCAGTGACGGCCTCAAAACCAGAATATATTCGTTAAATGCGATGGCCGGCTTTAATAATTTTATATAACCATCGCAAGAAAAATTCCCGTTTTAACCTCCTGCATATACTTAAAACCACCCTTTATATAATAGACCAGCTTTATTTTTACTTCCAACTTTATAACAATAATTTAGAGAATAAATGATAATTGCTTTTTAAATCTTTTGTTCTATCTGTAGATATATTTTTTTACACAACATTTGCCAGAAATGCATATCTGTAAAAAATTTCATTTTACATTTTGTTTACGCTTGATAAAACCGGTTTTATTAAAACCTACATGCACAATATTATTTTTTCGATTGGTTTTAAATTTCCTACCGTTGTAAGTTTCGTGCAATAATAACATTTGTTTATTTTTTAAATAATTTCGTCACTTTTCAGCGATGTTGCTTATTTTATTTTAAACTTTATGCAGTAGCTTTAAGCGGTAGTTGAAAACCAAATTAAAATCAAACAGAAAACCAATAAAAAAATCTTTTTATACCCAAAACAACAACTCCATTAAAAGTTAATTTTAAAAATTCATAAACTACCCTGTTAATCGGAAATATTTTACAAGTGAATACATGCTCACTTTTTAAACTACATTTATTTAAATTTTCGGAAAATTCCATGTTATTTACTCCAAGCCTTGTGAATTATTAAAAATTTGGTGGCGTTTTCTATAGGACCTTTGCAATAAGAAACCCCAGTGTTTAAACCTTGTCTACATTATTAAAACTTTTAGCACAGTTATGTCTAGAATTAAATTAAACATGTGTGGATTAAACTATAGAAATGTTTTACCTAATGAGAAAAAAAATAAGCAATATAACAAAAAGTTTAATAAATTGTTGATTAAAAATGAATAAATCTAATTTTTAAAAACCATCTTATTTCACCACATCAGAAAACAACTACACTCCCGGTTATGTGCCTACGACGAACATTAAATTATATCTAATAGATAATCGTGCCTAATCCATTTCGGGTGGTGCTTGTTAAAAGGTATAGATGTTGTCGACGCGACGGCAAGCAACAGGGAGCAGTTAAGAAGAAAGATGAAGAAGTTGAAGTAAGTTTCTGTCTTTGTAAAATCTTGCCGTGCCTCGATGAGATGTTGAATCTTCGATAAATTTGGTTGTTCGCTGTTCTAGTTGTCCTGCTTTGCTGTAAGTTGCGCCATTGTGGGTTATAGCATGCTTATCCTGTTCATCACACGTTGGTTTGTTATTCAAGGAAATAAAAACTATATAATTACCCTGTTTAGTATATTACTATGCTATACATTAGAAATGCCATTTTGTCGTTTATTTAAAACATGATCAATTTACAAATTCAGGTCTCTTTTATCCTGTACAATTTTATCACTGGCTGTCGACCTAACTGTCATCATCATCATCATTATTATCATCATCATTTAGCTTATTGAAGTCCACTGCTGGACCCAAGCCCCCCTTAATAATTTCCACAGTATTTGGTCTTGTGCTGTCTGTATCCAGTTGGTACTTCTTCTTGTAGTGCTTTCTTCATTTATAGAAGGTTAGCGATTACATTGGCAAATAACTCTCGGTTTTCTGCTACTCTTATTAGTTCTTCGTAGTTTGGACCTGTCCAATTACGAATGTTTCTAATCCATGAAAGTTTCTTTCTTCCAACGCCTCTTCTTCCTACGATTTTTCCCTTCACAACCAATTGAGGTAGGTAGTATTTATTATTTCTGAGTATATGGCCCAAATACGAAGTTTTACGAACTTTGATAGTATGCAGTAACTCTCTATCTTTATTAAGAGTTTGTAGTACTGCCACGTTTGTTACATGATCAGTCCAAGGAATTTTTAGGATTCTCCTATAGTTCCACATCTCGAATGCTTCCAATCGGTTCATGGCAGAGGTCGTGAGTGTCCATGATTCCACCCCATACAATAGCACTGACCAGACATAGCACTTTAACAGGCGAATTCGAAGGTGCAAATTAAGATGAGGGTCACATAAAAATCCTCTTAATCGTATGAATGTAGTTCTTGCCTGTTCAATCCTGCATTTAATTTCTTGTTCTGGGTCCAATTTGTTATTAATCCAGCAGCCCAGGTATTGGATTTTATCGACCTGCTCCAGTCTTAATCCATTGGCAGTAATGGGCAAGGTAACGTTTTGAGATCTTGAAATTCTCATTATTTTAGTTTTGGTGCTGTTTATTTTCATGTCAAACTCAGCGATTGTGGTATTTAGTTTGTCGATAAGGCGTTGAAGTCCTAAGTCAGAGTCTGCTATGATGATGGTGTCATCCGCGTATCTTATGCTAGATATCTTTACTCCACTGATCTTTATCCCATCTTCTACATTTTCGAATGCTTTCTTGAGTTGGTACTGATGGGTTTTAATTCGTCGGTCCATCTGGTGAGGAAACTTCCTCTACTTTAGAAGGTTTCCGATCTAGGCCTCCTTTCAATGATTCGTCTTGTCCATCTGTCATCAGCAGATCTCGCAATATGTCCTGCCCAGTTTTATTTTAGTACAGTTATTGCTAGTTGCGTAACTCGTATTTTCTTTATTGTACGTTAAGTCAGTAATAGGGTTTCGGCTCCGTAGGTAAGGACTGGAAGGACACACTGGTTAAACACCTTTCTCTTTAGGTAGTTGGGCAACTCTGCCTTGAACACATATTTAAGAGTCCCATATGCAGCACATGCGAGCCCTATTCTTCGTTAAATTTCTAGGGTATGATTATCTCTTGCAATGAAAATCTCGTGTCCGAGGTATTTAAAAGATGTAGTAAACTACATCCTTTGAAAAAAAACCTAAACTGTATTTTTTCCTTATTAGGATTCACATTTTATTCTATTACTGCAGTAATAATAAACATTTTTGTTAAAACTCAAAAATTAATGATACATGATACCGCGTGGTTTTTCTAACCGAAGCTTGCTTGAACTCTCGACACAAGACAAAGTCCTCAAACAGAAGTAGTCAATAGTTAGCTTTAGTAAAAGCCGCGCTGATGTTAGCTTTTCCACTGGATTTGCTTGAGACTTTTATGTATAATTGGTTGCCTATAGCAGGCGCCTATCTAAGGACACAAGTGAATAATTAGTTGCCTATAGAACGCGTCTATCGGTTGTAATAATGAGGTTTTTAAATCAAGGAATGTATTGAAGAAACATTCCACAGTTAAAAATAACGGAATTTTCAACAGATGTCGTGACTAGCGCTCTGCGTTTGGTTCTTTATAAGTACCTGGTAATGGTGGAGATTATTAATTCGTCTTCTCGAAGGGCAACGTGAGTTTGCCAAGACCTACCCCATGCTCATAAGTAGCAACACCTCGAAACCGGTCCATAGGTGGTCACTTCGAATCGATAAATAAATGGATAATTAGTTGGCCATGATTAATTTGTCAAAAAAATATTAATAATTACTGTTTGGTAACTAAGTAGTTTAATAACGAGTACAGAAAAAAATTATTAGAAATAAAGTTTAAAAAAATTACGCTCAGAAATAAATAAGATAAAATACACGAAAAAATTTAAAAACAACACCATTACTAAAACAAAGAAGGTCGTAATTATTAAGGTGTTCAAAATGACCACCCAAAATATCTATGCATGCCTAAAAACGGTCATTAAAAGAGTAACTTACCTTACAAAGTATTTGTACAGTAACATTTCGAAATGCATTTCGTATTCTCTCTTTCATTTCACACCTTGTTGTTGTAGGTGTTTTATACACTTCGTTCTTAACATACAGAAGTGTAGGAACCAACACTTCTCTATGCACAGCCAAACGTGCCTTTTTTGACACTTTCTGGGTGTTTTATCTCTCAAGGGAAACTTATACCCATCTGTTTTATTTGCACACATAGGCACTGCACAACACTGTGCAGTGGAGTTATAAAAAATATTCACTTATAATTGAACGAGAGGTTTAGGTTGATAGTTTTTTTAGTCAAATCGCTAAAGGAAACAACAACGCAAATTTACTTAACATTAATACAAACATCAAGTGTAATTCCGCGGGACAATTTAATGAATAAAAAATTTAAAAACATATTAATGCAAACATTTATAAAACATGGAAAATAAAAACATTTTTATTTGAATGTACAATTATTAAAAACGCAGTTATTGAAATTTAAACTAGAAACAGTGATGTCGCTGCGGGTGCTACAGCTAATCGTTTCTGTAGTAAATATTAAAGTTTTTCTTTTTCCAAAAAAATTAATTAAATATGGCACGAATGATACTCTTTGTCAACTTGTGAGCATGATTTTATTAATGATAAATTGTGCTGTGTCCTGTTATTTTAATTGGAGCTTTTTCTTTAATTCTGCTTTTACTTAATTTGCTAACTGCTGCCGCTCGATTTGAGCGACTTGTAATTTTGACACGTTTAACATTTATATCGATGCGTTGTGCTGAGCATTTATTCCATTTGGAAATTTCATTAATTCCAATCGGCACATTCTTATACCAATCTTTAGAACTTTTCTTTTTCTTCATGGTGCAAGAAATACTTTGTTTAATGTTATAAAAGTGTCTCGTTTTTCCGTTAACTTTTTTAATAAACGTATTGGGCAAATATCTTTCTCTAAAAAATTGGGCGTTATTCATTTGTTGTCACATAATTCATTCTATGTATTGTTTTTTGAAAATAGATTATTATACTCGATACGTCCAGTTTCTTTTACATTATTTTCAATTTCAGATACGAAATAAGTGGTTTTGCAGTAAGCTGCTTCTCCTCCGCGCCAAGCTAATTCAAACGCCAAAATATGATATAATTCTTCCGGTTCTTCCGGTTCATTTTTGTCATATAGTCTGGCCATTTCAAATACTTCAGATTTATTAAGAGCTAATGCACTAGATTTTCTCTTTTCGGGTTGTTCTTGTAGGATTTTACGTTGAGCATTACGTGCAGCTCGTGATGAATCAAACTGAACGTCGCTGAAAGGGTTAAATACAATATTAAATTCGTTATAATATTTACATTGCAGAATTTTAGCGGGGGTGTTCCAAATTGTTTAAACTACCACTTCTTTGTAGTCGTCTCCGTTACCTTGTCGCATTAAATGCCCATTCTTGCATGCATTTTATTTCTCGATGAAAGTATCTGGCTTAAATTTATATCTTTTTGCATCGCAAAACCTATAAAATTGGCGAATCGACTCATTGTTAGTGCTTAGAAATCCAATAAGTTGTTGACAAACATGTCAAACGATTTATTTTAGAAACCAACACCGCGATAATTGATAAACAAATAAATAAGTGAAAAAACCACTAGTGCATTTGTCGCTGTAAAAGTTGCACGACTTTCCGTGTTCGACTGCGCCGCCCACGGAAACTTGTCACGCCCGCACGGAAAAAGCCTATTTTCTCGACTCCTAATGAAATATACTATTTCTTATACCTACCTGAAAACACTATATTTACATGCCTATTTAGCATACCAAAAGTGGGCGCATGCACGAAAAATTTTACGAAGCACTAGTGTCATTAGATGCCTGCCTGCATGTCAAAATAAAATAAAATGTTATTGACAGTTCTCTAGAAATCGCAAATTTTTCTGTTTATTTTCTTAGCAATGGGGTGAATGCTTGTTTTTTGACAATTTCTTGAAATTTTTAGTGATAATATCTTTACAATTTGTGGTTTTCAGGTAGATATAATAAAAATATCGTCCATTACACGTCCATAAATGCTTTTTCCATGCTTGCACGAATTTCCATGTTCGGCTGCGCCTCCCATGGAAACTTGTCGCGCGCGCACCGAAAAATCCTATTTTCTCGACTCCTAATGAAATATAATGTCGTTAGAGAAGTATATAAAATATTAATACATTATTTTAGCTTATATTTTTTTTAATTACTATGAAGTTTTTTACTTTCCATGGTAATGGGTCAGAAGGTTAATGATTTTGTCATTTCTGTGGAGTATTATCTAAATCGATATATTGTTTGTGAAATTCAAGAGTCTGAATCTTTGTTAACCATAGTTTTTTTGTATTTAATAAAACTGACTATAATTTTATACCATGGATGATTTAGACTTTTTTTTATTTAAGGTGATTTGTTTTTTAATTTAAACGCTTCATTTTGTTTAAAGATCTTGTCTGAAATTGTCTGCATTTGGCAATCGTTTTAAATTCCGCATCCACAAAAGCTCTTCTCCGTCGTAATTGCCCTCTTACTTTTATGGATTTTCTTATACATCAAAGATAGGTAAAATGTATAAAAGTGCATTGGAATGTGCCTTTTATGTTGGCTGCTTTGGTTAAAACCAAAAGTAAGTGTTTACTTTATTTTAATACAGTTTCATGATAATTAGTCAGTCACAAGCACGTTTTGCAGCAATTAGAAACATTTTGCTTGCATTTCGCATAATTTTCGCATTAGTTTTTAATCTAATTGTAAGCATTTAGGACTGCAAAATATAATTTCTTTAGCTGCAGAGTTCAAAATAATATTTAAGCCCAGCGAGGCCGCGCTTTGGATTATGTTTCGAGAGAAATTACAATTCGAGTTCGTTTTTTATATTCGTACGAGTAATTTCGCTTCCATTACAAATTTTTAAAAGAAAAGAAAGTTACTAATACTTGCAAAAAACTGTTACTTAATTAAAATGTTTATTTTTTAATTGAAATGTTATTAAAGGCGGGTCATTCGTTTTGTTAATTTATTCTTAGACCGTTATTATTTTAATAGTTTTAATTTAATTAAAACGCAAAAAGACAGCTAAAATTAAGGTAAAGGAACTAAACCTCCTAAAATTAATAAAGGCAATTAACAAACTTAAAAATAACAAAGCCCCTGGGTGCGCATAGTCCCATAAGAATGTCTAAAGCAGCGTTTCTCAAACTGTAGGGCGCGCCCCCTAAGGGGGGCGCGTTTACATGATTTGGGGGGGCGCAGTACAGATTAAAAATAAAATGGTAATGATAAAATGCTACAGATAGATTTTTAAAAAATCTTTATTGAAATTTTACTTACTTAATGATGACAAAGAAACATTCTAAGGACTAATGGCTAACATGAGCTTGTTTTAAGGCGCACAACTTCTCTAAATTTGGTTCTATGTTAGAGATGGCCACTCTGAGTTCATTTTCTACTTAAAGTTTATTTCTGTATTTAGATTTCACGACAGCAAGTGCAGAAAATCCAGTTTCACAAAGGTAGGACGTTGTAAAAGGCAACAGAATTCTAAGCGCTTTGGCTTTTATAACGGAGTAGTCGTTCGGAAGTTCAGTCCAGAAGTTTGTTAAAGATTTGTTAACAAAGTTTGATTTTTGTAAGGGATTTGTTGAAATATCTATCAGTTGTTCTTCTTCTTGCAGTGATAGTCCGACAGGTCTATTTTCGAATGGATTTAAAACCCAGCTCCAGTCTGACAACTTGATATCTTTCTCTGCAAAGAAGTATCGCTTGAAATTCTCAGTTAAGTTTTCTAAATGGCTTCCTATGGTTTTTAGCATCAAAGCTTTATGAATATCTTCCAATGGGGAATCTTGCACAAAATCGCAAAATGTGGGAAACATTTCCAAACTGTTTTCTTTCAATTTGTTATGCCATAACTGCAATTTCTTACAAAAAGCATCAATCTTTTGACTTAAATCAAATATATTTACGTCTTTTCCTTGCAGCTGAAGATTAAGTATATTAAGTTTTTCAAAAATATATACTAAATAAAAAAGCTTCAGTAACCGTCTTACCGCGTGACAACCATCTGGATGAGGAATAAAACAACAAAGATTGATGCTCAGCTCCCATATCTTCACACAGAACAGAGAACATCCTTGTTTTTAGTGGTCTGGTTTTTATAAAGTTAACAACTTCAATAACTACTGTCAAAATCATGTTTAGTCCAGGGCTTAGCGATTTTGATGCTAACGCTTCCCGATGTATCATGCAGTGCGTCCAGATAATTTCTGAGGATTCCTTTTTTACTAGCGCTTGTAAACTGTTGTATTTACCAGACATGGCTTGAGCTCCATCGGTGCAAATCGCAACACAATTTTTCCATTGAAAATTAATTTTAGTAATAGAATCATTTGTAATCTTTAACAACTCGGTGGCTGTAGTTCTTCCTTCAATCTGTTTACAAAACAATAAATCTTCACATATTTTAGAAAATTGACAGAATCTAATGTAGCAAATCAAATGGGAATCATTACTAGAGTCAGTTGCTTCGTCAAGTAATATAGCAAACAAGTTTCCAGTAAGCTCAGATTCAAGCTGCTGCTGCATATCAACTGATATATCGTTAATTCGTCGACAGATTGTATTATTTGACAAAAGAATATTGTTAAGTTGTGAAGTAAAATTTTCACCAAACATTATTTCTACAATGTCTTTGCAAGCGGGTAAAATAAGTTGCTCTGCAATAGTGTGCGGTTTTTTGCATTTAGCTACTTTGTATGCCACTTTATATGATGCCAAGAGAGCCTTCTCATTTACTGCCAGTACTCTAGGGAAGCTGGATTTTTGTTTTTAAAACAATCTGAGTTTCTCCACAAAAAAATCTCGCGGTTTATTGACATATTCTCTGTGCAGCGTTTCTAGATGCCTCTGTAATTTATTTGGTTTCATGCTATCTGCAGCCAATACTTTTAAACAGATAACGCATTGTGGTTTTTCTTTGCCACCTACTTCAAGGCTAGTAAAGCCCAAATTTAGGTATGATGGGTCATATTTTCTTTTTTTAGATTTCGGACGATTTCCACCTGAACCTGTCGATGTACAAGCCCCGTCATCCTCAAGTTTTCGTTTTAAAAATTTATCCATACTACATCTACTTATACACTCACACTTCACAATAATGCTTGCTTAGTGTTAAAACACCTTCACTGAGAGACTGAGAATACCGTATGTGCGCTTCTGTATTTATAGTCGCGTTCAGACAGTTCGAGAAAGATCAGGAAGCTTGAATACGTGGCACGAACTTTCCGACAGCATCTTTGGCGCTCTCAACGAGACAATGTTGCCTATTTTAGTCCAAATTCCTAGGTCTACGGATTGGGGGGCGCAACATTTTTTAAATTAAAACAGGGGGGCGTGAATAACAAAAGTTTGAGAACCGCTGGTCTAAAGTAAGGAGGAACACAACTACACAAACAGCTATATGAACTAGTAGTAGCCATATGGAAATGGGAAGCCTTGCTCAATGAATGAATCGAATGCACCATTATCTCCATCCATAAAAAGGGGGACCGCAGTAAATGCAATAACTACAAAAGAATATCTCTAATGAACACAGCGTAAAAGGTACTCTCCAATGTACTACTGACGCGTATATCACCGTATGCGGAAGAGCATATTGGAGACTTCCAGTGTGGTTTTAGACCAAATACAGAAGAAACAGTGGGAATTCAACAAAAATGTACACCAGCTGTTTATGGACTTTAGACAAGCCTACGACAACATTATACAATACAATACATTATACAATCGCCCTAATACCGCATGCGAGTAAGGTTATGCTGCAGGTGATTTTGGAAAGACTTAAGACACGCCTGCTGCCCGAGATATCTGAAGAACAGGCTGGATTTTTTACTGGTCGTGGCACCAGAGAGCAAATCCTCAACATCAGACAAATAATAGAAAATCTCGAGAATTTAATGTCTCTACTTATGTATGTTTCATAGACTACAGCAAAGCCTTTGACTGTGTTAGATGGCAGCATATGTGGAGGTATCTCCTCAAAATGGGCACCCCAGGACACCTCGTTAAACTAATGAAAGGTTTATATCAGAACAACACGACGAAAGTAAAAGTAAATGGGGAACTGACCGAATCATTCCGCGTCGGCAAGGGCGTAAGACAGGGATGTGTTCAACATTTATGGCGAGTGTATTAATCGTAAAGCTACAAAAGGCTAGGAGTGAGGTATTTCTGTGGGCGGAAGAACCAATAACCTTACGATAACTTGACGATACTACTTTATTTGCCAGCAATGAGCAAAAGCTAACAGAACTGTTACAGCAGGTCGAGATGGCTGGTCAGGAGGCAGGGTTAACTATTAACAGATCAAAGACAAAAATAATGATTATCGACCGGCCAAGAAACAACAGGCCAGAAACCAAGGAAATAAATGGTATAGCTGTGGTTAATCAATTCGTGTATCTGGGATCGCTTGTAACGAATTCAGGGGGATGCACATCGGAAATCAATTGGAGGTCAGCAGTTGCAAAAGAAGCCATGGCAAGGCTTACTAAGATCTGGAAGAGTCATGACATAATTCTATCCACCAAAACCAGACTCGTTAAAACTCTAGTATTCTCAGTCTTCTCATATGCATCAGAGTGCTGGGCACTCAAGGAAACGGATAAACGCGCTATCGATGCTTTTAAAATGTGCTGTAAGTGAAAGATGTTACGCGTATCATGGACACAAAGAATAGCAAACGAGTCGATTCTAAACCAATTAAAGATCAAAAAAAGACTGCGCACTATCGTCCCTGAGCGGATAACATCCCTTTTCGGACATATCGTCCGAAGAAACGGACTAGAAAAACTCACCTCCCAGGAAAAGGTACAAGGAACGAGAAGCCGAGGTAGATCACCAATAAGATATGTGGACCACATTGTCAGGGAAACCGGAGTACCACTCAACGAATGTTTCGAAGCCGCGGAAGACAGGTGGATACCCGAAACGAGTGACCGAATAGAAAGAAAGAATCTGGATAGCCATGGAAGGTATAGGTATATCACAGAAAATCATCAGTGTTACGAAAATATGCATAAATAATACCAGGTGTTGTGTAAAAGTAGAAAACCATACAACAGATAAATTTTCGGTTATAAATGGTTTAAAACAAGGAGATGGACTGTCGCCCCTACTTTTTAACATATTCCTAGATATGGCTATCAAGAAGACGAACATCAGCACGAAAGTATTCACCAATCAAGGGCCACAGATGATCCTGGCCTTTGCCGACGACATTGATGCGGTTGGTAAAAGTATTGTTAGAGTAAGGGAAACCTTCCTGAAAATTAAAAATAAATGTAAAATAGTAGGCCTCAACATCAATGAGGACAAAACCAAATACATGCATATCACTCGTCGCCCAACCAGGAACAGAATGGGTCAAAACATAACGATGGACACCTATAACTTGGAATGGGTCAGTTTAAATATCTGGGAGCCACAATATGCTCGGATAACGAATACACAGTGGCAATTGAAACCTTACGAAGCATAATGAGCTTCTACTGAAGAGATTTGAAAAAAGGATAATAAGGAGAATATTTGGCCCCGTCAAGGAACAAACACCAAACAATATCGAATAAGGACAAATGCGGAAGTCCAGGAACTATATTAAAAACTGGACATACGACATATATCCATAAAATTATTGCACCCGAGGTGAGCTGGACTTATCCAGAAAGCAACTGACGACCGACTAATTAAGACAGTGTGGAAAGAAAATCCGGTCGGACGACCAAGACTCAGATGGAGGGTCAATATTCTAAGAGACCTTTAAACTATGCCAATATATGGCTGAAAAAAGCCATGCTAGACAGAGATCGGTGGAGGCAAATCGTTAACATAGCACCCACAAAGGTTTGTAGACTACCCCGAAAAAGAAGCAGAAGTAAACGAAAAAAAAAACAACTAACGGTTGATATGTAAGTTTTTTTATGTTTCTTCCATTAAAAGACACACAAAGCATACAACTTATTGCAATTTATACATACATACAATTTAATTGCCCTGTTAAAAAATTAAATTAAAAATTCATTTTGTGTACTAAAAAGCAACTCATACATGAGGTTAAAATTTTAGCTTTGTATTGGTATTGTATTTGTTATTTAAAATTTTTAAAACAATTACGGCATCGTTTTTGTTCCAATTTATTTTTAATTAGATATTTTAAAATGCAATTTTTAGAGCATTTGATGCATGCACGTAAATTATTGTTTATTAAATTATTGAATATGTTTATTATTATTAAATGTTTTTAATTAAAACTTTTAAGCCCATGCTTAACCAATCCTCGTCCCAACGGGCTATTAGTTTATAGCATATTTCACGAATATACGGTGGTTTGGAATTATCGTTAGAAACTCGATAACCAGTATTCAACTGTACATTTAAAAAGTACAAAAGTAAATTTCCCTAATATTTTTTAACAAATTTTGTAGGTGACGGATTTTATTTTACGAGGGCAGTTTGATAAGTCAGTGACTTTTTGAATTTCCCGCGCAGTTACTCCAAATGCAACAGTGCTGCCGTCAACTATAATCTATCAGTGGGCAACTTTTTAATTTTGAGCAAGCTACGTCGTGCATTTGGTGTTTGATAGCCGTTCAAAGCAGATAACCTCGTGAATTTTTACGAAAATGGAAAAAAGTGAATTTCGTATGCTGATTAAGCATTACTTTTTACGTGAAAAATCCATCACTAAACTAAGGAAAGACTTGATAAATACTACGGGGACTCGGCACCATCAATTTCAATGGTTAAGAAGTGGTTTACAAAGTTCCGTTGTGGTCGCGTACCAGTACTAGTGACGCCGAACGTCCAGGTCGCCCAAAAGAAGTGATCACGCCGGAAATCGTCGATAAAATCCATGAAATGATATTGGATGATCGGAGAATGAAAGTGCGTGAGTTGACTCATGCTGTAGGTAGGTATCTCAACTGAACAGGTACATCATATTTTACTCGAATATTTGGACATGAAAAAACTCTCTGCGAGATGGGTGCCGCGATTGCTCACACTCGACCATAAGCGCAATCGTGTGACTACTTCAAAAGAGTGTTTAGCGATGTTCAGCCGTAATTCGGACGAATTTTTGCGCCGTTTTGTTACTGTGGATAAAACATGGATCCATCACAACACGCCAGAGACCAAGGATTAATCGAAACAGTGGGTTGCACTGGGTGAACGTGGACCAAAGAAGGCGAAACAGAGTCTGTCAGCCAACAAGGTCATGGCCACAGTTTTTTAGGATGTAAGTGGTGTCATTCATATCGATTACCTCAAGAAAGGTAAAACGATCACCGGCAAATATTATTCAAAGCTTTTGAACAGATTTGACGTTGATTTGAAGCAAAAACGGCCGCATTTGGCTAAGAAAAAGAAAGTGCTTTTCCATAAAGACAATGCACGTGTGCACACTTGTCTAGTCACGATTGCCAAAATCCACAAATTGGGATACGAACTGCTACCCCATCCAGCATATTCTTCAGATTTAGCTCCCTACGACTATTTTCTGTTATTTGGAGGAAATAAAAAATTTAGAAAAACGCTGGACTAAATGTATCGAGCTAAAAGGTGATTATGTAGAAAAATAAAATGTTTATTTGCGGAAAAAATTTTGTTTTATTCAAAAAGTCACTGACTTATCAAACCGCCCTCGTATAAGGTACTTCTTGTTTGGAAATTAAGGGTCAATAGGGTTTAAGTTTAAAAATGAGGACAACTGATAGGCTTTGCATAAAAAAACTAGAAGCGTGCACAAACGAATTAAATTTTTGAGAAATTATACTCACTGTAAACAAAATTGCTCTTTATTTGTCATCAGAACGAAACTTGGATTTTTGCTAAAGGTGAAGGGACGATAACATAAAGTGTATGAAACACACCGACGATAAAGGATAAAGATACAAGATTGTGCATGCAGGTGGAAAGCATGGTTTTGTAAATGGGGCGGATCTTTTTCTTTTGTAAAAATCAAAATCGGCCAATTATCAAGAAAATATGGATACAGAGATTTTTTTTTAAATGGTTAAAAGATAAACTATTATTATCGTTACATGAACCATCAGTCATTGTATTAGATAATGCTCTTCGTACCATTCGGAAATTTTAAATAAGCAACCAACAAACTCCTGGACGGTACACAAAATAAAGAAATTGTTAACTAACGAAAATAATTTATTTCCACCGTATTACTTTACGCCGAAAATATTATCGATAGCTAGAAGGCACGAAAGAGACAAAATTTACAAAGTGGATGCGACTCTAACTTTATAGTGCCTTGCACTGCGTTAGGTACTTGTGCGCTGACTTCATCAGCCACTTTTGGACCTCAGGGTTTCGGTTCGAGAGTAAGCCTGGTACAATGAGTACTGGGGGTGGTGGCAGGTTCAACTCTTCAAGTTGCTCCTGAGGCATGGTAGCTTGGCAGACGAACAAAGTGCTCGCTTGCCAAGTGGTCCAAGCTTGGGGTCCCAGGTGCACTTTGCACAGGGGCAAAGTGGATCAAATTATACTCAGTTATGGTCATCGTGTGCTTAGACTTCCGCCTCATCATATCCAATTTAATCCTATTGAGTATATTTGGGGAATATGCAAAACTTATTACGACAATCACATTTGATTTGATGGTTACAGTGATAATGCTGTTTTAAAAACTTGGCAACGAGCACTTAATACTGCTACTACTAAAATTTGAAAAAAATGTGTCACAAAATGAGAAAATTTTATGGAGGAATGGTGGGTTCATGAAAACCGCATCAAAGAAGTTAATCCTGTTATCATTTACAATCCGAATGAGGACAGCGACAGTAATTCTGATTATGATAACTTTAAATCTAATGCTTGATAATACCGTTAGTACTACATAAGTAAACATATTTATTAAATTTGTACCGATAAATTATTTTTGTTGCATTTACTTTTAACATAATTAAATCTGTGCCTACTTCTTACCATAAAACTCGTCGAGAGCTACATCAACGATTTCTGTTAACAATAAAGCAAAAAAAAAAACGTCTCAACAAAAGCAAAGATAAAACGTCTCAATCAAAAACAAGATAAGAGAAGCAAAAGAGAAATGGTTTTACGAGCAATGCTAAGAGATAGAAGCAATGGAAGCAAAACACGATACCTTCAACATGCACAAGAAGATAAAAGAGGCAGCAGGTATCTGCAGAAATAGAAACGCGACTTTACAGAACGCACAGGGCAGGCTGATACTGGATACTTTAGAAAAACTGACGGAATGGTGCGACTACATCGAGCACCTATTTCACGATACCCGGCCAGAACTTCAGAAAGAATTCCTTAATCAAGGCCAAGGCTTGGACATAACGAAGGCAGAAGTTCAGTATGCGCTGTCAATTTCAAAAAATGGGAAAGCTAGTGATCCTGATGACGTCTATATAGAAGTTCTAAAAATACTGCAAAACGAAGAATCACTGAACACGCTGGTAAAGCTATTCAATATTATTTACCGAAACGGCAGTATACCTTCTGATTGGTTAAAATCTACTTTTGTCCCGCTCCCCAAAAACGCGAAGGCCAAGAACTGCTGTGATTATCGTCTTATTAGCCTGATGAGCCATGTGCTTAAACTCTTTTTGAAAATAATACACAAAAGAATATATGCGAAGTGCGAGACAATGATGGGGGACTCTCAGTTTGGTTTTCGCAATGGCTTTGGAACAAGGGAGGCACTATTTAGCATACAGGTTCTTATCCAAAGGTGCCGGGACATGTCGGTGACCGTTTACGCATGTTTCATCGATTACGAAAAAGCCTTTGATAAAGTAAAGCACGAAAAACTGATCAACATTCTTAAAGAAATAGGACTGGAACAACGAGACATTAGAATAATAGCCAACATTTACTGGAACCAAAGTGCTCAAATAAGAATCGATAACACCGCGTCCGACGAGATCAAAATCCTGAGAGGCGTTCGTCAAGGATGCATTTTATCACCACTGTTATTTAATTTGTATTCCGACAGGATATTTCAAGAGGCGTTGGATGAATGTGACGAGGGGATATCTTTCAATGGGATTAATATCAACAATCTGAGGTATGCGGATGACACGGTTCTTGTTGCCGACTCACTGGAAGGACTGCAGGCGCTGGTAAGCCGCGTGACGGCTGCTAGTTTAGAGGCCGGACTTAGTCTGAACGTGAGAAAGACAAAGTGGCTAGCAGTTAGCAAATCAAACAACGTGGACGGACACCTGACAATTAACGGTCAACGAATTGAGCGAGTAGAAACTTTTAAATATCTTGGGTGTCAACTAAATGAGAAGTGGGACAGCATGCAGGAGATTCGTGCCAGAATAGAACAAGCTCGTGCTTCGTTCCTGAAAATGCGTAAAGTACTTTGCAGCAGAAATTTAAGCTTGCCTCTGCGCGTCCGAGTGCTTCGCTGTTACGTGTTTAGCATACTGTTTTATGGAATGGAAGCTTGGACTTTGACAGATGAGATGTGCAAAAAATTGGAGGCCTTTGAAATGTGGACGTACAGAAGGCTATTAAAAATCTCCTGGGTAGAAAGAGTGCGTAACACCGAGGTACTTCAACGCCTCGACAAGCAGCTGGAAGTTCTGTTTACACTAAAAAAGCGCAAACTGGAGTATTTTAGTCACATCTTAAGAAATGACAAGTATCGACTTTTAAAGCTTATTATAGAAGAGAAGATCGAAGGACGAAGAGGCCCGGGTAGAAGAAAGATATCCTGTCTAAAAAATTTAAGACAATGGTATGGAGTGAGCACTACCACATTGTTCCGCCGAGCTGTAGACAAGGTTCAGATAGCGCTGATGATTGCCAACGTCCGAGGAGGACAGGGCACCTAAAGAAGAAGAACAAAAGCAAAATATTAAACAAAAATTTTTTGGTTTTAAATCCTAGGGGAATTTACTAACGTGCGAGTACCTCTCAACACAGTGCGCTCGTTAAGTCAATGCCTCGGCGCCTAATCCGATACCGTCGTGTATTGGTGAAATGAGTTTTATTGTTTTTATAATACTAAATTAAAATACTATTATGTGAAGTATATGAAGTAAGTTTGGTACAGTGAAACTTTGGAGACCTCCACACAACGAGCACCTCTCCTTTACGGACAATTTTTGAGGTACTGAACATTTTATGTGTGTAAATAGGCTAAGACACCCCAAAACAACGGACCCTTCTTACAACGGCGTTATAAATGGGGCTCAAAAAACCAAAATAACTTATTACAACCATAAAACTAATTACATAACTAGGTACTTGTAGTCTTGAAACTAAATAAGAAGGTAATTTGATTTGGAGAAACCCATTATAAAATTTAATAATATTATTATAACATAACTAGGTACTTGTAGTCTTGGAGAAAGCCATTTTAAAATGTATTAATGCTTTGCACATTCCTAACAAAGTTTTGGGCCAAGAGAAAGATGTCCATTCTAGAATTTGGTCAAAATGTCTCCAGAGAGTCGATGACTTTGGGAGGGCACTCGATTTGAAAAATACAACTATCATTTTTCTTTCTACTGATCTGGATTTTCTGACTAATACAGTTGTATCCTCTTTATGAAAGACTTAAACTTCGTTTTGAGACTTGGTCGGCACTTTACAATAGTACAGTCTTTTCACCGGTCATTTTACACGTCGTGACATCTAGTCTTGAGTCAGACTATGCGATACCCAGAGAGAATAAACTTTCGTCAAGTGCAAATGACCATTCAGAATCAAACGTATTGCTGGTGTTTTTAGGCATAGGGTTTTCTTAATATGGTGGTAAGTCACTCGCCTGTCTTCGCCAAACATTTTATTTTTACAGCTGTAACGTTTTCCTTCGAAACGGACGTTGTTGGCTTTCCTGTCCTCTCACCATTCTCCAGACTAAAATTTTTCCTTTGGAATTCTTTCTACCACCTAAATATAGTCGTACGATGTGGACAATCATTACCTAGTGCAAGCGTCATTTCTTATAAACACTGGTCTATGTTTAAACCACAAGCAAAGTTATACCGCAAAACCACCCGAATATTATTTCGTGACCAAGATGCCATATCTCGCACTTCAAACTTTGACTCTTCTTCTTCTTAACGTGCCGTCTTCACTGAAGGTTGGCTATAATTTTGGCAAATATCTCTCTGTCCTGTGCTGCTTTTAGTAGTGACTCTGAATTCAGGCCATTCCAATCCCTAACATTCTTTAACCTGTCTTTCTGTCTCCTGCCCGGTCCTCTTTTACCTTCAATCTTGCACTCTATTATCAGTTGTAGGAACTCGTATCTCTTGCCTCTGTATATGTGTCCCAGATAGCTTGTCTTGCGTTTTTTGACCAAACTTTGGCTGCTGACAAATAACTGAGCCCACCGGCTTGGCGCAGCGGTTAGTGTGCAAGTTTAACACGTCTCAACATGCGCCAACACTCAAACTCCTACGCAACGTGTTTGCGTCACTTTGCAAAATTTTCCTAGTTCTATTTGTGTATAATGCCAGGTCAAGAACAAGCAGACAAAACAACGACAAGACAAAAACATTCATGTTTCGCGACAAAGTGGCGACAAACTCGAAAGATGTCTGCAAAATTTTTGTTTTGTTTCCAAATTCGGAAACATTTGCAAGTCCCGTCTCGAGTCGGTACGGATCAAAGGGTCTCTGTTTTGTCTGCATATTTTACGAAAAGTTATCGTCGCAGTGTGGACGGTGCGCCTGACAAAAGTAGAAGGCCCAGTGAATCTGTGAAAAATCACACAAATTTAGTGCCGTTGTTGTTGTAGTGGCGTAATAGTGTCTTTGCAAAAATGTCCGGGGAAAAAAAGTGGAACGCAGAAAATACTTGCAAATTAATAGAATTGTACATGGAGAATTCATTATTATGGGACTCTAAAAATAAGGACTACAAAAATCTCACCACTTAGTTCAATATCATCCCCACGCAACAGGAGTAACAAATCATTTATGCCATACATTTCTCGCATTTTTAAGCTTATTCTCATCCAAAAACGTTTGCGTTTCTTTTTTCCAACATTGGATGACGTGAAAAGAGGGATATAAGAACTGGCGGCTAGCAATAAATCTTCATTTTTTAAATTTTCCTCCTAGTGGAAACGCCACATGGTTACACAACGGATTCCCCACAACTAAATTTTGTTGCACATTTGTCGTTGTGGTGTGGACAGTTTGTCTAAATTTTGTCTTGTCTGAATACCTAAAGTTTTGTCGCAATGTTTTCGTGTTTTTGTCTTAAAATCGTATTTCCTTTTTGTCTGCTTAGTCTGGACCCGGCTTAACGCACCAATAAAATCTTAATTTTGCGCATATATTTAAGTTTGAAAACACAGGTGAGGTTAAAAACATAAAGCACAAAGTGGAACGTCCCGTGTGAAATGATACAAATAGACTCAGGCAGGAACAGGTTGAATCCATCAATAGAGATCTTAAAGCGATCGTCGAGTGGAGAACCAACAATCTTGTTCAGTTCAACGCCCAAAAAACACAAAGTGCCACGTTTTCCAAGAAAGTGAATTCCTCAAATCATCCCATTACAATGTCCGGAAATACCCTTGAACCTAGTCCCTCCATCTCGATTTTGGGAGTCACGGTGTCCAATAATATGTCTTGGCATGACCATGTTGCTAACATCGCAAAGTCGGCAAGCCAGAGGCTAGGTAAGCCAGAAAGTTTTTTACTCCTGATCAACTGTTGACGACGTACAAGGCTCAAATCCGACCTCTACTGGAGTATTGCTCGCACATTTGGGGTTCAGCACCAAGGCATTCTCTTCGTCTTCTAGATTCCATTCAGAAAAGAGCCATTCGCTTGATAAACAGCTCAACTCTCACAGATACCCTTCACACTCTAGAACATAGAAGAAGAGTTGCAGACCAGTCATAGCTCTACAGATATTTCCATGGCAGATGCTCCAGAGAAATAAAAACTCTTGTACCACCATTGGCCACATTCGGCCGAAGAACTCGGCACGCTGATCAGTCTCACCCATTTACTCTCAAGATTGACACTACAAGGACCAATCTTCATCAAGAATCCTTCTTTTACAGGGCTGCTACGGAATGGAATAAGCTTCCAAAATTTGCAACTTTTTAAAAAGCGTGTCCACAATCATTTTCTTTCTATAATCCCTTCCCCTTCTAATATTCGCAGTGCGGGCCGTCCGCGGCCCACACGATAGGTCTACCCTTTTTGCGACTTGTTTTTAAAAAAAAAAAAAAAAGCAGTTGAAATGACGGTATTGGGTCATTTACAAATGAATGATTTTTAGCATCTGGTGTATTAGCATTTATGATAAATGAAGAAGTTAGTAGACATAACTGTCATTATTGGAGTTATCCTCATTTTTTCGTAGAGATACATACACAAACACCTGAGATATTAAATGTATCGGTTGGAATTTTGAGGAATTAAATTATTGGACCATTATTTATTGATAAAAATCTTAATGAAACAACTTATTTAAATTTGTTAAAAAACCCAATGATTACTAATATATTGGAACATAATATTAATCTTTTAAAGGACGAACTAATTTTACAACAGGACGGGGCATCCCTGACTTATTGACACCGGAGATATTTGCAAATGTTAGAAAAGTCTTTAAAAATAGCGGACTGATATTCATTAAATAAATTAGTTAAATCCAAAATATTAAAATATATAATATATAAAATATATCTGGGCATAGAAATCTCAGGCGATGGTGATGTTGAGACGGAGGTGAGAGAACAGACAACCAAGGCAACAAGAATAGCAGGATGCCTCAATGACACAACATGGTGAAATAAAAACATTAAAATAGAAACCAAATCAAGAATTTACAAGGCAATATTAAGACCAACTATGACATACACGGCAGAAACTTGACCAGACACAGCGAGAACTAAACAACTTCTAGAGACAACCGAAATGAGAGTACTTCGTAGAATAACTGAAAAGACGATCTTGGACAGAGAAAGAAGCAAGAATATAAAAAGGACATGCAAGGTAGAAAACATCAATGAGTGGGTTCTCGGCAAAAAAATGGAGTGGAATAAGCACATCAGTAGAATGGACAACGAAAGAATAGTCAGAACAGCACGCGACAAATCACCAATGGGTCGCAGGAGTTTAGGACGCCCCCGAAAACGATGGAGCGATAACTTGGCAGTGCAATAGGCAGAGGGACGATGAAACCAAATAGGCGATCCGCCTAGATTAACGAAGGAATAAAAAGAAGAAGAAGAACAAAAAGATTTTCGAAATATCTTTAAAATCATTTCATAAATAAAAAAAAAATTACAATGTTGTCTAGAGAATTAAATAACCTTTTAAATGATGTGTCACTTGACCACACTTGGGGGGTTGATGAGTGGCTGCAGTGGGTTGCATTTTTGTGTATAAAATTTGTCTTCCCAATAAAATTTAACGTGTTAATTTAAATTTTGAAATTTTGGTTTCTGACTTTCTGGGACAGGATCAAGTTTTCGTTGGAACACCATGTATAATAAAACAAACATAAATGAATAAATTTCATTTGCACCTATCACAAACCTAAAATCACAGCACAATCACCAATCTCTTTTGACCTTTTAAAACGAGTATTTAAATCAAAATTTGTTTTTTTTGCTGAAACGCCTGACTAGTAGTTTTAAACGAGGGATTTATTGTGCTCATACACTATAACTTAAATACGCAAGTTTCGGATAGTTTCCAACTATTTGAAACTGATGAAAATCTAATCTAAAATGGCTGTACAAGATTTGGACAAGTGGACTGTAATTTTAATGTGAGAAAGTTGTCAAAGCTGTTTAGTTAATAATAAACCTCTACCTTATCTGCCGACGAGATTCCGAGAAAAATGGCCCTCATTGTCCTCTCCTAAGTCCGATCTCTCGAAGATAAGATGATCTGGCGCAAACGACTCAACACTTAATTTTACTTTCACAATAAGTCAAAATACCAATAAACACTTAACATTTGCTTGTCTGTTGTGTTCTCTACTCGGCGGTCAAAATGTGGGGGAAAGCGGTGACGGTTGTAAGTGTGTCGCTTTTAACATTCGCACTTACGCCGCCATCTATGTATTTAACAGCAAACAACTTATACGTACCCAATGCGTAACCTCACCCAAAAGATTGCCGGTTAGAAATTTTTGAACGTCGAACGTGTCAAAAAAACAACCACAGTTCTTGCTACGAAAAGTGTAAAGCAAGTAGGCTCTATAACTTCCCAAGAAAGGGGGACTTTGGTGACGATGTGTTAAGCTATTAGTGCAATAGGAAACAGCGTCCAGCCGATGTTTATATTTCCATTAGCTAGATATCATAACCATTTTATCATAGACGGGCCACTCGTACGCGGGAAAAAGCGAAAACCTAGACAGTGAAACCTCAACGTCTGAAGAGGAAGACACAGTGTGCTTAGTCTGTTTGGGTTCATACAAAATGAGATGTAAAGACTGGTTACAGTACAGACAGTGTGCAGAATAGGCATTTATTTTTTTTTTTTTTGAAAACCTAGCATTAGATTTAATAATTTCTTGTTAATTTAATAATAACATAAAAATGCTTTTATTTTTATTTGTTTTTAAAGAATTTGTATTCTTTTGTTTGTTTATCTTGGCCTTGTTTAAAGGTAACACTTGATTTCGGCTTAATATAATAAAATAAATATATGTAGCACCTACTTACTAATAAATAGAGCTCGGGAAATATGCAAATATGCATATTTTGAACAAATTTTGTAAATGCAAATGCATTTATTATAAGTTCATATTTTTAGCTATTTTCGGATTTTTGCAAATAAAAATTTTCAATATGGACAATCATCTATGAAATTAGATAAAGAAATTAACGAAGTAGGTACCTGTTCCTTGGAAATACCAATATCGGTATTATTATAATAAAATAACTAATAAGACAATAGACCCTACTGACCGATAAGCCGGTTGTTTATTAGTAATAAACAATTATTCTTTATTATCTTTTGATACTTGCTACAATCAACCACCCCCTGGTACAACTGACACCTGTAAGGTGTAGTTTGTAACATTTGTCACCTACGTGTTTTTAATATTTTAGCAAAATAATTTTTGTTTTTACAATTCTAAAAATATCAAACTACTCACAAGATCATACACCTTTTACTAAAAAAAATGCTTTAAATATGATTAACTATTAGGGCTGAAAACAATAAAATGTAATGTAAGAAATAATAAAAACGTATTCTACTCAAAAATTATATTTATCGTAAAGCGTATTAAAACTATCTCTCGATAACAAAAAAGCGTCTACTTATTGTCGTCCCTTCATCAAGACTGCCGCCAGCCCCATTTTCTCGTCCTTTTCTCTAGATACCTGGCCTCCAGATGTGCTTGTGTTTCCAAAAGCTCTTCCCGAATACAGGGTGAATTCAAATATATCTTACAGTAAATTTTTTTACAACTGTCACCGCTCTTCCCTACGGGTAACATTCCTACTGCTATTGGGGTTTACGCGTAAAGAGTATTAAATATAATAAATAAATAAAACAATTATATTTTCTCATTAAATAGTTCTAATACTTTAATGTAACTATGCGTTTTTTTTATTGGAATCATCCAAATTCAGAAATAAATAAAATAAGATTTTGATTACTGCTTTCACCTATTATTTTTTAAAAACTTATTTTCTTTTCGCCACTGCACTTAACCGGCACTGTACATAGCTAGGGGTAATCCTTTGGAATTATAAATTTCTTTTCCTGAGTAAAGAAAATTGTTCGCCAGAAAGAGTATTTTATTGAAATTAAAAAGTTTTTTGCGCATCAGACAGCCTTCATGATTTAAATCATTGAAATTTCTTTTCGTGAATATTTTATTAATTATTTTCGGAGAAAAAGAACTTTTTTTTACTCGACCGTCGAAACGGAGATATTTCGTCTTCGCTAAGGATTACAAGATTTGCAATGGAAATTTTTGAGAAAATACAATATACTTTAAATTCACGCGATTTGTACTGGCAATTTTATTTTAAATTTTTAAAACCGCTGTAAACGTGTAATAACTTACTTAAATTTAATGTTGGGTTTTTAATTAACACGTTTCATTTACCATGCAAAAATAAATTATTTATCTGGTATTCAATTTAATTTGAGAAATTCAATACGTAGGTAAATTCGTTAATTTTCAATCACTTCCATTATATGGATTTTGAAAGGCAGAAGGCTGTAGGTTACTAAACAATTTCACATAGCAACCAAAGCTGGAGACTGTAATAGTTTTAAGTTTCCAAACTTGGAGGGTGTAAAGGTACATACATATTATGTAAGTGAAACTTTTTGAGGCTCTATTAATGGAAGGACTATGGTGGAAAACTTAAGATCAACGGTGAGCTAATTAGTGGAGATATTTATGTAGTAAGATTGTTTACAAGTTTTAACACCTAAAGGAAAGTAAGTATAGGGTAACTCACTATAAATTACCTACCCTTTATCATCGCTAATATTTCTAATAAAAAAACTTTGTACATAAAAGTAGGGTGATTATGATTCCAGAGTTTGCTCACTCAATCTGGTACACAGATTTTTTTAAAATGTCTTGTATAACGAGCGGGTGCTTATCAAAAATAAAAAAAAATAAAGATGGTGAGCGGTGTTTCAAGCCGAAAAGATTGCCATTAAACACTTCTTCTTCTTCTTCTACTTGTTAGAGATCTAGATGATCTGTTGTTTTCTCATGCAATTAAGAACTTCCATATTTGTTATTCTTTGCGCCCTTGATATATTTTTTGTATACGGCGGTGAATGTACATTTAAAAGGCATCTATTTTCTTTTATAATGATTTATCAAGAGTCCAACTATTCCATCCGTACAGGAGAATCGAAAAAATGTAGCATCTGACCATTCGTACCTGGAGCTCCAGGCTCAGATCTGACTTTACAGTCGTCTCATGCTTATAAATATTTGTCTGGCTTGTTCAATGCAGCTTCTGACTTTTTTCCTCAGGTTTATTTATTTATTTACTTTATTAATCTCTTTAAATTATATAAAATTGTTCCGTTTGGCTTTTGCATTAGCCATAGTAGAAATTAAACTAAATTGGGTATTACGTAAGACTGTTTTTGAAAGAAATTTTTAGAAATGTCAACGTCGGCAAACAACGAGAAAACTGTCGAAATCTTTTATTACTTTCGTTACCTCTTTGTACGATGGTGGTTCTACTTCCGGCTCTGCACTATAATATGTTATTTCATTTTTCACTTCTTGTTGCTGCTGTTCTCCTTCTAGTACCTCTTTAAAATATTCTTTCCATCGTCTTATTACGAGGGCAGTTTGATAGGTCAGTGACTTTTTGAATTTCCCGCGCAGTTACTCCAAAGGCAACAGTGCTGCCGTCAACTATAATCTATCAGTGGGCAACTTTCTAATTTTGAGCAAGCTACGTCGTGCATTTGGTGTTTGATAGCCGTTCAAAGCAGACAACCTCGTGAATTTTTACGAAAATGGAAAAAAATGAATTTCGTGTGCTGATTAAGCATTACTTTTTACGTAAAAAATCCGTCACTGAAACTAAGGAAAGACTTGATAAATACTACGAGCACTCGGCACCATCAATTTCAATGGTTAAGAAGTGGTTTACAGAGTTCCGTTGTGGTCGTACCAGCACTAGTGACGCCGAACGTCCAGGTCGCCCAAAAGAAGTGATCACGCCGGAAATCGTCGATAAAATCCATGAAATGATATTGGATGATCGGAGAATGAAAGTGCGTGAGTTGGCTCATGCTGTAGGTATCTCAACTGAACGGGTACATCATATTTTACACGAATATTTGGACATGAAAAAACTCTCTGCGAGATGGGTGCCGCGATTGCTCACACACGACCATAAGCGCAATCGTGTGACCACTTCAAAAGAATGTTTAGCGATCTTTAGCCGTAATCCGGACGAATTTTTGCGCCGTTTTGTTACTGTGGATGAAACATGGATCCATCACAACACACCAGAGACCAAGGAACAATCGAAACAGTGGGTTGCTCGGGGTGAACGTGGACCAAAGAAGGCGAAACAGAGTCTGTCAGCCAACATGGTCATGACCACAGTTTTTTGAGATGTACGCGGTGTCATTCACATCGATTACCTCAAGAAAGGTTAAGCGACCACTGGCGAATATTATTCAAAGCTTTTGAACAGATTCGACGTGGATTTGAAGCAAAAACGGCCGCATTTGGCTAAGAAGAAGAAAGTGCTTTTCCATCAAGACAATGCACGTGTGCACACTTGTCTAGTCACGATGGCCGAAATCCACGAATTGGGATACGAACTGCTACCCCATCCAGCATATTCTCCAGATTTAGCCCCCTGCGACTATTTTCTGTTTGCAAACATAAAGAAATGGCTGGGCGGTAAGAGATTTGAGTCGAATGAAGTTCATTACCGAAACAATCGCGTATTTGGAGAGCTTTGAAAAAAGGGAGGGAATAAAAAAATTAGAAAAACGCTGGACTAAATGTATCGAGCTAAAAGGTGATTATGTAGAAAAATAAAATGTTTATTTGCGGAAAAAAATTTGTTTTATTCAAAAAGTCACTAACTTATCAAACCGCCCTCGTATATCCGGCTTTTCCTTTAGGTTTTTTTCATGTCTGTCTCTACAGATATTTAGTCGTGACACGAATTCGTTTGTATACTCTAAACCTTGGTAAATAAAACAGTTAATAATATGTTTAACATAAATCCAATATTTGTAAACCTTCCTAAATTTTTATTATTGTTATACAGCACCAAAAAAGAAATAAAAAACATTTAAAGAGTACAAATATATGCTATATTATAATTACTTTCAAACTATCACAATAAATTATTTATTAGATGGCGACCACACTTTTAAATAAATAATGACATTATCAAATGAAATTTTAGAAAGAAAATTAAACGAGCAACTTTTAAATATAAATTAATTAGCGAGTATTTGGTGGTAATACTTTCTTCTTATGGTGCCGTCTTTACACGGAGGTTGGCTATCATTATGGCTATTTTTACTTTCGACGCTGCGACTCTGAAAAGCTTGAGAGATGAACATCCAAACCATTCTCTTATATTTCTTAGCCAGGATATACGTCTTCTTCCCACTGATCTCTTTCCTGCAATCTTTCCCTCCATTATCAGTCGTAGTATACTGTTTCTCTTTCCACGCATAATGTGACCGAGATATTCCAGTTTTCTGGCTTTAATCAAGTCCTTTCTCCAATTATCTATCTCTTTCTACTCGGCGTAAATCCTCCTCATTGGTAATCCTTTTTTATCCACGATATTCTTAGTACAAGCCGGAAGATCCACATTTCAAATGCCTGGAGCTTTTTCATTGTGGCTTTGTTGATCATCCGTGATTCTAGTGCATATAGAAGCACTGGGATTACTTAACATACAACCATTCTCAGACGTAGTTAAAGGTTTAAGTTTGGGTTAGTAAATAGTTGTTTCATTTTAAAGAAATTCTGATTTTGATTTCTTGAGTCTGATCATGCCTATCGTTGATCCACGTGCCAAGATACTGATATTGCTTTACTCTCTCGACCAACACTAACTTGATAATGATGTTAATATTAGGATGGTTTAATGGGGTTTTACTTATGACCACGTTTTTCGTTTTTTTATAGTTCATTTTTAAACCGTACTTCCTGCTGACCTGATCGATCTTTTGAAGTAATATTTGAGATCATGTATGTATGATCAAGGTGTCATTAGCAAAGGTATGTTGTTGATAATCTTTTCATTTATATTTATCCCCTCGTTTCTGTTACTGGGAGCTTCTTTGAATATAGCCTCTAAATAATAATTAAACAGAAGCGGTGACAAAACACATCGCTGTCTTCCTCCTCGTTGTATTTTGATATTTTCTGATGTTTTTCCTACAGAGCCGATCACAGCATTTTCCTTCCAATAAAAGTTCTTTATTATGCTGACATATTGCTCATCAAGCTAACTTTCTCGTATTAATCATCTTTTTGAGTCTCACCCTGTCAAACGCCTTATCGTAGTAAATAAATCTCATATAAATTTCTTTGTTCATATCCAAACATTTTTGTATTATAACATTCACCGCGAATAAGACTTCACGTGTGCCCATACCATTTCGAAATCTAAATTGATTTTCACTAATATAGGTGGAAATACCAATTTTTAAATTTAAATAAAAACGCACTTTATTTTTGTGATATATTTGGGATTTTTCTTTTATTTATAACTTTTTCCCCCATGATTCACCACCGGCAAGTGATTTAAGTTGTCACTTCTTATCAACTAAGCTGGCATTTACGAAAATGTATACTTTTTCTTTTTTAAATATAGTTAGCGGATACGTTGCCTGACCTTTTTTCTCCAAAGACCATTAGCTCTCGTTAAAACTTCCGCAAGGGAGAGTTTTAAATCTGAAAATGGATATCATATTTCAAGTATCGTGAAAATAAACTTTTATACTTTTATGCTAGTTATTAAGCAATCTAGGTTTAAAACATGCAAAATAAAATAAAAGACAACTAAAACCATAAAGCAGTAAGTGGTAGTCAGTTTTTATATTATTATTGTGTTTGCCTGGCTTTTGTGAACCAATCACGTTCAACATTAATGAAAAGGAATACTTATTTTTTTAACAAAACATTTGTTTATAAATATTAATTACCAGTGTAGTTATATGATTAGAAAAAGTCCTATTTAATGCTTTAACGACTAATGACATATTTGTAATTTAAATTAATGTTTTTTTTAATAACTAGCGGAACCCGGCAGACGTATCCTGCTTTGCAAATATCACTATTAAACTCAGCGATCCCGAAAACTATGAATTCGACACTAATATCTGTGTTTTTAATAGTTTTTATATTTTATCCCCTTTTCACCCCTTTTGCATGGGTCTCAACATATTTGGGAATGTCACTTGTCACGTGCCTATTTTTATTTCCCATCTACCGTTTCATTGTTAAGTACGTCTCTGATAGTCTGGCGTTCGTAATTAGTTTTGCATACCGTATTGGTTCGTTGTATATGGTGTTGCCTATCTAGTAGTAATAGAATTCGATTATTAATAGCTGTGACATTTTTGCTAATCGATGGGGATTAAGTGAGTGTTATTAAACTTCGCCTTGATTATTGGCCTCGATTGTCGTGTGAGGTTGGCTGACGCGTGTCCCGGGTCATTTTTCTAATATCCGGTCTGGGAGCGAGGAGTGGTTATCATTCGTTTGGTGTCAGTGGTGGAAGTCGGTTGAGAGTTTTTGGAACGATTTGATATTAACACGTGAGCAGAACTTCTACGGTTTTTCTTTCATATCTGGCTGTATTTGGGCCATCTTAATTGGATTAGGAAGATAAACCATTTAATTTTTAACTTGACCATTCTGTCGTGCCTATGTGGTGGATATTTTGGTTATTGGGGTCGAGTTAAAATCACCACGTGTGGGATTTGATGAAGTGAAGCCATCGTGAAGTACCACGTGCTGTTCCATCCACATCGACGATAAATTTCAGTGTTATAAAGACTTGCCTGGTGTTTTTAGCAGAAATTATTATGATAATACTATTTGGTGTTTCGGTTCTTGGATCATCGGTGTTACCGTGACGTCTCAGTGAAGTTTTCAATTGGTTACATGGTATTGAATTTAATTTTATCAACTTATCAGTTATTATGTGCCTGATCTAAGTGTTTTCAATAGTTTAAAAGTAACAAGTTATTTTCATTAAATTTGTACCTGCTCCCAGTGACGTCTCAATGAAGTTTTCAATAGTTTAAAAGTAACAAATTATTTTTCGTTAAATTTGTACCGGCTCCAAGTTGAATCTGCATTTATATATTACTGAATATAATTTATGTGGTCATTGTAAGGGTTTTAAAATATTATTCTTGTTGCAAGTCCATTTATTTTGTATTCCTTTTTTTTTGTGTTAATCTTTTGCTATCGGGAATTCTATAAAAAACCAATTATTTTCGAAATTTTAAATATTGTGAACATTTTCTTTTTTGTTGTTTTTTTTTTAATTTTCTTTTGTACCTCATTAGGTTTTTATTATTGTCTGAAAGATTGTTATAATTAATTTAAATATCATTTTAAGAAAAGTGTATTAAATTTGTTTAAACCACTTTACGAAAAAACAGAATTTATTGTAAAAAATCAGAACATCATTTTTACTTAATTAATATATTGCAGTAATTGTAAATATAGTTTTATTTATCTAGATCACCATAATTGTTTGTTGTTTATCGCGTGGCTCTTCTGGTGCCTACACCACAATGTTGTTCTCGCCTGCCCTATTCTAGTTCTAATTTCTTTCGAACAGTCGTTGTTTTTATTTATAATTGTGCCCAAGTATTTATAACTGTCTACTTTTTCTATAGGGTGGTTGTTTATCTGAATTTGTGGGATGTTTTGTGCTGTTTTGGATATGATCATAAATTTTTGTCTTTTTTATATTTAGTAACAGTACGAACTATATTTTATGGTGTTGTCACGTGCCTTTTTTTTTTCTACAGTTCTATTATTAATTGGATCTCTTCTGATAGTTTCGTATTCCTTAGTTACTCGTAAGTAGGGTTGCATACCGTATTTTGTTGTAACTTTAATATATATCATCCGTTGTAAATAGTGTTGCATACCTAGTAGTGATAGGATTATTGTTTGGTTTGCATTTCTGTGTGGATGGGGCTGGCTAACAGCACGGACGAGGCGATTGTGGAGCCCAGACTGGAGAAGATTGTGGGTTGACGTTTATTCCGTGTGATTTCTTGATTTCCGGCCTAGGAGTGTCAGTCGTTGGGTGAGATTCTTCGAAGTCGGGTGTTGGTGAGAGTTGTTGGGATGGTGTGATATTAGCACGTGAGCAGAATCTCTACGGTTTTTTTCTTTCATATCTGGCTGTATTTGGGCCATCTTAATTGGATTTTGAAGAAAAACCACTTAATTTTTAACTTGACCATTCTATCTTGCCTTTGTGGTTGATATGTTGGATTTTGGTGTCGAGTTAAAATAGCCGCTAGCGGGATTTATTTGAGGGGAGCCATTGTTGATTAGCACGTGCTGTTCCATAACCATCATACATATCGACGATAAATTTCAGTGTTATAAAGACTTGCTTGGTGTTTTTAGCAGAAATTATTATGATTATACTACTTGGTGTTTCTGTTTCTTGGATCATCGATGTAACAGTGACGTCTCTATGAAGTTTTCAATTGGTTTCATAGTATTGAGTTTAATTTTATCAACTTATCAGTTATTATGTGCTTAATCTAAGTGTTTTCAATAGTTTAAAAGTAACAAATTATTTTCATTAAATTTGTACCTGCTCCAAGTTG
Source organism: Agelastica alni (assembly GCA_950111635.1). NCBI lineage: Eukaryota > Metazoa > Arthropoda > Insecta > Coleoptera > Chrysomelidae > Agelastica > Agelastica alni. Next base: position 51,211,300 of record OX467712.1, on the reverse strand, counting down.
AATCTGAATTTATACATTACTGAATATACTTTATGTAGTTATTGTGAGGGTTTCAAATTATTATTTTTGTTGCAAGTCCATTTATTTTGTATTGTTTTTTTTGTTAATCTTTTGCTATAAAACCAATTATTTTTGAAATTTTAAATATTGTGAAAATTTTTTTTTTCTGGTAATTCTCTTTTGTACATCATTAGGTTTTTATTATTGTCTAAAAGATTGTTATAATTAATTTAAATATTATTTTAAGAAAAGTGTATTAAATTCGTTTAATCCACTTTACAAAAATACAGAAATTGTTGTAAAAAATCTGAACATCATTTTTTTTTACTTAATTAATGTATTGCAGGAATTGTAAATATAGTTTTATTTATCTAGTTCACCATAATTGTTTGTTGTTTATCGTGTGGCTCTGCTAGTGCCTACTAGACCTAGGGGTTTCCGGCTTGTACCGTCTAAGACGGTGGCGCGGCTCACTTTTATATTTTTTTTTTCTACCCTCTACGGCTGAGCTCGAGCATAATTTGCCAGTAGAGAGACCACTAGCAGAGTACTCTTTAGAGAACTAAAAGATGTGGCAGTGTAATATGTATATTTTGTTTTTCCAATTATTGTATTATATTGTATAATTTTATTGTGGCAATGTATTATGTCACATGTTAATTTTGTTTTTATACTTAGTTACTGTAATTACTGGTTGAAGAAACACCATTGACCATCTTAGGAGATGGTACACTGATGGATCAGGTGTAATGGGTAGTTAATTATTTAGGTTAGAATTTATGCTTTGTGATAAATTATAGGTTAACAACTTTACTATGTATGTGTTTAGTAATAATTATAAAATATATCGACCAAGCAGTTTGGTTACAAACTGTTTATCGAAAGAAGTAACAATTGCTAAGTAAGCAGACACATGCTAAATAAAAAGAATGTGTAGGCTGGCAATTGGGGCTTTTGGGTTTTATGAAGAGTTCAAATTAAACATTGGTTAAAGACATGTGTTTTATTTTAAAAACGTAGATCTTAACAAATCGGAACCTGAACCAGATAAGTTAACATTATTACACAGGGTACCAGGGACGCTACGGGGCAGGTCTGTTTAGAGCATCCCGCAACCACAGGGAGAGCATACCCCTGGGAATGCAAATAAGGTCACTCTTACATGGGTCCCTGGGCACACAGGTATAAATAACAATAGGGTAGCCGATGAACTGGTAAGAAATGGGAACCTGGTGGAACCAAGAAGCCAGTTGGTTGGATTGCCAATTGCCCAAGCAAAACATGAATTAAAACTAATCCTTGAGCAAAAACATATCGCTCAGTGGAATGCAAATACTAGCTGCAGAACATCAAGACAGCTGATAATAAAACCTCTCCAAAAGAAGGCAGAAGGCACTCTGGACGATGAACCGGATTAGGCAAAGCAGCACGCTTGGCCTGCTCACTGGCTTCATCGCACTAAGCGCCCACCTTTTCAAACTTAAGCTGGCGGCTAAGAAAAACTGCCGACTATGCGGCAAAGAGAAAGAGAGCAGACTGGAATCCTGATTCTCTGAAGACACAGCGGTAGTCACAGAGGATCATAAGATCTAGGTGACATAGGTACCTATACCAACCGCAAAAATGTAATGTAATGTAGTTACTATTATGAATATATAAATAATTGTATTAACAAATTTTACATTAATTTAATATTTAAAAAATATTAATATTTTATTTTTAACCCAAATATTTTGTTAATTATTTTAAACAAAATTAGGTTCTACGGCTGATTCTCAACGGCCGAAAAATTGTGAAAAATTTACTAATTTTCGCAAATACGTTGCCTGAGACCAGTCCGAGAACACTATTTAAAATAAAATATTGTAAATATTGATTTTAAAAAGACCGCCTTTTATTTTCATTTCACATGCCCGTCGCCAGAAGCGCTTAAACTTGTTCTCCAAACGTTAACATAAGAGTTGCATTTATAATGGGGTATATGATGTGGAGAGAATTATTATGAATGAATGTCTCTACCAGAAACCAAAATATGTCCAAGTAATTTGATTATGATAACCTTTGGCTGTCTCAATTGAAAGGAGAGGTACCTTTTCTCTCTATCACTAACTACAGTTACCTGTAATTCGTTGCTAGTAGCGCCATCTATGTTATGGCATGCTCGTAACTCGTTCTCCGTTTTTCGTTTACCAGTTACAATGCTATATGGGTACATGCTGTGTTGGGAGATTCAGTTTCACAAGCAGTACAGATGATTGTTTGATCTGGAAGGAACGGGCAAACGGGCTGAGTCCTAAAGCATCGACACACCCTGTAACAGGGTAAAAAAAATGTAGACGATCTTCTCCAATGCAAATACCTAACTTGTGGCCATTTTTTAAATAAAAATCACCTATTATCGGGTTTTGTTTATTATTAATAATGAAAATATTTACTAACTCTTTATAGTAGCGTGACTGCGCATTCCACAGTAGTGTAATTTTTAAAAATGTATTGTTTTTCCCTCGAAAAATTTCGAGGTTAAAGTTTGAATTCTCGAACGCCTGGCACTTCCCCATTTGTTATGGTGTATTTATGATCTAACGTTACCGCAGCACTGAATTATTTCTTCTTTTTGTTCGTTTTATTTTTAGGGTGTTAGTGTTGCAATTCCAAACAGTAACGGTATTTTAACTGCGTATTGTATAAATATGCGGGTTTAATATCCTGCGTTATTTGATTTGACTGTGTTTTTGTCACAGAAGAATGTCAAATGATAGAGCATGTGTATGTACTAGTAAAATTTTTTCGGTTTTACTGAAAACTATGGAATGAATGGGTTGCAAATAGTATAACACCCTTTTTTGAAACTACTACAATTAAAAACCAAAATATTACAACATTATTTACACTAATACAATAATTTATTAAAAAACACACTTCCAACGCGCGATTAAAAAATAAAAACTATTAAATAGGACCTAACACGACTAAATTCGATGTAGTAAGATTTATTTTATTTAGCGTTTGGCTACGTAACAGGTAAGTATATAACAAAAGTTCACAAACAATCACTAAGAATACAAATATATTTTATTGACTCTCTTGTCGCAATCAGGAAATCGGATGTAGGAAGTAATTGGACAGTCCTCCACCAGGGGTGTTTAATAGTCTGCTTCTCAGCGCCGCAGTCATAATTCGGGGAAGGTATTTTTCCCCATCTGAAAAGTGAATCGGAGCACTTGCCGCAATTCGTCCTTATTCTATTAAGTGTTTTCCAGATTCGTCTTGGTTGATTAAAACCCTCTGGCATATCCCGGTTGGCAGGTGTGACCTTCTTCTTCCAATCTTCTTTCCACCGCTTAATTATGTTGAAGTTTTCTTCGATAAGAGTTTTTGCCGTTCTAAGAGGGGGTTTTCGTGAGCGTAGCCTATTTATGGTTCTGCCGGTTATTCCAACGTGGGAGCGGAGCACAGGGTCGGCGTTAATTTTTCTATACTCCCTGACCAGATCATGTTCTCGCCGAATTTGTGGAGAAGCTATTTCGCTCAGCAACCAACCCCACATAAAAAACGTAGCTGGATTTGCGGTGGTTAATAAATACTTGTATTTAGGGTCTCTTATTGACAACAGCGGTGCATGCGAAGGTAAAATAAAAAGAAGAGCTGCACTGGCTCGAACAGCCGTGACTAAATTAAGCAAGATCTGGAGAGATACAGCCATCACCAAAAACACCGAATTAAGATTGTTGAATTCACTTGTGTTCCCCATTGCCACTTATGAAGCAGAAACCTGGACACTCAAGAAAAGCGATACCAGACGGATAAATGCCTTCGAAATGTGGGCATACAGACGGCTACTGCGGATACCCTGGACGGCCCACCGTACAAATGAATCTGTTCTTTAAGAACTAAATATTCAACTAAATCTGTCAAAAAATATAAACCGAAGCTTTTTAACATATATCGGCCACATTGCAAAAAGGACAGACTCATTGCAACTACTAATAGTTAAAGGAAACGTAAAGAGGAAGCGCCCGCGAGGAAGGTCACCCAAGAGGTGGCTGGACCAAACTAAAGATCTAATCGGCCAAGGCCTACATAAAACTGTAAATATGGCCCAGAATAGAGAGGAGTGGCACAATACTATAAGTGCTGATATAGGAGCATCATAGTCACTAATCCCTTCTCAGGGAAATGGACCAGAGATAGAGAGATGTGGCTCAGTCTGGGTAGCCAATAAGTGGGCTTGGCCTTGATTGTGCCTGATATAGTACGCATAGCTTGATTAAGTTGGGCTTCAACATGTTTGATCCACACCGGTGCACAGTATTCCGCGACGGGGTACACTAAACCCAGTGCTGTCGATCTGAGTGTGGGCGCTGTGGAACCCCGTGTGGTGCCGCAGGATATTATTTAGGGTTCTGAGTTTTGCAGCTGTCTTTATAAGGTGTTTCTTGAAGCTTAGTGTTCTGTCGAGTATGACACCCAAATATTTCGGGTGCATATTGTGACGTTACAGTCTGCCTTCAAAATTGATTTTAAGTTGGTAGTTGGCCATCCTGTTATTTAGGTGAAAGCACGATACGTATTTGCTGCGCTAGGCTGCAATCTCCAGTGTCGAAAATATCTCCCAAGGGTAGCCAAGTCATTTGTTAGTGAGATTGAATGTCTGCAAAACACGACAATTACTTAATAACCCTGTTTAACGATTAAAAAAATATATGGAAAAATTTAAGCGGGACTATTAATTCTCAACCTCTACTGGAACCAAACCGCCGAAGTACGTAAATGAAACAGTAAAATTCTCAATTAAAAAAGGAGTAAGAAAAGGATGCATTTTATCATCAATGCTGATCAATCTGTACGTAGAAAAAGCCCTGCAGGAAGCACTTGCGACAAGCACTTTAGGAATAAAAGTTAACGGCATCGCTATCAACAATATCAGATACGCTGATGATACTGTAATCTTAGCTGACACAGCAGATGATTTACAGTCGCTATTAAATGTTGTTAATAATGCAAGCAATGCGTTGGGTCTAAAAATAAATGCCGCTAAGATCAATTTTATGACAATTTCAAAAAACGTCCTGCCAAATTTCAGATTAACTATCAATGGTATTAACCACAAAGAACAAGTACGAAAATTTAAATACCTAGACTGCTACTTGAACGATAAGTTAGACCCGGAGGTGGAGATTACGTAAAATCACGTAAGTTTTTAGTTGACTACCGACTAGACAATAAATTAAGACTCAAGATGACCAAATGTTATGTGTGGCCTGTTCTTCTATATGGGATGGAAGCGTGGACTCTTAAGGCTTCGTCAATTAACAAGCTCGAAGCATTTGAAATGTGGACCCTTCGTCGAATGCTTAAAATATCATGGGTTGAGAGATTTAGAAACGAAGGAGCCATTAGAAGAGCAAAACTAGAGGACAGAGAACTATTTAAGACAATAAAAGAGATAAAAATCGCATATTTTGAACACATAATGAGAGGAGACAGATATGAGTTTTCACGACTAATATTAGAAGGGAAAATTGAAGGAAAAAGCGGAATTGGTCGTAAGAAGTTATCTTGGTTGCGCAACATCCGCCATTGGACAGGAATAATATATATATATATATATATATATATATATATATATATATATATATATATATATATATATATGCTCTTCGACGACGTCGTTTACTGCGTAGTTGTTGGATCCTTCGATAACTCAGTAAGTCTGGCTCGATTTGTTTTTCACTACTATAGGCTGAAGGGTTAACTGCCTTTTATCGCTGTGAATTTTGACCTCAGGGTCAATGAAACAACACACTTGTCATTGATGTCATTGATTGTCATAGATGGAGCTTAAAGTTTAAAGCCTCCTGTATCTTCGGAATAATTTCACTGGTTGTTAACTTAAATTAAATGTATTTTATTTGATTATATTGATGTGCATTTTACCCCGTTGTGTTTAAAAGCCGTGCTCTTAGCGGCGGGCGAGTGTATTCTTTGACAGTCGGAATGCGAAAGAGGGCGAGAAGCCGAAAACTGTTTCGAATGTAGCTTTTTTTCGTGTTAAATTCAGCGTTTTTGATTGGTCACTGACCATACAGCCCGTTGTTAAAAATTGCGTGCGACGATTTCGGAATGTTCTGGCATAATAAGTGCACGTGTTCTAAATTGCATGGGAACCTTTGTTTATATCCGAATGCTAATTTTCACGTAATGAATGCGTGACTTTTAGTTGATTTTTTGTCGACGTCATGGCCATACTGAGTACTTTTAAAATCAAGGAATTTCTCAAAGAGAAATTGTACAGTTGGAAGTACTGATTTCTAACACAATTTTAAAATTATATTCCGAAAAAAATGGGTCAGGTAATATTTTAAATAATTTTTCATAACAAACAATAATTCTTTCTAACGAAAATTGTATTTTATTTAATTGACACTGACAGTGACAGAAATCAACCATAAAATTTAAAAAAGCTAAATGCTGAAATATTTTATTTGAATAATTAATTATTATTACTTAAATATTTAATCAATGATTTGCATTTTATTAAGAATTATTATCAACCAATTAATATTTATATATTTAACTTTTTTATTATAGGTTTTATGAAAAAAATTTAAAATTAATAAAAAGTTCTGCATGGTTAAAAACTTAGAATGCCACTAACAGATATCAATTTTTTAAGGTATATACGAGTTTTGCCAAAAATAGAAAAGTACCTTTATTTTTTACAATACAAAAAAATGTTAGGGAATAAAGTTATTTTAAATTAAAAGTTATATTTAAATACGCAATTACAGCCATTTAGCATAAAAATTTAGGTTTGGTGATTATTTACATATATATTTACATATATATATATATATATATATATATATATATATATATATATATATATATATATATAGTGTGTTGGTTCCTACTTATGTATGGTAGTGAATGTTGGGTTTGGCAGAAGAAGCATGAAAATAGGATTAATGCTGCGGAGATGAGTAGTCTGAGAAGTATAGCCGAAATGACTCGGTTGGATAAAGTTAAAAATAGTGAGATAAGAAAACGCTGTGGTGTAAAAGAAGATGTGGTCACAAAGATAGATAAAGGAATGCTTAGATGGTTTAGACACTTAGAAAGGATGGATGAAGGAAGATTGACGAAACAAATTTATAAGGCGAGTGTGAATGGGCAAATCGGCAGAGGTCGACCTCGGAGAACATATCTCGATCAGATCAACATTGTTTTGAAGAAAGGCCAGGTCAAAAGTACCAACAACCGAAGAGCATGTATGAGAGCACTGATGAAAGTAGAGAAAGCAAAAGATGTGTGTACGAACCGTAGCAAGTGGAAGGAAGTGGTTTCTGCCTACCCCTATGGGAAAAAGGCGTGACTTTATGTATGTATATATAGTCACGCCTTTTTCCCTTCGGTAGTAGGCAAAGACCACTTTCTTCCACTTGCTACGGTTCTTACACAAAACTTTTGCTTCCTCTACTTTTATCAGTGCTCTCATACATGCTCGTCGGTTGTTGGTACTCTTGACCTGGCCTTTCTTTAAAACAATGTTGATATGATCAAGATATGTTCGCCGAGGTCGACCTCTACCGACTTGTCCATTTATACTCGCCTTTATTTAGTTACATTTTACATTATAAATTTTAATACTGAATTAATAATCTCTGTTAAAAATATGATAACCTTTTCATTTTTTAATATTTTTAAACAACTTTGCAATTTTAGTAAATAATCACCAAACCTGAATTTTTATGCTAAATGGCTGTAATTGCATATTAAAATATAACTTTTAATTCAAAATAACTTTTCTTTTTAAGATTCTTCTGTATTGAAAAAATTAAGTGAGTAAAATTTCTATTTTTTACAAACCTCGTATAAGCCCAAAAAATTGATATCTAATGATGGCATTGTAAGTTTTAAACCACGCAGAACTTTTTATCAGGATAAAATTTTTTCTTAAAACCAATAATAAAAAAGTTTTCCATATGGTTTCAACTTAAGTAGACACATTATATATACAGTTTATGCATATAACAGCAAACTTAATATACAACACACTTTTGGAAAATTACTTGACGTCTATTTGATGGCCAACTCTAACCGCGCGCTCATTCGTCAAATCAACTCTCGAAAAACTGGTAAAGTCTATCTGTCGACCAACTCTAACCGCGCGCTCATTCGTCAAATCAAATAGGGAGTGCTTATTTTAACAAACTAGATTTGTTGAAAGCATCATTATTGTCGCTTATTTTCTGCTGCTAGTTATGTAATGAATATTTCTCTGCTTTTAAAAAAATACATCTTCTCATTTTTCCACTGTTTTTTTCAAAAATGATAAAGTTTTGAATATCGTTCTATTACATTAGATTTTATTTGGTAGAATAAATCCATCACAAAGGTTTTCTAAACCCACTTACTTGATATTGAGAAGTACATTACAGATACTTGAGATCAACATTTTAAATATTTACGTTTGATTTGAAATACTTTTTTTAAAGATGATGCTCCAAATGAAATCTTATAGAGCAGAAAGTAAAATTCGCTTTTTTTTAAAAATTTTCATTTTATGAAAAAACGCATAATAAATTTGATTTTTTTTTAATAAATTCAAAGGATACAATAAAATGTAAATGTCGAATTATTATGCATGACATGCATAAGTTCTAATTTTATACCTTACTTTAGTTTTAAACTTAAAATTTAAACACAATATTTTTGTAAGCTTAATTTTTGTTTTACTAACTTAATTGTATACACAGTTAAAACCATTAGAATTGAAATTATAACAACATCTTATGTTTTTCCAAACCTATTTTTACAATGAAATACCAAAATCATCAAATAGTAAACTGAGTTTTAAAATTAAATTTGTAAGTTGTCATAATTTAGCAAAGAGAATTGTGCTTCTTGCTTGTTTGTTTGTTTATTGGAAAATTGCAGAAACAGGAATGTTGCTGAAGAATTCCTATATATCTCGGATTTGTTATGAGGTAATTGATGGTAAAAGACTATTATTTAACCTTAAATCTATAACAAAATTGTGCCTTGTGCCAGGTTAGTAAGGTATCTGATAAAATGAGAAAGATCCTATTAACGACCTTTTTTTAATGAGAAATACCTTTTGAAGTAAATATTGCTTTAGTAATCACAAAACTATAGTTAAATATTGAAAATTTTATTGAAGACGTAGACAATAACTTTCTGCCCTACTACAACAAACTATACAAAACTTTTCTTTAAATTATAATGCACTCGACCTTTTTAACTGCTATCTAAACTCTCCAAAACCCAACTTACTAATGAAATTCGATCAACAATTGCTTTTAAATATTATAATTTAATCAACATTAGTCGATAAAATACCTAATGGGACGGCTTAATACCAGAACCGGCTTTAAAAAATTCTCAATAAAAATGAGAGGAAAAATCTTCGTTACAAGGCGTCACACAAATTACTATAATATTTTTTATTAATTAACATTTTATTATTAAATATAAAACATGTAAAACTCCAAATTAAAAAAAAACAAACAAAAATACTAATGAAAATAAAGGAACTTTTATGCAAGCGCCGTGGCTCGAAACGGTAAGGTGTGCTTAGCGTAGATCGACTAAAAAGAATGTAACCAGCTTTAATAAAAAAGGGACTTACCATAATATAAATGTTTGTTGGCTCCATTAAGGCTTTCGTTTTAATATCTTTGCGAACACAGGAATATCGTATAAAAATAAACACAAATGCAATTGCACAAGCGTACAGCGATTTAAACTAAATAAGAAGTTGGGGCTGATACCCCCTAAGCGTATAGATGAAAAAGAACAAAATTGAGAAAAGACTGAAAATGTAAAATTAGATGCTTGATTCATACTCTGCGTAATTCAAACTATTAATTTTTAAAAGGTGCGTTTCGACTACATTAAGTGTCCAGCAACTGCCCGTTTCGTGAACTTCTAATTGTTTCCACAAAACATACCTCTGATAAAAGTATCCCCCAAATGCTCAAAAATTCTCCAAATCTAAAAAAAAATCCCCTAATATGCCAACCCCGTCACAATGTGGTAATTATGGTGTTCATATGGTGTCTCAGTTTGGAGCACAAAGACACCACGGTTGCGCGACTGGTTGCGCCACCAGTGCTCTCATACATACTCGTCGGTTGTTGGTACTCTTGACCTGGCCTTTCTTCAAAACAATGTTGATCTGATCGAGATATGTTCACCGAGATCGACCTCTACCGTCCATTCACACTCGCCTTATAAATTTGTTTTGTCAATCTTCCTTCATTCATCCTCTCTACATGTCCAAACCATCTAAGCATTTCTTTATCTATCTTTGTAACCATATCTTTTTTTACACCACAGCGTTTTCTTATCTCACTATTGTTTACTTTATCCAACCGAGTCACTTCGGCTATACTTCTCAGACTACTCATCTCTGCAGCATTAATCCAATTTTCATGCTTCTTCTGCCAAACCCAACATTCACTACCATACATAAGTGTAGGAACCAGCAGACCTCTATGCACAGTCAGACGTGCCTTTTTTACATATACATTTTTTACATATATCTAGTTAAATATTTTTGAAAAAACTGTTAAATGTGATTATTTTCATTAAAACCCATTTTTACAAATAAGTTTTAACAAAGAGTTTGTTTTGATTTGAAATTATTTTAAAAGGACTTCCGAAAAATGCTAAGAGTTTAATGAAATAGTCAAGACACTTTCGTGATTACAAAAGAAAAAAAATTAAGTGGCACACAAATAAATTGAATTTTTGCAAAGCTGTTTGTAAAAAAAAAAGAAAATTGGAGCGTGAATGGGCCATCTGATTGCATTTCGTTTTAACATCTTTAGGGAAAACCCCTATAAAGAGTCACTGAAACGAAATATTACCAGTCAATACGTATCATTAAATAAGTAAGCTACCTTCATGTTCGATAAACATACTTAAATTTTAAAAGTAACTAATTACAATAAACACCTTTCACTAATGACAATAAGGAATAATTCATAAAATTTAAAAACGATTAATGGTAAAAAAACCCACTACTTTTTTGATATAAAATTTTTTTTATAATTTTAGTTTCAAACCACTGTAACTTTTAAACTATTGGGTAGTATTATGCAATCTTGACGGTTGTATTTGTAATTCAATAAATTATGAAAAACTGAAAATATAAACAGGGTAAATTATTTAAAAACATTATTTTAATTAGTTATTTTATGTAGATGGCCTAAATTATTCAAAAAAATTTTTATTCGACATCATTTTTAAATCCAACATACATACATACATATAGTCACGCCTTTTTCCCGTAGGGGTAGGCAAAGACCACTTCCTTCCACTTGCTACGGTTCCTACACACATCTTTTGCTTTCTCTACTTACATCAGTGCTCTTATACATGCTCGTTTGTTATTGGTACTCTTGACCTGGCCTTTCTTTAAAACAATGTCAATCTTATTGAGATTTGTTCGCTGAAGTTGACCTCTACCGACTAGTTTATTTGCACTTGTCTTATAAATTTTTTCGTTAATCTTCCTTTATCCATCCTTTCTACGTGTTCAAACCATTTAAACATTCCTTTATCTATCTTTGTTACCACACCTTCTTTTACACCACAGCGTTCACTTACCTCACTATTCTTCACTTTATCCAACAGAGTCACTCCTGCTGTACTTCTTAGGCTACTTATCTCCACGGCAATAATCCTATTTTCATGCTTTTTTTGCCAAATGTAGGAACCAACACTTCTCAATGCCCAGCCAGACGTGCCTTTTTTGACACTGAATGTTCATAACGCTGCGCAGTGCCCCATTCATTTGTTTTTCTGCCAACACTTTTCGCTCAATGTCACTGTCATACTTTTTATCTCTCGTAAATTTTGAACACAAGTATACAAACTTATTTAATTGTTCCACTCTTAATCAGAACCTCACAGTTTGTCATGCTTTTTTCTCTTTTAAAAACCATTACTTTCGTAATTTGGACTGGGTGGTTTTAAAATGATTTTGCGTAAATGTAAAAAAAAACCAAAAATACTTTAAATTTTAAAAAAGATGGAGGATTAAATATGTTATTCTGCTGTTTTTAGGTGTCACCCCTTTAACATCCTCCACTCCTCCTTTTAACCACTACCTTGTGATACATCATATGAAAATCAAAAAAAATGCAAATCAGCCATATACACAACAATTTTTTCTATCGATTTATTTTGCAGATAACATTAAACATAGCGAAATTACAACAGAAACTGAAATAAAGTTATCTACGAACAGCTTCTTAAATGTATTTACAGTAACTGTTTAAAGTGTGCTTCGTTACTTTGTACGCAATAATAAAACCTACTAACAAATTCTTCTCGAACTCATTGCAAAGTTTTGCCAGTTGTTCGTCTACATTCTTCAGTTATTTTAAGCTTTAATGTTAGATCTGGAGATCTTGCCGGCCATTCTATAAAGCCCCTACTGCCAATTTAATGTCTTGGAAATCGTTCGTCTATCCATTGTCTTACATCTAGTGCGTAATATGGTGTAGCTCCGTCCTGTATATATTTTGTTCATCTAGCACCATATTTCCCTATTTATTAAACTTTATTTGTAGTGACAAAGTAATCGATGGATCAATTTCATTTTTTAATAATTGTGGATACAATTCTCCCCTTAGGTTTTGGTTAATAAAAAAGGTGCAATTATCTTATTTTCTAGAATACCATCACATACACCAATCTTTGCTGAGTATTATTCTGTCAAAACATGTGAGGATTTTTTATTTCCGTACCTACAATTATGTTTGTTAACAAAGCCTTTTAAATAAAACGTTTATTCATCACTGAAACAAGCACTTTTAACCAAATTTGCGTTTTTTTGGGACATTGTTTCACAAAATTCAATATTGCGGTCATAGTCGTTTTCACTAAGCTGATGATGAATTTGTATTTTATAAGGAAAAATATTAAGCAATTTTAACACCTTGTGTATGGAACCAATAGAAATCTTTAAGAGTTTTGATATTCTAGGAATGGAACAGGTAGGATCTATAGTAAAATAACCCAGTTCAGCTTCGTCAAAAATCTGGAATTATTATTTTTTTATTACAAACGGAATCAGTTTCTCCAAATTTCCGTACTAACTTTATGATGGTCTGGTGGCCAATATTTCTGCCTTTCATTAAAAATTGAGCTGTTCTTTGAGCGCACTTGTTTGATGACCTTAAATAAATATTATTTCTATTAGCTTTTGCATAGAATACACCATTTTAAAATAACCAAAGATGCTACAGCTACAAATAATCGCGAATGTAACGTCACCAATAACATACTAAATATAATATTAATATTTTTAAAATAAAATGTAAAAAAAAGGGACACGTATTTAGAAGAAACTTAATTGATTCTTAATTAGACATCTACCTTTTCAACAGTGGCGTAGGTCGTTTTTGTTACGGTCTCGTGTAACAAAATTTATTGCTATCAGCAGAATAAATCTATAAAATAAATTGTTGTTTATATGGCTGATTGCAGTTTTCTTGTGTTTTCATTTGATGTATCACAAGGTGGGGGTTGCTATTTGACATTTTAAAGAACCGGGGGGGGGATGTTTAAGGGGTGCTACTTGAAAACAGCAGAATAACATCTTTAAACCTCTTTAATTTAAAATTTGATTTGTTTTGTGTATTTCTCACATCTCCGCAAAATCAAAAGTTATTTGGACTGACTGGTTGTGAAATAAAAGCACAATATAAACAAAACAATACTGTGCCACTAACACATCGACACGGAAGTTAAAAAAATTCACAATATGATAACGATACCATAACCATAAATACAGTAAAAATAAAGCAAGTCACAAAAATGGTAAGATAAACAAAGTGGGCACATAATGACATTAGAAAACTAACTAAATATGCAAACATACGAGTACATATAGTCACGTCTTTTTCCCGTAGGGGTAGGTAGAGGTAACTTCTTTTCACTTGCTACGGTTCTAACTTAGGACACATCATGAGAAACAGCGAAAGTTACGGTCTGTTGCAACTTATTCTACAGGGAAAGGTACTTAAAAAGAGAGGAACAGGCAGAAGAAGGATCTCATGGCTTAAAAACCTGAGAACTTGGTTTGAAACCTCCACCACGAGTCTATTTAGGGCCGCAGTTGATAGAATAATTATTGCCAGAATGATCGCCAACGTCCGGTAACGGACAGGTACTGGAAGAAGAGAGAAGACCTTTTTTTAAAACAATTTCGATCTGATCGAGATACGTTCGTCTAGGTCGTCCTTCACCGACTTGCCTATTCGCACTCGCTTTTAAATCTGTTTCGTCAATCTCATAGACTTATTACCCCAAGGAGACGCGACATCTCATTCATAAAACTTTCATTGTTTTTTCGCAGTGATCCATAAAAGTGACAATTAGTCTGACAACGAATACCAATCGGACCTCTTTGTCGCCGCGTAAAACTTCCTTGACACTGGCAATGCTGCGTAGTTCTGTGCTCGACTCCAACCAGGAGCGTGCCAACCTCGAGGTTTAATAATAGAAATTGGGAAATATATGTTTTCCTTATTTATAGTCGCAATACACGTCTAATGATGTGTTTGTAATAAAAACAAACATACAGAATTCGGAATTACGATTACAACACGGTACAAAAATATTTAGTAGAAAACGTGCTAATTTACTTTTTAAGATTTCAACAATAAAATAATCATATTTGTACGTTTCTTAAAATATTTCGATATTAGGTATCAAATACACTGTTACAAAAGATTTATTATCGTGTGAGAGTCTTTTTAAAAAATAACTGAAAATTATTTAATAAAGAAGATTTGTTTCTTGAATAAATATTATATCAAAATTCAACTGTGAGGTACACATTTTTCACTCCATTCAAAAGAATACAGAAGAGAATAGATAGATGTTCACCCATAAATCCTAATCAATTATAGGAATAAAACATGTTTCGAGAGAAGGAAACAATTCTAAATGTAGGTCCCGGAATTGCAATATGACCCTTTAAAGAAATAGTGAAATAAAATAAAATAGGATTCGTTATTCTATGGGAATAGAATATTCTTGGGATTGTAAATAGGATTTTTTAGTAGAAAAAAATTGATAAATAAAAAAAATAAAAATACTATCCACATACATTTAGCTTCATATATTCTTCATAAATTATACATACCTATATTTTTCTTTGATTTTATAATCTAGTTTTTACACTAGTGGATATAGTAGTGATAAATATCTCAACTTACCGGTTAAATAAAATATCAGGATTCATATAGTCTATTTTTTTGCACACCTGGCACTAACAATCCATATTGTCCCAAATTTCAATTTGAAGCCACTAATAACAAAATTTGCCACGTCTTTTTTTTGGTTCCCTAAAGGGTACTCTGCTAGTGGTCTCTCTACTGGCAAATTATGCCCGAGCTCAGCCGTAGAGGGTAGAAGAAAAAAATCTAAAAGTGAGCCGCGCCACCGACTTAAGACGGTACAAGCCGGAAACCCCTAGGTCTTGTAGGCACCAGCAGAGCCACGCGAAAAACAACAAACAATTATGGTGAACTAGATAAATAAAACTATATTTACAATTACTGCAATATATTAATTAAGTAAAAATGATGTTCTGATTTTTTTTTTACAATAAATTCTGTATTTTCGTAAAGTGGTTTAAACGAATTTAATACACTTTCTTAAAATAATATTTAAATTAATTATAACAATCTTCCAGACAGTAATAAAAAAACTAATGAGGTACAAAAGAGAATTAAAATAAAAAAAAACAACAACAAAAAAAAAGAAAATGTTCACAATATTTAAAATTTCGAAAATAATTGGTTTTATATAAAATTCCTGATAGCCAAAAGATTAACCGAAAAAAAGGAATACTGAGTAAATGGACTTGCAACAAAAATAATATTTTAAAAAACCCTCACAATGACCACATAAATTATATTCAGTAATATATAAATGCAGGTTCAACTTGGAGCCGGTACAAATTTAACGAAAAATAATTTTTTACTTTTAAACTATTGAAAACTTCATTGAGACGTCACTGGGAGCAGGTACAAATTTAATGAAAATAACTTGTTACTTTTAAATTATTGAAAACATTTAGATCAAGCACATAATAACTGATAAGTTGATAAAATTAAATTCAATACCATGTAACCAATTGAAAACTTCACTGAGACGTCTCGGTAACATCGATGATCCAAGAACCGAAACACCAAGTAGTATTATCATAATAATTTCCGCTAAAATTACCAGGCAAGTCTTTATAACACTGAAATTTATCGTCGATGTGGATGGAACGGCACGTGGTACTTCGCGATGGCTTCACTTCATCAAATCCCACACGTGGTGATCTTAACTCGACCCCAATAACCAAAAATATTCACCACATAGGCACGACAGAATGGTCAAGTTAAGAATTAAATGGTTTATCTTCCTAATCCAATAAAGATGGCTCCAAATACAGCCAGATATGAAAGAAAAAAACCGTAGAAGTTCTGCTCACGTGTTAATATCAAATCCTTCCAAAACCTGTCAACCGACTTCCACCACTGACACCAAACGACTGATCATCACTCCTCGCTCCCAGACCTGATATCAGAAAATCACCCGGGACACGCGTCAGCCAACCTTTTCACGTCTAAGTTCCTAGCTCATAATATTTAGGATATAAAATTAGACTAGGCAGGGATAACCAAACTTATAAGCTCCCCCGTCACATAGGATTAACCTGGGTAGCCTTTGGTAAACTAAATTATGTATTTAAGTCGGACTTGCGCGTATGCTTTAAAAGGAAAACCTTTAATCAATGTGTACTGCCTGTTGTTACTTATGGCGCAAAAACATTGACACTTACAAGAAAGGTCGTAGACAAGATCATCGTAACTTAAAGGGATATGGAGCGCCGGATGTTGGGCGTCTCTCTTAGAGACCGGATCCCAAATGAAGAATTACGTCATATAATAGGGAAAATCGACGCTATAGAACGAATTGATACATTAAAATAGAATTGGGCGGACACGTTGCCAAATTATCTGACAACCGATCTTCTTCTTCTTCCGGTACCCTGTCCGATTATTGAACGTTGGCAATCATATTGGCTGTAATAACTTTGTTTATCACAGCTCGGAATAGTTTAGCGGATGTTTTGCGATACCACTCTCGAATATTTCGGAACCAAAATGTTCTTCTTTGTCCTGGACATCTACTTCCGGCAATCTTACCCTGCTTCACTAAATGAAGGAGGTAATATTTTTCTGGGTGCCTCATCACGTGGCCGAAATATTTGAGTATTTGGCTTTTTTATTATTTTAAATATATCTGTGTTTTTCCTCATCCGTTGTAGAACTCCCTCATTTATTATTCGGACCATCTAGCTTATTCGTAGAATCCTTCTGTAGACCCACAGTTAAAAGGCCTCCATCCTTTTTAATAATGAGTCGGTCAACGTCCAACACAAAGTGATTTATCTGTTGCAAAGAATTCTTTTTAATTTAAAGAAGGCGGTTCTGGCTTTTTCGATACGGATCTTTATTTCTTTGCTCATGACAACCGATGAACAAGACAAATTGTCTAGTGGATGCCGAGGCAAAAAGCGTTCCGAAGTAGAGGCCTCCCACCTAGCAGATGGACTGACGACCTGAAGCGTGTCAGTAGCAATTGGATGCAGGACGCACAGAATAGGGACAGATAGAAAGGACTGAGGAAGACCTATGTCCAGACGATAATGATGAATAAAAGTCAAAACTAATGAAATCGCTCTTACTATTCTTCTTTTGGTGCCATATCAGGTTCTCCTTATGTTGGCAATCACAATAACGAGCTGTGCTCTGTCTTCGGCAATTCTAAAGAGTTGTTCTGTGCTTTAAATTTTGATCCACTCTCTAAGATTTCTTAAGCACGAGGCTTGTCTTTTACCGGCTCGTCTACGGCCTTCTATCTTGCCCT